>JAFMSR010000010.1:36239225-36315430 GCA_022818135.1 Saxidomus purpurata
ATTTGCATATTCTATATTGAAACATAACAAAGTATATTTGCTACTTCTTTGTCAGAAATCTCAACGAACATAGTTTATGCAATGCAGATGTAGTGTTTGAAATATTTAAAAAATGATTCTATTACATCTCGAGGATCAAATGAATGACACAAATCTTTGAAACGATTGGGCCTGAAACAAATTCTGTGCAATAAGGCAGTGATTAAAAATACTAGAGCGATCACTGTTGTCACCCCCCGCATTGATGCTTTGTCATAGATTAATAATTATAGTTGGCTTTGGTTGTATGTCACAGGAAAAAAATATAACCGCTTCGATGGATACACACTAAAATTGTGTCTTGCAAATCGACTACAATGTACTTATAATAAGTGTTCATGGTAATAATTCGTACCAATATAAATTGCAATAGGAGGAGTTACACATGCTAGAAAACATAACTCTGCATTGGATATACACACACGACCATAGCGGTTACTTCCTCTTACATTCAGTATATGGTCAGATGTGCAGTCCGGCTCAGTGATTGGCTGAAAAAAGTACAGGGAAAACCGTAAGATTAAATGAGACATTACCTGATTGGTAGAAAAGGTTGTGTTTACAAATGCAAAAAACTCATTTGAAAAATAAAATGCAATGTCTTCTGCACGCGAATGAATATTTTAGGACTGGTTATCATAATAAATAACACTGAAATCGCCATATGAATAGAAGGTGTACACATGCGGTTTAGACCCCTAAATCTCACCTGACTGAGTGGGGTGGTTGTCTCCCTTGCCAAATTGTAAAAAACTGGGTTGGTCAACCCCATATAAAAACAGCATTTTCTGGTGTCTGAGAGACTAATCTGTTCGAAAAAAGCAATTTCATTGGTCAACACTCTATAGGTGGGTATTATACAGGGTCACCTTTTGACTAGAGTTATAATGTAATTCAATGGGGAAAACAATAGGAGTATCTGGCCATATCGTAACAATTGTCATCACAAAATGGCCTTTCAATATATGCATAAAAGAATACTTAGTTAAATTTGGCAAACACTTTTTACGATGATTATCGTTTGCCCAACATTTATATGAATTCTTAAAAAAAGAGTAGGAATTCGCTCCCGAACTATAAATGCTATATGAAATTCATGCAAGGGAAAAGTTTAAGTTCCAAGGGGCATAACTGTGCATCACCTGGATTGATGCACGTACAATTGTGTCTTGCTCTACTAAACATGGTAGTGATTATGTGTATCATATACAATCTATGCCATATGGAATTCATAAAAGTTTATGTTCAAAGAAACATAACTATGCAACCATGATCTTGATGGAAACATGTAAGATTTGTGGCTTGGACATCTGCTAATCATGGTTGTGATTAAGTGCACCAATTTCTATTGCAATCATTTGAAAAATGACGCAGGAAAATCTAAAGCATCTTCTGAATAAAGCTGATCATAATATTTCTCATTACACTGCGGATGAACGACCACCGGATATTGGGGCAAAAGTGAGCACAGATAATTAGTTTTCGCGAGTAACGTATAACAACTGGGGTAAGTTGAAACCCGATTTTCACTCTGATGCATATCATATTGTGTCTTTTTGTGTGTTTTCAGATACTTTAATGACTGTCCAAGCCGAATGTATGCTCGTTGTGCAACATATATATGTTGAAATGTTGAAAATGTCCAAAACAAATAGTGTGCTCACTCGAAAAATCTCGACCGTTGGCAAAGTATGCCGTTTCATTTGATAAATCATTTACATATTAATAATCTGACTACGGCATATCATTTGCCTAACGACAACATATTAATGGTTAAAATTTCATCATTTAAGACGAAAGTATAGCGGAGATACGGTTCTCGAAACATTTTAATTACTGTACTGGGTATTGGTTAAAGGTGTACTGAGTATTGACGGAGTGAGCGAATCACTGTACTGAGTATTGCATCAAGAAATGAGTAAAAAATTAAAAATTTGAAACTGGAAATGTATTTATATGTTATCAGTTGAAGGTATGAATTCAGGAAGTGTGATGTTTTGCACAAGTCATATTAAACGTTGATAATTTATACTCTAAAAGTGTATTATAAAGTGTTTTGTCTGGTGTTTTGAGTATAAGACACACATTAGACACACATGTACAATTATATTTATATTTTTTAATTTTCACCAAATAATCAACAATATCGCGTGTAAATGGATATGCTGTGCAGTACTGCACTAACCATTTTGTGACTCGGAGTTGAAGTGACTTTGAATGTTATCTACAACTACTAAACATTTGTCTAAAATACGTATAAGTTGTAAGATAAAATGCAGTGTTTTGTTCTAGTTAATGCAAAATAGCGGAACTCTCTGCCACAATTCCAGTGTGTGTATGTGTGTGTGTGCGTGCGTGTGTGCGTGTGTGCTTGCGTGCGTGTGTGCGTGCGTGTGAGTGTGCGTGCTTGTGAGTGTGCGTGCTTGTGAGTGTTGTATAGTAACACAATAAAAAAAACATTTTTTTTACGAATTATCATAAAAGCATTACTGCAACATTCGTTTTTATCGAAATGTTAATACCTATCGATAAAAATGAATTACACGATGCTTCGAAAAAATGGTCCGTTAATTCCTACTATTATCTAAACAATTACGTCAGATTTCAGATGATATGGACCATCCTTCCGCTTTGGCTTTGTTCGATGTATACAAGGGCAATCAACGTGAAGATATACTAAGCAAGTTTAAACGCTGGCCCGTGATGTGAATATTTAGTTTTCCGGGATGTGTAAATTCAAATTATTTTGTAGAAATAGAATTGATTTTGGATATGCAAGAGGTCATACTGTACCTTAAATTGGTTTGATCTAAAACATTTTAAAATAAATTTAAAGAGGTATATCAACTAGCATAATATATTGCAAAAACAAGGTTTTTTCTATGAGTTTACCCACTGACCTAGTTTTGGACCACAGATGACCCATATGCATACTCAATCTAGAGTTCACCATGACTGTACATAATTCTGCCTAAGGATCATGAAGATTCAATGAAAAATGAAACATCTATTGTATACACAAGGGTTTTCATTGATTTGATCCAGTGACCTAATTTTTGACCCAACTTGACTCATATTAGTACTCGACCTAAAGTTCATAAAAGCAATCATACTAACCAAGTTTATGGAGATCGAATGAAAAATGAGACATTTATTGCCTCATGACCCATATTCGAATCGACCTTGATTACATAAAGGTAGTCATACTGATCAAGTTTCCCGAAGCTTCAGTGAAAAATGCAGTATCATTTGCATACACAAGGTAAAATGTGCACAGGCGACACGCAGACGACAGAAATACATAAAGACGACGGACACCATAAGATCACAATTACCAACCTTGGGTACTTCATGTTGTGTTGAGCTAATAAAACGCTTTAAAAAGCAGCAGAATATTTATATTACTCACTTTTAATGCCCAATACTCAGTACACGTAGGGTCAATACTCCGGTACACCAGAAATCAAAACAAACAATACCCAGTACACTAACTTTAGTTATATATGTATCAATATTTTGGCCCTGAAATAACGTTTGTGGACAAGATCTTGGACACTTATGCCTGGTACTTGCCCAAATGAATTGCTCGATTCAGATTATTCAAATCTAAGCACATTTGCGAAATAAAACGGTAAACATTACCAACGGTCGAACCTTTCAAGTGAGCAGGCGATCTTGTTTTTGGTAACTGAACATATTAACCGACATTATTTACAGCTCGGGTATACAATGGACTAAGATAGTCATCGAAGTATCCAAAAACACAAAAAGAAACACAAGATAATGTGCATAAGATTAAATATCGGATTTTAACTTACCCCAATTGTAAAAGTTCCTCGCGAAAACTAATTGTCTGTGCTCACTTTCGCCCCAATATCCGGTGGTCGTTCATCCGCAGTGCATTAAGTAGGATGTTTAAATAATTCTTTACCGGCTTTACATGATTTGTAAACCACTAAAATTGCGATCTAGCACGAATTCCTCGTATAGCACGCACGAGGAATTCGTGCTCACTGGCTATATGTGTCAAAAAAATGAACTCATTCAATGACTGAACTAAGCACGAGCACTATTCGAAAATAATCGCAAGACATCAACAGCACGAGGAAATCGTGCGAAGAAGCTTCGACATGACTGTTGTTCCGAACAACATGTACGTATACAAGAAGCTTCCCGCGATAGAAGTGGCCGGTTGTTGAACAAATATAATCGGCGCTTAAGCCTCGATTATAATAAGCCAGTTGCACAGCACTGATTTATGCAACACCGTATTACTGTTCAGCAACCGGTTTGATAAGCGCCGATTACTATAATCGATTTGCTGGAACATATATTTCACGGTTATGATTCCGTTTATCGCGCGATTATCCAAACCTGCTTGTATGGTGGTTTATACATGAATAGTCGTTGAAAATGGAGTATCTCAACATTTTGGACTACCTCGATATTCTTGAATATCGTAGAGACAGGGTTATAAGAGATAGGAGTAATCCCATGGAAGAATATGATGAAGCTGATTTTAGAATCAGATACAGGTTTTCGAAGGAAAGTGCGCTTTTTATCTTGGGAATGGTTGAAGCACCACTGCAGAGAAGACAGGATCGAGCTCATAGAATATTGCCAGTGATCCAACTACTTGTCTGTCTTCGCTTTATGGCCACTGGTGGATTTCTGAAGCTAGTGGGGGACTCTTTCGGACTTCATGTATCTTCTGTTAGCAGAATTGTCAGAAATGTGTCACAGTGCATTGCGCGACAGAGGGAGAGATTTTTATATTTTCCCAACGGAAATGATGCTGTTCGAATACAACGAGAATTCATGGAACAGGGAAATATCCCTGGGATTGTTGGAGCTATCGACTGTACACATGTTCCTATTATCTCACCAGGAAACGACAATGCCGAGTTGTTTAGAAACAGGAAAGGCTTCTTTTCTTTAAATGTGCAGGCTGTATGTGACTCTAGGCACCGATTTACGAATATAGTTGTACGGTGGCCCGGAAGTACCCACGATTCAAGAATTTTCGAAAATAGTGAATTGTCTGCTAAATTTGAAAATGGGGAATACACGGGAACTCTTGTTGGTGACAATGGATATCCTTTGAGGCGGTACCTGCTCACACCAGTTCTACAACCCCAGACTAGGTATAGTATATTATTTCCTATCCGTATGTTTATAATGCATATAATTATTTAGATAAAGTCTCTTCATTCACAATTAAGCGCATTAAATTGACGGCTATTTCAGACAAATTCAATACATAAAATTACTTTAAAGGCTTTTAATGCGCAAATCAGACTGTTATATTATCTTTATGAGTAATTTCACTCTTAAATTTTTATAGGGCGGAACAGCGATACAATAACCACCTATCTCGAGTGCGTGTCCGAGTGGAGAACTTGTTTGGTATTTGGAAAAGGCGTTTTTCATGCTTAAGGTATAAGATTTCCTTAATTTTGGGGAGAATAATACATTTTGCGGCTAGTTAAATGTTCTTCTGTTTTATAACGAATTGTACACATTACTTCTATGTTCCTTAATAAAGTCAAAACTCAAAGAGTAAAATAATATGAGAACATTTTGATAACGTTTATCAATTACATTTTAATGCCTTTGGTGTAGCTATTTATAAAAAGTAAGATTTATCTTTTAAGTAGATGTCGTCAATTCATGTTTATACAATTGCACAGAAACCAACTGCGCCTTAAACTGCAAACATCAATGGTTGTTGTTGTTGCGTGTGCCGTGCTTCACAACATAGCTCGGGAAAGAAACGAGGCTGAACCTGATGATATCGTGGCTCCGCCGGACATGGACGTTCCTGTAGCACCTGTAATAAGGAATGAAGGTGGACAAGCTGTCAGAAATCTGATAATTCAAAGATTCCAGTAGGTTCGTAAATCTTGTTCAATGTAAAGTGCTTCTTTGCTATTCCGCTAAACTACTTAAAACAAATATACTTTAAATTTAAAAAATATCTCTTTGTTGAATAAAGGATCATTCTTTCGTCGAAACGTCAAACTGGTAAATGACATTACCAATCAAAAACAACTTTACATCGGTAGTGCGTCACAAAAGGCATTATGATATAAAAACAAACGATATTAAGGGGAGGTGTAATAATGATAATTATAATAATATATTAACATATTTTAAATGTTGTGCCTGGGAAAGTGACGTGTCAAAGTTTATAAAGCTACGTCAGAAGTAATTTACGATCATTTTTCAGGCAGTATTAGTCAGCGATTAATAAATTTCGTTAATAAATGATGATCACTTTGGTAATATCACTTTAATAAATCATTTAATTAATTACGTTTCACTTACTTTTACTGCTTATTTGAAAGGGTTCCAAATACTTCGCACATTGTCCTTACGGCGAACTTCCTCCTCACATTCATTGTTTTCGGCTAATGTTATCGTTCCCAATTCCTTTCGGAGTTTCCTCTTTTTAAGTCCTATTACTTCCATTTTTTCACGGAACAGTTGCTCTTTCTGTTTTCTCTCTACTTTCATACTCTCCATTTTAAAATCATGTTCAATTTTTATCAGCCTCATCTTTTCTTCGTGTTCTTTGTTAAGTAAATGAACAACTACTTCTTTTCCATTTTTACAAGCTGTATTACTGTCTTTCTTCTTATTTATTTCAGTTGGCGATTGAGATCTAGTTATGAAAGATGCCGTTTCCTTAGGACTTGTTGCAGACTGCCCTGATGTTGAGGGGTAAGAGGTGTGCGACATCTGGATGGTTTCGTTAGCAGCCGAAAACAGTGTGTTCTCTGTGCTGCGCTCCACGTCTTGCACTGCTATTTCCTGTAAATAATTTACATGACTGTATTGAAAACGCATCTACATGACTTGCATGTTGTTTTATTATTGTCTGCCCATAAATTAAGGTTGACCAAATTGAACATGAAAAGAAGTGTACTTATTCACTGCCGTGATATGTATGCCATATCATTTACGTGTGTTTTTGGCAGTTCAAAAATCCTTTATCTTACTGAACAATATTAACGTGATTCAGAATGTGGGCCCGATCGCTTGTAACGTCGGAACATGCAAGTGATGAGCTCGAGTATGATCTGACTCCGAGTGGAGGCAATCAGGCATTTGGTTCCCATTTCTATGAAAATCACCCTTTTTATAATACAACATACATTTGTTTACTTAGCTGCGGTAAAATACAATTTAAATGACATCTTACGAATAAATATGTTGCTGTAGAGTGTAGTTTAACGTTTATTACCATTTATTTTGGTAAATTTAACAGGCGGGTTACAGTGATTTCATGTCGGCGACTCTAAAAACTAGACACCGGAGGCAGACTGGCAAACAATTGCAGACAAACTCTAATTCGCGTTATAAAAGCGTTGTATGTGACGTCATTTTATTGACGTCATGGTATGATAACTAGCTAGGAAGTTCGCTGTGATAAGCTATTAGATTTCTATGCCAAGGTGACACGATTATTGATATAGATTGCATTTTCTATCGAATGAGTTGTTTTATTACATGGATTTAACCGTATTAAGGTTTCGTTCCATGCTAATGCAGAATGTGAATAGCAGTGTTTCAAGGAATTAATAATTACCTCTCTGTCACCATGGAAACTAGCATCTGCGTCATATGGGTTCGCGAAACTCTGTATTTGCGTCGGAAGAATGCCACACACCCTTGATTCCACATTGGTTAGGCAGTTTGTTGAAGGTCCGCCTCCAGTTTTTATCTGTTTGAAACACATAATAGCAATCATCAAACTTATTACTATCATTTAGCACTACTCATTATGCTTTTTATTTATATTTTACTTTGATCGATGCATAATTGATAATATCTTAAGGTAAAACATTACAAGAACGTTCCGGACTGCACTCCAGATGGACAAGTTACGATAAAAAAAGAAAATTTTCAATTTCAAGAAAACAATTGTCATTACTGTATCAGGGGCATTGTATTATGATAACGTGACAAGTTTTCTAACAAAAGAAACAATTAAAATGTGTTGTTTTGCTTACTTTTATTGTAGAAAATATCACCCCGTGACTAACGGGGTGGGCTCTTTGGTATATCAATATTTTTAACTCGCATCAAATGAGCTGACTCCGTAGTGTAGTAGGTTAAGCCCCTGTAAATTTTTTGTAAGCGCAAAGATCCGAGTTCAAAACCTGGCTCGGGTAAATATTTTTTTTCTACCTTTATTTTTAGCTCTTACACAAAGAAAATAATCTTGATGCTGACAAATTGAATATATATTGATTTTACCAAAAAAATAACATTTACTAAGAATTTGGAGTGCAGTCGCTTCTTTTAAAAAGAGTAAAATCCTAGGACCTGTACTCGTATATCATTGACAAATAGCAGAAGTATTTCTTTCTGAAGTAAATGTCTTACCTGCTCCCTTCTCGCAGTAGCGACAGCTGTTTTTGCTTTCGCTTTCATGTTTTTCCATAAATTTTTCAGTTGTCCATCGCACCTGGAGCTTACACCATGCCTATAATACAAAAAGGAATGTAAAGATACGCGTTACCCCATAATAGAAAACTACAAAAATGATATCAATACGTAACATTATAAAGATACACATTGATATTCAGCTTCTTTCTTTTGATATCAAACAGTTTTCATGTTATATTTGTATAAAAAGGCAAAAATAAAGCAAATATTCATGCAAACTTTAATTTCATTAACATAAATGTTTTTTTCTTACCTTGAATTGTATTCGGATGTAATTAGTCCCCACGCCTTTTCTTTTTCCGACAGTATTTTCCCATTATTTGCTTTATTCTCAATAATAAATTTATGTTTATCAACAAGTTCTAATAAAATTTCTTTCTCCAATGGCGAAAACACCGTTCCCTTTTCCCGTGGCATATTCAACCAAAAATATTTTTCAAATAATTATACATTAGTATATAACACCAGCTTATATAGGCGTGGATTGCATAACTCGCTTGCACGAGCATGAGATAGTTTAACTCGTATTTAAAAAATCTTCCAGCAAACGAAGATAATCGGAACATAACTCACGATTAACTCCGTGTTCGATAACTCTCTATTAGGATATAATAGCCGCTTGGATAAACCTTTGTTGTGCAACCGGCCAAAGGAGTTAAGTCCAGCAATGGATTACGGTTGTAGCAAGTTACATCTTCGTATGATCTTAAAACGTCTGGGCTTCTGTTTACCGACATCGTTTTGATGGAACATTATGACGTTTTTTTTTCTGCGTGTACGCTACCCTAAGGCAATTAAGAAGCTAAGGAAATATGGTTGTCATATCTTCTACCGCGATGAGACTTTTGTGCGCAGGTATATGCTGAAGGTGCGTTTAAAGCGGCGACTACCACTATGAAATGAACAAGGACAATTTCATTCGTTGGTTAGCAGAGAAACTTAAACCGAAGTTGCCTGAGAAATATGTGCTTGTTTTGGACGATGTTTCATACAGTTACATGTATATCCAAGAGGATCATTGCCCGTCAATCTGTTCCGAAAGAAGAAAGAAAAAAATGTTGAAATACAGGAATGGCTACAATGGCATGGAATTGCATTCAAAGCAGACTTGACCAAGTTGCAGCTGATATAGATCTGCAGAACGCACAACCAAACTCCATTGTATACTGAATTCAAGATCCTTGCTCGTCACTCGGGCCTACGTTTGCCACCTTACAATCCAGACCTCAACCCTATTGAATAACAGGTACTTTATATGATTAACTTCTATAACATTTAGATAAAAATCTATTCAAACTAGAATTTATACACGGCTGTTGCATGGCATAAATAGATTTATTGCTCATGGTGAGTTATTGTGATCACCCTGCGTCCTTCTTACGTCGTCAACAATTTCATTCCAACAACATCTCTTCCACAATCACTTGTCAAAATTCAACTTCATTTCAATGTAGCTTGCATAGCCCCTATCAAAGTTGTAAAAAGAATGACATTCCTTGCAGATCTCTGATTGCCATGGCAACCAAAAGGAAAACTTTCGAACTGCTATGCCTAGAGTTTAGATATTTTGTGTGTAGCAATGTGTAGTGGTCGCCTACAAAACTTGTTCAAATCGTAATCCTTAAGTCACAACTGGCGCCGCCCTGGGGTCACTTGTTTAACATACACTAATGTGGTGAAAAGTTAAAAAACTTCTTATCTAAGGCATAGAGCGTAGATATTTGGCGTGAGACAATCGAGTGTCTAGTGGTCCTGTACCAAGATCGTTCAAATCATGTTCCCTTGATCAAAATTGACCCCTTCCTGGGGTTCACCTGTTTTACATAGTCTAATATAGGAAAATACTTCTAAAATCTTGCTGTCTTAAACCACATACCAGACAGCTTAGATATTAGGTTTGTAGCATTGCCTAGTGGACCTCTACAAAGATTGCTCAAATCATGTCCCTTTGGTCAAAATTGACCCCGCCCTTGGGGTAACTTGTTTTACAAAGACTTGTATAGTAAATAGTTTGAAAACTTCTTCTCTAAGGCATAGAGCTTAGATGTTTGGTATGTGGCAGTGTCTAGTGGACCTGTACCAAGATTGGTCAAAACATGTTCAGGAAAAAAATCTGATTTTTTTTTTATGTTTAAAACTTCAAGGCCTACGTTCTTTTATTTATACTTACACAAAGCATAGTATACATTGTATGGTGCTCAACTACCAACTCTATTCAGATCATCATCTCCTTGTGACTTGACTATTACCTTTTGACATACTTTGTTGTTTTAAGAGCTACTGAGATTTAGGCAATGTGTATAATTTTGCAAATTAATTGCAATATTTGAATGACCTTTTTCCAAGCTTTTGACTTTATTATAAGCTCACGAAGTGCTCAATGTGAATTATTGTGATCACCTGGTGTCCGCCGTCTGTCTGTCTAGGCTGTCTGTCTCTCGCCTGTCCACACTTAACCTTATATATGCAAGAGACTGCATTTTTCACTGGATCTTAATGAAACTTTGTAAGAATGACTACCTTGATAAATTCTTGATTGAGTTTGAATATGGGTTATTTTGGGTCAAAACCTAGGTCATGGGGTCAAATCATAGAAAACATTGTGTATGCAATAGTAGTTGCATTTTTCATTGGATCTACCTGAAACGAAACTTGGTCATTTAAATTACCTTGATAAAATCTACGTCGAGTTTGAATATGGGTGTTCTGGGGTAAAAAAACTAGGCTACGGGGTCAAATAATAGAAAAAACATTGTGTATTCAATAGAGGTTGCATTTTTCATTAGATCCTCATGAAACTTGGTCAAAATGACTGCCTATATAAAATCCAGGTCGAGTTCTAATACAAATCATCTGGGGTAAAAAATCAAGGTCAAGGGGTCAAATCATAGAGAAATTTTGTGCATGCAATACGGAATTCATTTTTCATTCGATCTACATGAAACTTGGTCAGTATGATTGTTTTGATGAAATTAACGAGTTCGAAAGATGTGCGTGAAGTTAGCTGCCAGTTGCCAGTTGCCAATTCAATGCCAATTCAATTGGCAACTGGCAACTGGCAGCCAACTTCACACTCTTGTTGCCAATTCGTCTTCACTTGCAAATATTAACTAAAAACAAAATTGTTAAACCACGCGAATTGGCAACTGGCAGCTGGCAGCCAGATGCAAATTCGATTTTTATATAAAATCTTAATAAAAGTTGAATTGGCAACTGGCAACTGGCAACCAACTTCATATTCCAGATGCCAATTCAACTTTCACTTGCAAATAGCCAATTCGTTCAACCTAACGAATTGGCAACTGGCAGCCAGATGGCTGCCAATTGCCAGTTGCCAATTCGTTAGGTTGAACGAATTGGCTATTTGCAAGTGAAAGTTGAATTGGCATCTGGAATATGAAGTTGGTTGCCAGTTGCCAATTCAACTTTTATTAAGATTTTTACATAAAAATCGAATTGGCATCTGGCTGCCAGTTGCCAGTTGCCAATTCGCGAGGTTGAACAAATTAGCATCTGGTTGCCAGTTGCCAGTTGCCAATTCAACTTTTATTAAGATTTTTACATAAAAATCGAATTGGCATCTGGCTGCCAATTGCCAGTTGCCAATTCGTTAGGTTGAACGAATTGGCTATTTGCAAGTGAAAGTTGAATTGGCATCTGGAATATGAAGGTGGTTGCCAGTTGCCAGTTGCCAATTCAACTTTTATTAAGATTTTATATAAAAATCGAATTGGCATCTGGCTGCCAGCTGCCAGTTGCCAATTCGCGTGATTTAACAATTTTGATTTTGGTTAATATTTGCAAGTGAAGACGAATTGGCAACAAGAGTGTGAAGTTGGCTGCCAGTTGCCAATTGAATTGGCATTGAATTGGCAACCGGCAACTGGCAACTGGCAGCTAACTTCACGCACATGTTCGAAAGTGGGTAATCTAGGGAGGGGGGGTCGTTCGTCAAAAACCCGCTTAAAGCATTATGTATCCCATACAGGCTACATTTATAACCTAATCACCATGTAAATTGGTTAGAAGGTTTGTCTTGTCAAGGTCAAACAGAATGTTTGGGTTTATGATATATAGTTTAGGGTTCAAGTTAGGTCACATAATGTCATAAGTAGGTCTCAGGTGAGCGAAACATGGCAATCTTGGCCATCTTGTTGTATAACGGAGCAAGGTTCTCAGATGAGCGATAGAGGGCCATGACAGCCCTCTTGTGAAAATAAATGCAATTTCGTTGTAAAAATATACACAAAAAACATTATTGCGGCACTACAAATACAATATTTCAAAATTTATAATCATGAATTTAATAGAAACGGGAATTGAATCAGCATGTGACACATTATTAATCGACAAACTACAAGCAGTAAAGCAATGTGTAACCTTGCGTTGCAGTCAAATAATTCGAGATGGGACGATTCAGCTCTAAGGGGGTCAATAATTGTTTTACTCTGTGTTGGACTTTAACTTTAAATAGTACTTCACTTTTCAAAAGATGTATTGTAAAAGTGAAAACATTTTTTTTCCAGTTTTATTAAAGGGACATACCCTCTTACTGAAGCCGAACTAAATAACATCCAAAACATAAATAATAGAATCTTTGGAAGTATTATAACTTAACCTAAAAGTTTCAGTTATGTATTTCAGTCATTATCGATAAAATCAGCGGTTTAAAAGTACCGTAAACCATTCAATAATCTATATAGAGTTGTTGTTGTACAATTAATGGATGGATGCGATTTATTACAGAAAGCCTCTATATTTATTGATTTTTATAAAATTAGGCATTTTTCGCCATAGTTTCTTCTTTGAAATTATATTTATTTATCATTTACGTTCATTGAACACATACTCTGTGTTTCGAGAATATTATCTGCCAGATGTAGGGACTGCCTCTTAAAAGTATGGCAAATCATGAAAAGGAATTTCTTCAAACAAATTACCAGTTACAAATTTGTTTTCTATGAAATATATGATTAAGTGACACACAGAACAACGTCACATTAAAATTATCTAGGTTCTTGGCACAAAGAAATGGAGCATGCAATAATGCAATGGAATGCAATAGAAAATGTGATGCGATAATGAAGTGAAATGCAATGCAAAATACAATGCGATGCAATACGATTATGTACATGTAATGCAATTCATTTACAAGATGCGATGCGATAATGCAATACAATAAAATACAAAATGAATTGCGATGCGATGCGATAATGCAATGCAATACAACACAATAAAATAGGGTTATTAGTATAGTAACGTGATTCAGCATACCGGATTTGCTCAAGTCGTTCTGGCAACTCTTTTCGTGAAGAAACGACTTGAATACGAAAGAAAGCAATATGTCGACACTGTTTTTAATTGAATATAACATGGTTCTGTCATTATAATATCAGTAAACTTATTTTTTGCATCAGTACAAAATGATCCTGTGACTTTAAACATTATATGAAACAACATTGTAGGCTGGTCTGCTCTTCAAAGATCATTATTTCAAGAAATGAAAAGATTGAAAGAGTACAGATATTTCAATTTCGGACTCGATTAACAATTCCTCAAAAATGTTAATTGTAAAATCAAAAGCCTTTCGTTAATGCAAAAATTCTAATTCTATTATATTTTTCTCTACAAATTGTACATTGATATGTGCCTTTCTATTTCACTAAATCAGCCAAATTCAATCTCCTGTGTATGTAAAACCAATTTCAAAGACAAAAAGGATTTTCAAAGTAAATCATTTCCAATTTTATCTTGTTAATTTTAGTGCCAGACTGTGTTTGTAATTCTGTTGCAATGGTCTAATTTAGAACTAATGATATATGAACAATGAAAGTGTTAAACTAGAAATATGTCCCCGCCATGTCAACCTTAATGAAGCTTGTCGTGTATTTTATCTTCAAGAACCTACATGTAAAATCTTAAATAAATCCATGCAATTTTCAAAATTTATTGATCGGAAACTATCATTTCACTGAAATCTGTGTCAAAGGGGTCGTTACTCTTGTTATATTAATTAACTAATTGTCACCGAAATCGAACTTGACATGTATGTGTTATGTGTAAAATCTTAATTAAATCCATGCAAGCTTTCAAAAGTTATTGATAGGAAACCCCCATTTTGCTGAAATTTTAGAAAAGAATGGACCATAACTCTTGTAAAAATAAGTGGGTTGTAACTAAAATATTTTTTATCATAAACCTACACTTAAAACTTGAATCAAATTCACGCATCCTTACAAAAGTTATTGATCGGAAACGAATGGCGGGAACATAAAACTAATCTCAACCCGACATAGTTAAGGTAAACTGGCAACAGTGAGACATAATCAGAAAAGGAAAACTTTGCACGAACGTACGCACGGATGGACATACAGGAGTAACACTTTGTGCCCTTCTACAATATTTCGAATGGCGTGGGCATAAATACGTAATCACCCAGGCTTTCATACATTGTACACTGAAGAAATGTTATACACACAAGTGTAGCACAGTTAGGACATGTAAGTGCGGATTTTCTCTCTTATTGACGTGTTACACACATGACAAAACTCTATTGGTTCTGCACAGGTCATACATAGTCTATGATGAGTACATGGTAAAAATAATACGTTTCTATCATTTATACCGCAAGACGTGCACAAATATATATTCTTTAGTCTTTGATTTTCTTCCATAGGTGATTCTGAAAAAGAAGTCAGTAACTCGTTACATGTTTTCGTCTGACTTAATGGTATGTGACAGGCCTCGTTCAAATGTATAAGGTTAAATTGAATGGTAAACACTATAATAGTAATTTTCTTAATTAATTACTTAACTGAATTTATATTTTTTTTCTACAAAAAAGTCTTATTTCATAAGATGAAGATGGTTGCTAAGATATCCAGAAACCTAAAACTCTTTTTGTCACAGGCATTTAGTATGGCTACGGTCAAAGTGATGAACATTTATATTGTCTTGAAATGTAGTTCATAAAAAGGATAGTGGTTATTTAAAAAATATGAACTTCAAAGTTTAATATACATCGATTATTTGTACTGATTAGCTTGAGATATTGATGGCCTCTATTTTCAGCAAGCAACGATATGTCTCAAGTGCTGTTTACTTGATATTATGCAATGCATCCTTAAACACGGTGACGAATCACGTGATCATAATACGTCATTTTGTTCGTCCGCAAAGAGATTTTATACACAAAACTCGTCGACTGAAATCTTCAAGTATGCGTAAGTTTTTTTTTTCTTAACCGATTTCTGTCAGATATGTCGCAGGCAAAGAAGAAAACAGTACTCTTTTCCCATTTGAAAATAGTTTCTTGAAATAAATCGTTCGTTTGCAAATATTCTGGAAAACCTTGGCAACATGGCCTGAATTCAATGGTTTGTCCGCAAAGAATATTTCATTTCGATAGTTTATTTGAAGTTATCTACTTTCAGTGCTATGTGTATACATTTTGTACAACGAAACCTATTTCGCTGTCATTATAATGCAAATAAACACATTTCAGACCAACACAGTGCCTCAGAAAAAGAGAAACATTCTGTTTGTAAATATGCTCATCAACAAAGATGAAACTTTTCATGCTTATCCGCATAGATATGACCCAAATAGTTTGTTTGGAGGTGTTGAAATTTGCGAAAATGATTCAGTTACACAACGGGGAAAACAGTTTGGCAAAATTGAAATTGTACAAATAATTGTAATTTAGCTTGAGCAGAAGCATCTCATTATCCCTTACACAACAACTCATCTAGTCAAGGTGCGTTAGTGTGTCACTGTCATTGATATGTCGTATGTTTTACAGGAAAAAGAGACATATACAGAAAGAGTCACCTTCTTACTGCTGATATTAACGTGGCACGAGAGAAGTCAGAAAACGGGCGGTTTGGCGGCGATTTGGACCTGTAGATTGATGGGAGCAGTCGATTAATGAATTCTTTTTCCAAAACAAATGTAAAAAAAAAACGAATGAACATTTTTTGGAATTGCTTAAATCTTTGTTGACACTGATCTGTAAAAATAACACATAACAGTATCACTGTTGTTATTACTGTCTCCATCATTCTACAGGTTAAAATTGCCAATTATCACATGTAAGTCGAAAACCCCACAAAACTGATATCAGGAGACAGGTTTAAACTGATTCTTTCATTTGATATAAACGGAATATTAAAACAGTCGGTTGACTGCGGGGTCGTATCTTTTGAGTTGGCTGTATAGTTCCAGATCACACGAGAGGCGCAAAAATTGACGTATTATGATCACGTGATTCGTCACCGTGTTAAAGCTTTAAGACATATTGGATACGATACTGGTATACTGAATTTTGCTTACACAATTTTACTTGGGCATTTTGCTCCTTGAACAAATCTACCTTGACGCCGGTCACATTTTATAAATAAATTATACAGTTTATGACTTTAACAAATTTTGACCACCGTTTTTGCCAGACCTGGTCAACAGGTTCATAGCGCAATAAATGCGTAACCATATTCAAATGTACTCACCGTTATGATTGTCCATCATGAAGAACAGAGTTATGATCTTAGCAATGAAATTTCGAAGCTATTATAGAGTGAGAAAAAAATTATAGGTAAAATATAAAAAAGAGTACCATACCATGATTTGGTATTTGACAATTTCCGTTTAATTCTGAGCTGGCAGATCCATTTTTCTGTTTTCTTTCCCTAATTTCATCTATCAAATCGATAATGTATTCCAGAGCGGGATTATTGTTTCCTGTGAACACAATACAAATACTAAGTACAATTATATCTATACAACTATACATACTATATATTATTTAAAAAATAATAACTGCCGCCCTGTATTTTATCGTTGAATAAAATATAGTCAGGAATTTGGATGCGTAGTAATTAAATGACGAGTGCGTAGCACGAGTGATTTAAATTTTCGCATCCAAACTGACTGTATTTTATTCAACGATAATATATAGGGAACAATTTATTATTTCGATTCTAACACGTTATTTTTTTTAAAAACAATCCCGAACTTTATTTAACGCGTAGTAGTACATCATTGTAACCTTAAAACGCGAGATACGATTGGACGCGCTTGTGTACATACGTGACGTCGTTACGTCATTTTAGGCACGTCGTCCTTGGAAAAACAAGCTGTGTTTTATCGTATATTCTAATATGCCTATGGTATATTTCTATAGTCAATTCGAGTGCATTAGTATGATTAAAGCAATCGGAAAAGTAGGCGGAGTTTCGGACATGGAAGTTTTCTAATTTACTCCCGCGCAAAAATAAAATATAGAAATGGAAATAATATCAGTATAAATACATCAGCTGCATGAAAAAGATTTGTTTAAGAACCTATTATCTTTGATTGCGTCAAGTAAGCCTTAGAATACCCTCACCTTGTTTTCCTTAAAAAAGGCCAAGAAATTCAGGATTAACAGTCATACAATGTTTTGATTCCGGGAGACAAAACTATGAATGAAAATGTTTACGTCATCACACTGACGTCATTACTCCACGTTAAAACGTTGTACAGTTCAAATTAACGGTACGCATTTAAATCGATTGGCTGCTTTGTTAGGTTCTGAATCTGACGTCTTCTGCATAATGTCAGTCAGGTATTTCTTTTTATATTTTATGTATTAGATGATTAAACTAAAATAAATTTGTATAATATAGTTATGTTTGATATTTTGAATGGTTGCCCGAATAGGGGAGTGAATTCCAACAGCTACTATTTATGCTGTTTTACACATTACCGCCGAACTGAAAAAAGGTCCGTAGTAGTTACGATAGTTTTTTTAAAAAATCGGCTTCTAAGAATCGAAATAATCTATGTCTTGGAGTGCTTTATCGAAATTGAAGCATTCCCCGGAGGTGATGTGCCTGGCGGAATAATTCACGAGCACTCCAAGCCATAGATTATTTCTTAAATAAAATACAGGCTTTTCTCTATATGTTTATATAGGAAAAGCAGCCGCGTGTGTTAGAATTGTTAATAAAAACCGAGAGTGCAATATTTACATAAACTGCATTATTAGTGAAAGATGTTAAATCCAACCTCGGTCTCTGAGTTCTGTTACTGCTTCTTTCAAATCTTCTTCCTTGAAACCCATTTTAAGACAATCATCTCTGTATTGTGCCGCAATGTGCTCAATTTCCGAGTCTCTTAATCTAAAAAACTGTTCCATTGCACCACGTAGACCATCTATACCACCGCTTGCTTCATAACCCTGTGTAGCATAACAAGAAGCCCGCGTTTCACTTTGGTTTTCATAGAACCTTATTACATATATCGAGTAAAGTTTTTAATCAGCAAAGTGGGGCGTTATTTTTTATCAAAAAACGTTTAAACTGTGACCATATTGCTTTTTGAAGTCCTTTTTAGTTTTTTTAAGTTATAAATGAAACATGATTGCGCCATTCTTCTGCGACACTTAAAAATGCAGCTACTTTGACACAACCGGATTATTTTATCTGAATTAATGTAGCAAATGAATATCTGACTTCTTAAAGCGACTCACGCGTGAGTGGACTTTACCAAAAACAGATCACATGAATTTATAAACTATATACAAAATTATAGTCGTATTGAATAATCGCCGAGAAAGAATAGTGAAACACAGGAGATGCTTTGAGAATATGTAAAAATAGTTACACTGCCTTTTTTCTCTTATCGACAGGTATAATTGAAAATATATCTAACAGGAAGGGTAGATTTTCAATTTTTCACTTGGATAGTAAAAATGTTTTCTAAAGATTTTAGGTGTATTCAATAAAAATAAAACTGTTATAAAGATTAATGTATTTAGGTAATAACTGTTGCATTCTCATTATTCTAGGAGTAAGAGTATAAACGATGATTAATTTCAACGGATATATCACTTTAAAGTTAAAAGTTAAAAAAAAAAAATTTGCAATTTGGCAGATAATTATGAAGTGCTTTTAAACAACAGTTTTTTTATTCAGAAAAACAAATCACATTTACGTTAGTAAAACATACGTTTACTCTTTTGGAGCAAAGAGAACCAAATTCTGTCAGCTAGTAGCGTCAAAGTCAATCTGGTCATGGGTGTTTAAACTTTAATTGTAAGCGGTAACATTTCAAAATATAAGAATATTTCTTTTAGTCCAATAAACATCCACCAACAGATCAAAATAAAGCAGAAGAATTTTTACGTACTGCAATAACGGTAAACGGCTTTAGACTAACTTACCTCGTTTTCAACGGATGCTTGCACGAGAGCTATGAATTGTTCTCCTTTCTGTTCTATAGCGTATGGGCAAGCCGGGGACCATCGACAATGTTCTGTCCATGGATCATCATCCGTCTCCCAGTGGCATAACCTAACGTCACAGGCAAAACAACTAACATGGTCTTCAACACCTACGCGATTTAAAATAATGATAAAAGTCAGTTCTGTAATTTGGACTTCCACAATCATATCTTTCTTTATAATTTAAGGTAGCGTCCGACAAAGATAAAGGTAGATTTCATTCGCCAAATTCTTTAAAACATTTATTGCCTTTAGAAAGTATGTAAACCTATACAGTTTCAATCTCGAAACAAATCAAACAAAAGAAATGATGTTGTTCGTGTTTACAAAACATATTGGTCATATTTTTTTAAAAGATATTACAAGCTTCATTTTTTCAACAAGTCTTACAGCTAGGGGTAATCCCCTATACCCCACAGTTACATTGTTACCAGATTTAAGAAAAAGTGTCATAGATTTTTGATAAAAAGCATCTGTCTCAATTGTATATATACTACTACTACTACTACTACTACTAATAATAATAATTTCAATAAGGCATCACATATATTAATTAAGTACAGTACATTGATAGGTAGTAAATCTCATTTACAATGAGGTCTTCTTTAACAATTTTTAAAACAAATTCAAAACAAGCATGAACAACACAATATAAATAAAACTATCGTACGATACAGATGACAGACATAAAATATGATATTTCACTTTAAATATAAAGTAGGTTGCAAAAAAGAAGTTACAATTTGTCAGTTTTAAGCAGAAATAGTTTTAAGCTATATTTGAATGCATTGGCATTTGATAAAATTCTTGTATCAATAGGTATTTGGTTCCGAATTTCCATACTAGAGTACATTGTAACTAAATGTCTTTGCTAGGTTTTTTGTGTGAGATATCAGAAAAATGTGACATGGCTCTCTCCGCCGAAGCTGCAAATGGTTAATAAAATGAATGCAACAACACTTTTTAGTATAGGTGGCTACCCGTATCTGCAAGCCTTGTTAAAAAGTTGATGTTGCTTATCAGTGACATTTTGATATGTTAATTGTCCTATTTTTGTGATCATCAGTACAATCATTTGTTTTGTTTGATTTGTTAAGCAGGTTTTTTGAAAAAAACCTACTTATTAGAATGGCGATGTCGTATGTCGGGTGGGCGGGCGTCAAACATTGGTTTCCGTTGGATAACTTTAGTTAGGAGTGACCAATTGCAATGAAACTTGGTGTGTAGGTAGCTTGTGTGGAGACGCCGCTTGGGATTGCATTTTGGGTCACTAGGGTCAAGGTCAAGGTCACTGTTACTAAAAATAGAAAAACGGTTTCCGCTCAATAACTCGAGCTAGGAGTGACCAATTACAATGAAACTTGGTCTGTAGGTAGCTTGCGTGAAGACGCCGCTTGGGATTGCATTTGGGGTCACTAGGGTCAAGGTCAAGGTCACAGTTACTAAAAATAGAAAAATGGTTTCCGCTCAATAAATCAAGTTAGGAGTGACCAATTACAATGAAACTTGGTCTGTAGATAGCTTGCGTGGAGACGCCGCTTGGGATTGCATTTGGGGTCACTAGGGTCAAGGTCAAGGTCACTGTAACTAAAAATAGAAAAATAGTTTCCGCTCAATAACTCAAGTTAGGAGTGACTAATTGCAATCAAACTCAGTGTGTAGGTAGCTTGTGTAGAGAGGAAGCTTGGGATTGCATTAGGGGTCACTTGGTTTAAGGTCAAGGGCACTGTTACTAAAAATAGAAAAATGGTTTCCACTCAATAACTTGAGTTACAAGTGACCAATTGTAATGAAACTTGGTGTGTAGGTAGCTTGCGTGGAGAGGAAGCTTTTGGTTCACTATGGTCAAGGTCACTAGGGTCAAGGTCACTGTTACTAAAAATAGATTTTTATTTATTTTTAGTTTTTAGATTGTTTTAAGCAAAAAAATATTTTTTTGGTCAAGGTCACTTGAGTCAAGGTCAAGGTCACTGTTACTAAAAATAGATTTTAAAATTTTTTCGGGGTCAAGGTCACTAGGGTCAAGGTCAAGGTCAGTGTAACTAAAAATAGATTTTTAATTAGTTTTAGATTGTTTTAAGCCCAAAAAATTTTTTTTGGGTCAAGGTCACTTGGCTCAAGGTCAAGGTCACTGCTACTAAAATAGATTTTTATTTATTTTTAGTATTTTGATTGTTTTAAGCAAAAAAAAATTTTTCTGGGTCAAGGTCACTAGGGTCAAGGTCAAGGTCAGTGTTACTGAAAATAGATTTTTATTTATTTTTAGTTTTTAGATTATTTTAAGCAAAAAAAGTTTTTTTTGGGTCAAGGTCACTTGGCTCAAGGTCAAGGTCACTGTTACTAAAAATAGATTTTTATTTATTTTTAGTTTTTTTATTGTTTTAGGCAAAAAAAAATTTTGGTGGTCAAGGTCACTTGGATCAAGGTCAAGGTCACTGTTACTAAAAATATATTTTATTTATTTTTAGTTTTAAGATTGTTTTAAGCAAAAAAAAATTTTTTCGGGGTCAAGGTCACTAGGGTCAAGGTCAAGGTCACTGTTACTAAAATAGATTTTTATTTAATTTTAGTATTTTGATTGTTTTAAGCAAAAAAATTTTTTTTCGGGGTCAAGGTCACTAGGGTCAAGTTCAAGGTCACTGTTACTAAAAATAGTTTTTTAGTTATTTTTAGGAGTCAAGATGACTGTTTTTTTTTTAATTCTAAAATTTCTACAGGCGCTGTTTAAACCTGCTTTGGCGGCATTGCCGCGTCTTCTTGTTAAGAGTTTAAATACTAGTAGACCTTTCCAAATAAGTTCAGGTTACACAGAAAATTAAAGCTCTGAAAGTGCTGGTGGTACGGTTGTGAAGGCATGTGTAAATTAATTCAGACAAGCAATACTACAGTGCTCAAGTCCAATTAAAATACTGAAATGTTGACCCCAAGACATGGAAATGTTCAGAAGACACCACAGTCTTGAAAATGTTAACTCATTTACTTTGTGAAATTCTGTTCAAATACTAAGTAATATTTGAAATGCTCAACCCCAAGATACTGAACTGTTCAAATCCAAAACGTTAAAATTTGAACACAAGATGAACCAGGCTTATGTCAGGAAATGAAAAATCATTTGCAATTCTCGCAAATTCTTGGCAAATTTCTAAATGGATTTGCATTTAGTTTAAACTTTCTAGACTACCAATCCGGAGGTCCCCGGTTCGATTTCGGCAGGGCACTTGAAATTTCAGAAATGCTAATGTTCAGTGTTTCACATACTGTTTGAAACCTAGCGGAAGTATTACGTGTATCGGTGCTATACACTGGGCACGTAAAAGACCTAAGGGTGCATTCGTAAAAGAGCTAGGACCTAACACCCGGATTCCGTATATTTCAACCTGCACCTGTCATAAGTCTTGGCAAGTTCGCCCGGGGAGATATCTTTAGATCTAACAGCAACAATTTTTTTAATGCAGATTATTTTTGGATACATTTTTTCCTCGAGAATACACTTTCGAACGATAGTGGCTCCATTAAGAAAAACTTTGCCAAAAAAAAAACACGAACAATAAGAACAAATAAAACAACTACACACAAATACTACTACATATTGCAATTTATGTAAAATATACGCAGTCTAAAGCAAAAAGAGTTTTATGTCGGTCCATGCGAACGTGCGATATTTTTGGGAATTACAAATGCAAACTGTCCTAGGCTATCAATTTCTGTGATTTTTTGCAACGAATATACTGTATATATTACTCCGCTTCGAACTATTTCTTTTCATGGAGTTGCCTGTGTTTTAGGAACGTTGATACTCCAAAATCCGTTTATATATTGTTGATATGTGCGATTGTTGGCTCTGGTATGCCTGTTTTTCGCCAACCGTTCCGATAAAAACCTTTGAAGATTTTGGCGAATGAAGCTCTATTTTGACGCTATCTTAAGGTAGTGGGGGTCTAATGGACACTATTCCAAAACACATTAAACTTGACATTTATATGATCTACATCTGTTAACAGACAAGTGTGCAAAATTTAAAGACATTTCACCGTTTAATTAAAAATAAATTCTGTTTTTTGTTGCCCTACCCCCACTTTAGAAATACTGACCATATTAAAAAGTACCATAAAAGTTAAAATAGGTATGTTTGCAAGTATCTATTTACATTTAAATTTTTCAAGGTTCAAAAAGTACTGCAAGCAATTCAAAATTACAAAACATGAATTATAATTCTACAAGCTTAACATGTGTAACAAAAAATTTGCAATAATGCCAAAAACTACGGTATACAATTTTCCTAATTTTGCCACGAGACATATCACACATGTACATATACACGACTTTAGCAAAAGATTCGGAGTAGGGCCATCACTATCGGTTACAAAACTTTTATAAGTAGTATATGAATTGAAATATAGGAAAAAATAAAAATGTTTTACCGTCTACTTTTTGAGATATTCAACTTTTAAAAATGAGCATGGTCAATTTTTGTATTTTCAAGTAACTGTACAGCTTGATAAAATCAAGGAAAATTAAGATAAAGTTTTCAAATCTTGTAAATGGTATGTTTATTATTATGTTATTCAGTTTGATAACTTAAAAAGAAAATATAACGAAAAAAAGTTTTGGCTCCGTCGGGGATTGAACTCAGGACCTCTTGATCTCAAAGCAGACGCTCTAACCACTGCGCCACAGTACAAAATAGGTACTGCTATAAAATCCAAAGTATTCCAAATGATCCTTCAACAGGAAGTACTCATTACACATCCACTACCTTAAGTAGATATTTCCAGGACACCGTAAGATTTAGAACATTCGTGTTGCTTATTCTTGAGATCGCAAACAGGTCTCTATAATACGGTATCACTTTATAAAACATGCTCTCAAAATTCTTATTGTAAAATTGTTTTCTTATGATGCAATTACCACACCCGTTAACCAAATCTAAGTGGATCGGTGTGCCAAGTATCGCTTGCGGTGACAAATTGCGTTAGTAAGTTTTCCTGTCATATTCATTTATTCCGTGTAAAGTCCATAAAATCTTATATAATTGCCATTTGTAATGTTTTAAGCTATTGAAGTCCAAGTCATAGAAATCCCGAGAAATTTACTTTAAAAAATAATGATACGGCTGTTAAAAGTGGCATGTGCATCTTACTGCACACAGTGTATTTTTGGTGACAGTTTATAAAAGCAATTATCAGTCGCTATGTATTTAAATGTGTTAAATCAATGATAATGCCGCATTAGTATTTGAAGTTGGTTAAGAAATAAAAAAAGGTGAAAAATCCTCCAAAAAAGCTACTTCCTAAAGCTTACTAAATTTTTACGGTCTGGAATTTTCAGTAACGACATTTTTGAAAATAGTTTTATCAACTGCAATATTTCCTTCATCATCTGACCGAACAGGTTTACCCAGGATAGCACTGTTGCCGACAAACTGACTTCTAAAGTAAAGGTTCGTCAGCTCGGTACTCAGTACCTTGTCGGTTTCCATTCAGTTGCACGTAAATTAGGCTCTAATTATACTGTGCCCTGACCGTCTTATGAACAGTTGTAACAAACAATCCAAAGCCCGTTTGTCGAAAGGTCTAAATTTAAAGGTACGATAGTTCAAAGTATGGAATAGTCTAATAGTCAAAAGTATGTAACTACGAAACTTCGTTAGTACGAAGGCCAGATGATTGTGCGTATTATTTTGCGCAAAACTAAGTAGCTTAATAATACGATATGTGTTTATGGAACGTTCCTTAATTAAGGTGAAACTTTACTGTAAATAGGGTAAGTGACATTATGCTCATCTCACTGCACATAGTGTATTTTTGGTGACAGTTTTATAAAAGCAATTTTCGGTTGCTGTGCATTTAAATACTAATGCTAATTTTCATAAAAAAACAGTTCTAGTTAAATACCTAATCAATCAATGTTCTGGTTATCTATTTTCCTACAATATAGAAATTTACGACTTTGAAACGAAGATGTTTTCATTTGATTAATAGTTTTCCCCACAACGTGCAAAGCAGATTTAGTTTTCTACCCTTTCGTATCAGCTAGTGAAATCACAGTAGTATTTAAATGGATATGTTCTAGGTAACGTGACATATACAGAACATTGCTATAGTTTTTATTTCAATTTTAGAAAACGGACACATTGCCAGGCTCACTGACAACAAACGAATTCAGGTGCAACTGACAAAAAAGCGCAAAGGTATTGCGTTTGTCACCATTCAAAAATGTTTGACCGAAAGACTTGTGATTTGTCTAGGACTTGCGGTAAAACAAGATTTCCTACATACTTCATAGATAAACGTTACCTGCTCAATTACCAGCACCTAATCGTTTCTCCACTAGGACGAACTTTTAACCACCTTCTTACTTTAAATGTCTGTTTGTCGGCAGCAATGCGGTCATTTGGAACATTATTCGGTCAGGTGATGCAGGAAACATGATTGCAGTTTATAAAATTCTTGTCAAAAATGTCGTTTCTGATTAAAAACAAATATGAGTATACATGTACTTTATTTGGGAAGCTTCTTTTTTGAAGGAGTTTCCACTTTAAACAGTCGTATCTTGAATATTTTTCACGTCAGTTTCATAGGAATTGATAACTTGTAGTTAAGCACAAATGTACCTTATAAAAAAAATATTATCTTCAATGGAAATTACACGGAATAAATAAAAATGACCGAAAATCTTACCAACGCAATTTTAATTGTCGTCGGTCGTCAAACCACACTCAACTACTTGGAGTTCGTTTACCGGTGCGATTACCTCTATAGTAGAAACCAGCCTCGGCTAATTGTTCGGGCCTCTGTGTCAACTGTGAAGGCCAGTTTGCAAATGTTGAAATACGAGCTTGCAATGTTTGGTACTCAGAATTGCGGATGTGAGATTCTGTATCTGAACTGTCTTGTCGTTCTTCAATTAGTGAAAGTGAAAAAAAAGTATCAACATGGTGATATCTGAATAAAATATGATTATTGATACAGTTGTTTATGAGATTACTTCATTCTCGGTTAGAAGGCAAAGAAATAAAAACCATCGGAGATAAAGGAAAAATATCTCGATTTTATATTAATAACTAATGAGTAAATAATGAGCGGATACAGTTCAATGGCTTGTAATTTATCAAATAAGTTTTCAGTAAGGGAAAGAAAATAAGACAAATGAAATATCGTATGGAATTTACCGTTCCATTCGTTGTATTCCGGATCAGTGCCTTGCAAATGTCTCTGTAAGGACCAAAATACATGAACTGTTTTTACAAGTTGTGTTATTATAAGTTTGCAGTTTTGTAAGATACATGTATGAAGAAGTGCTTCTAAACAACAGTTTTATCATTTAGAAAAAAATCACAATTACGATAGTTAAACGTACGTTTACTCTTTTTGAGCAAACAGAACCATTAAAGTCAAATTCAATCGATTCGTAGGTGTTAAAATATAAATTTAAGCGGTAACATTTCTTTATGCAGTTGAAAAAATTAACTGCTATATCACGGGTGGTTATTTCTCCCCACCACTACAAAATATGGTGAAAGGGAACTGTGGGGTGCACCCTTCCGAGGTAGTGGGGTTCTACAAAATAAACGAGAAATGTGAATATTCTTTAAAGTTTTTCTATTGTAGAAATTAAAAAAATCATGGAATGTAGTGAAATGGCGAAATTAAATACCTAAAATTGTAGTCTCTAGAACGTTTATAAGTTGGCGACTATCTCGATTTTCAGTAACCGAAGCTAAACTTTCCTTTTTTGGTACCAAATCCCGATTTTTCAGTAACAGCCAATTTTTTTTAATGAGGTGATGGGATGGAGTACGCAGTGGTAGGGATCTGAAGGTGATTGGGCGGTACTAAACATCCTGTAGATCTCTTGATATGTTTATTCCTATCAAAAGTGACCGTGTGACGGAGATGAAATATAATTTTATTCACAGATTAGATAAAGAAAGGAAAAGGCGGGTTGTGCCTTAGAAGTTCCGTTTTGTATATATATATATATATATATACCGTAACTGTTAATAAACAGTGCTCAACGCAGACAATTGATACTCGTTTAAAGGTAAAATGCTGTGATTGCTTTTTTTTATAACTTCTGGTCGAACACTTGATCACGTAATATCACGTTAGCACATAATCACGTAATATCACGTTAGTATCACTTGAAAAGTTCGTGAAAATAATTGAGGTTTTCGTTTTACATGAAAACTATAGTGAAGCCAGACATATTTTCATGATACAATGTAGTTTTATCTTGTTTCGTGATAGTTTATCGGTTATAATGAAATAATGAAATGCTACTTTCTCGAAACTTTTCATGAAACCTGTAAAATAAGTGGGGCCCTTTCTGCTTTCGTTCTGGACATCTGCTAACATTATAAAACATTTAACACAGGCCATTATTTAATACTGATGTCCGACAAAAAATTATAAAAGACAGCAAATGCAGCATTTTATCTGTGAACGAGTACGCTATGCATAATCAATTGTCATTTATTAACAGTAAAGGTATATATATATGTCAAAAAAATTATATTTCATCTCCATCACACGAGCATTTTTGATAGGCATTTACATGTCAAAACTTATACTCATATTACTCGGTTATTTTGTAGAACCCCGTCACCTCGGTAGTGTGCACACCACAGTTTCCAAGCACCACATTTGTGGTATTGGGGAGAGTTAACCACCTGTGTATATAGGGTAAACAGCATTAGGCTAATTTACCTCGTTTTCAACAGATGGTTGCACGAGAGCTATGAATTGTTCTCCTTTCTGTTCTATAGCGTATGGGCAAGCCGGGTACCATCGACAATGTTCTGTCCAGGGATCATCATCCGTCTGCCAGTGGCATAATCTAACGTCACAGGCAAAACAAGTAACATGGTCTTCAACACCTACGCGATTTATAATAATGATAAAGTCAGTACTGTGAAGTGGATCTTCACAATCATAACATGTTCAATAATTTAAGCCAGTGCCCGACAAAGGTTAAGGTAGATTTCATTCGCCAAATTCTTTAAAAATGATTTGCCTTTAGAAATTATGTAAACCTATACAGTTTCAATCTTGAAACAAAACAAAACAAATGATGTTGTTCATGTTAACAAAACATACCCCGGAGGTTGCGGGTTCGAGCCCCACTGGGGTCACGACCGTTCCTCCTCATATGACACCAGTACTGGTTTTTCCAGGAAGCGGACTCGAAGAGTGACTCGATAAGCTTAAAGCTTTCTTCACAATCGAGTTTATCGAGCAAATCAGTATGAACTATAAACTATAAAACATATTGGTCATAAAGTCGCATACAGAAATCGACTGTTCCGTCCGTCCCAACTTTTTTTGTTGGAAGAATATGACGATGTGTATGAACTGCAAGCCTGTCGAAAACATTTAAAATATGAGCTTAAAATTCATATGCAGTGTTGCGTTTGCGTACTTTTTGGCGTACTGCATGTCAACTAGAACATACGTGTTTCATATAACTAAAAACCTTTATTGCATTTATTTTAGTGTTATTTTTACTGTGCTTGTGTATTCATCAGAATTTGAAACTAATTATTTAAATTTATGCCATCCTGTATGACTGGCCATAATTTTTCACAAGTTTTTGTGGCATTTATGAAAGAACAATTATTTGTAAATACTTAACAATTAAAATTAAACTGGTCAACGATTTCAATAATTTCTTCATCATACTTAAAAGTACGCTTTCAACGCTGTCTGCCTTTCCGAAACGCACAACACTTAAGTTTTGGAAGTATTGACTGTAAGTTTCTGTATTTCTTACTTGAAATTTTTAAAGTTGTTTATACATGACTGTAAACCTCCAGTTGTTTCAGAAAGCATAACTGCATCGTCAGCAAAAAGTAATAAAACAATTAACTGATCTATATTAATACATGCATTTGAATCATTCAGTAAAATTAATTCAACGTCATTTATAAAAAGTGAAAAAAGCAGAGATGGCATTTTCCAGCAGAAATGACTTTTGACCTAAGTAAAATGCGACGAATGGTTTTAATTAGAAAACTTATGGAAACATGTTTTTTACCCGAGAGTAAACTTTCTCGAAGATACGATAGTGGCTCCTGTAAGGTACGATAGTGGCTCCTGTAAGACAATATTTGTCGAAAAAAGCACAAACAACAAGAGCAAAACGAACTACATACGAACATTAATACATATAGAAATGTATGTAAAATATACGCAGTCTAAAGCAGACAAAATTGATTACCTACGTCGGTTGAAAAATTGCGATAGTAAGTTTTCTTGTCATTTTATGTAAAGTAAAAAACTAATACATGTATTGTTGTTTGTAATGTTATAAGCTATTGAGCTTCAAGTCAAACACACACCGAGAAATTTACTTGAAAAAAAATGATACGGCGGTTTTAAGTGAAAAATCCTCTAAAGAAAGTCACTTCCTAAAGCTCACTCAATTTTTACGTTTTAGTATTTTCAGTAACGACATTTTTGAAACTCGTTTTATCAACTGCAATATTTCCTTCATCATCAGATCGAATAGTTTTACTCGAAACGCATTGTTTCCGATAAAAATGATTTTTAAAAAGGATCTTATAGTCTGATAGTCAAAAGTATGTAAATACGAAACTTTTTACGCAAAACTAAGTTGCTTAAGTAGCCGTATCATGACAATATTCAAGTCAGTCACACGGGATTTTTGTGAATTGTAGTTCAACTCAAATGTAGCTGATAAAAAATGGCAATATTCACTTCATGGAAATACCACGGAATAAAGAAAAAATGACAGAAAATCTAACCAACGCAATTTTTACCGTTGTCAACCGTCCCCCCAAATGATACAAACCACACTCGACCAACTTAGAGTCCGTTTACTGGTGCGATTACCTCTATAGTAGAAACCAGCCTCGGCTAATTGTTCGGGCCTCTGTGTCCTTTGTGAAAACCAGTTTGCAAATGTTGAAATACGAGCTTGCAATGTTTGATACTCAGGATGGCAGATGTGTGATTCTGTATCTGAACTGCCCTGTCGTTCTTCAATTAGCGAAAGTGAAAAAAAAGTATCAACATGGTGATATCTGAATAAAATATGATTATTGATACAGTTGTTTATGAGATTACTTCATTCTCGGTTAGAAGGCAAAGAAATAAAAACCATCGGAGATAAAGGAAAAATATCTTAATTTTATAATAATAACTAATGAGTAAATTATGAGCGGATACAGTTCAATAGCTTATCAAATAAGCTTTCAGTAAGGGAAAGAAAATAAGACAAATGAAATATCGTATGGAATTTACCGTTCCATTCGTTGTAATCCGGATCAGTGACTTGGAAATGTCTCTGTAAGGACCAAAGTACATAAAATGTTTTTAAAAGTTGTTTCTTTAATTTCTAAGCCTTTTTCTTGCTATGTCTGTCTTTTGTCTTAACTCTTATTCGATTAGTCCACGTATGCACAAGTTAACAAACTTGTTTATCTTTGACAATAAAAATGTATTAAAAAAACTGGCACTCCACTCCACTGTATTAAAAGTTTCAATCTTAGAAACGATATCTTAAATCCATGAGTAAATATTTTATATGTACTATTATATCTAGGTTTATCTTGAAAATGATGATCTCTCTCGAAATATGTAGTATTTACTTGTATTTGAAACGAAATTGTATGTTTAACTATTTTAAAGTGATTTATTGTGACTGTCGTATGAATGTTATGATGATGAGCTTGTATAATAATAATAAAAACTTTATTTTATGTACGACATATAAAAAATAACAAAGTAGATCAAAACATATCTTTTTTCCATATGACCTTGAAAAAAACCCAAAATTTTTAAACAAAACAAGACAAAACAAAACAAAACAATAATTTAAAATCTCTCCCTCTCTCTCTCTCTCTCTCTCTCTCTCTCTCTCTCTCTCTCAATCAATCTTCTCTCACACACACGCATGATCTCAGATCTCAAAAACACAAACGCATAAGTATGTACTACTTTCAAAAAAAGGTATTTTAACAGTCACTCTGTTTACATATATTAATATGTCAACATGTATATAACAATGATGATCCAATATCAATCACAAATATCATCATGTACTTCATACTAATATAAACAAAAATTACAAAGTCCTAAAGAACACAGATATTTCAAATTTCGCATTTAGTTAAACATACAGAATAAAATTATGCAACAATAATTTTTTGTAATTTCATTTAAATATTTTTATGTTTGTTGACAATTTTATATATAAAGGTATTACATTCCATATGTTTTTAATGTAAAATGAAAACGTATCTTTGTAATATTTTGTCTTAGGTGTTGATTGTAAAACAAGATCAATGTTAGTGATCGATCTGAGTTTATGCATATTTCGCCTCGATTCACTAGAAAAAGTAACAATCTCATTCATATAGTCTGGTGTCATATTATGCATGGTTTTATAAACCAGTACAGCTGCATGATATTTACACCTGTCATGATATGTTAAAAAATTGAATTCTTTAAATACTTCTGTTGTCGATGTTCTCTTTGGTGTATTTAACATAATTTTATACGCTCACATATACCTTGTTATAAAACTCCTGTTCTGTTCATATTACACGCGCGTACATACATGTACACAGTATGATTTTGACCCGAAAAATTAAATGATATGATTTAAAGGATGTAGTGAAATCATAACATATTTATTTTATGCGATTATGTAGGTAAAACGATTACCTGATCCATTGCCAATCTTTCTTCACCCAACAAGTCAAGAAGAAATTGACACTGTTCAGAGCGTCTGATATGCTCCAATAATGGATCATCGTCGGACGAAAACTCCTTCAACCAATTACCACATTGTAAACAACAGACCAAGTCTATATTTTCTGAAAAAAGTATGTGTACTTCTTTATAATAACAGTAATCTAAATGTGTGCACTGCACACTCAGAAGGTTAAATTTTATAATTGTATCGCTTTATTTTAATCGCAACATTTGGGGAAATACTCGTAACGCACATAGATTTATGTGATTCGGTCATGCAGTAAAACAAAGTCTGTATTTCATTATGCCCTCTTTCGGTCCGTCCGTACGTCCGTCCGTCCGTCTACCAACTGGTTTTCGGATGATAACTCGGGAACCCTTGGGACTAGGATCTTGAAACTTGATGTGGAGGTTGGTCATGACCAGCAGAGGAACCGTATTATTTTTTAGATTAGTAGGCCAGTATGCTTTGTTATCGTCTAATAAACAATAATTTGTCGTACTGATGCGCTGTTATAAACAACTAAGACCTCCAGCCTTTGTGGCTAATTACTGCGCATCAGTACTCCAAATCATTATCTATTAAACGATGAACACCAACGGAACGGATGCTATTTCATAATTTTAAAAAGATCATTATAAAAAAAAAGTGATTCAAAAGACGGATCCGCACTCGTAACTACGATTTGTCGCACGCTATTGTAATAAACTGTAAATGATGCCAAATAGTCAGATGATATCATATATTCAGATGAAGTCATATAGTCCCATGATATCATATAGTCAGATGATGTCATTTAGTTAGACGATATCATAAAGTCAAATTATGTCATAAAGTCAGATTATATCATATAGTCAGATGATGTCATATAGTTAGACGATATCATATAAACAGATGATGTCATATAGTCAGGCAATACCATGTTAACAGATGATGCCATTTAGTCAGACGATATGATATAGTCAAATGGTGTCATAGAGTCAGACAATACAATATAAACAGATGATGTCATATAGTCAGACGATATGATATAGACAGATGGTGTCATAGAGTCAGACGATATCATATAAACAGATGATGTCATATAGTCAGACAATACCATATAAACAGATGATGTCATATAGTCAGATGATATTTTGTATTCCATACAAGTTTAAGCATGCTGATAGAGTCACGATCATCACAGTACAGGATAATCGAAATAAACGTAGCCTTACTTGTAAAGAAAAATCCCACTTGGCTTAGCCTAGGAGGATCAGGACTGATGTGTGGCTATCCTTCTGAAAATAATAGCAACCTGTCAGCATAGTCAGAATAATTTCGGTACATAGGTGGGATACGCTTGCTGGACACTGCCACCAGACATCAGACTGAAACCGTATGTGATATTTTCACTCGAAGTAATTGACAAGTCATGTGACACCACTTGCTTACTGCAAGTTAATTCAACATCCATTTGTTCCTCCGAGACTTGCTTTCGGAAATTAACAGTTCACCCAACTATCTTTCTGCGTCGGATGGGTGATGGTAACCGCGGTAAAGTTTGTAATTTTGAACTTCCTTGTTCAGCTATCAATATTTTTTCCTGTTTCCTTTGAGGCTTTTAGAGAAAATGCACTATACTTGAAATGTGATTCATTATCGTTGCTTCCATTTTCTTTATTGTTCGTCTTTGCCACGTGCATCTCTTCTCTACTCTTGTATATTGCGGTGTTTTTGTTCCTCTTATTCCTTGTACTCGGTATCATTTCAGCCGTCCATTAATTGTTGTCTTTTCACATATCTTTTCTGATATTATCAGAAGTTAATCATATTTATTTCTTCCTTTTGAATCAGTATTTTGGACACGATGATAATTGGCAATTTAATCATTTAAAACAGTTATTTATTTCTTATTGTCTGTGATCAAACAAACTGCAGAAATGGGGGAGTTAAAAATGAAGCAATGGTCCTGGATGAGCTAATCGTACAAACTACAGAAAAGGGGAAGTTAAAAATGAAGCAATGGATTACATGTAGTTAGTGTCGTGCTCACACTTCGAAGATTATTGTAATACTGTCCTTTAACTATATAATGTCATATACTTTACAATTACCAATTAAAATCTTTTGCCTGCCTTTAAACTTTAACTACAAATTATCAATGTGAGCTAGTACATCTACATCAATTTACGTGTCAGTAAATTCATTTTAGATTTACATGATATCGACCCGAGTTTGTTTCGCACTGATAAGATTTGTCATAAATAGCATTTGATTTTTATATAAGTGGACCGATAATAACAAAAAGATATTCACATCAGGAATTAATTAATTCAAATAGGACTTGGTCTAAAGCGTATATTTACATGTATATTTTTAGCAGATCATTTTCAATTTCATTGCCTCATTCTTAATATTTTGATTGCGAGTAAATATAGATACAATGAGCTTAATTTAGCGTTTAATTGATATATCAACAGGTAATTTTTTCTATTCGTCTATGTTTAAAACAAAACTCGAGTAAGAGATAATTTACAACTCAGATAATTTACAACATCCTAATAGCGGAAGGACTTTATATATCTATGAAGATTAACGTGATACCGAACATATTGTATAATAGTACAATTGTCGTACCTGTCGGGTTTTTCTTTTCCCCAGGACGAAGAGTAACTTTTTCTCGACCTATGTTGGTTTCTACAGCGAGTCTCTTCTACAGCACTAAAGAATGAAATTTACATTACAGTTATTAAAGTCCCATGATCAAATTGGATGCTACCATTTATACATTGCAATACTACTAAGAAAGATGTTCTTTTGGCAACATTGACTATTATCTGTACAAAAAATAACATTCCTTACGTTCCCTAAAATCAAAGCACATGTAGTAAACATAGCGCAGTATAACGATTGTAAAAAATCAAAGCGCTGAAGGCACTGGAAACTGAAGATGTCCATTCAGAAACATGGACTGTTGTAAGGATTGATACTTCAATATAGCATAGGAAAGTTTTGCCTGATTTCAATAAATATTTGTCTGATTTCTTTTTCAACATCAATTTTGGAGTAGAACATGACTATGTAATAGCAATGTTAGGCAATGTTACAGAAAGTGAGATTCCTCCGTGGTCAAGTGGTTAGCTTAGCTAAAACCTCTCATTGATTGAGAGTCTTTGGTTCAAGCTCTGCTACCGACCACGTCTCTTTTGTGAGAAATTTAGCAGTTTCTTAAGAAGGATAGGCTTCTAGTACTGGTTCATTCCAGGAATGATTGATAGATTAGCTGTCCGCCTGTAGATACATGTAATTGAAATGTTTTCCTTTGACTTAGATGTTTATGCCAGACTAAATAAAGAATAAAGAACAAAGCCGGAATACACAATATTATGGTAATGGGCACATGGGCAAAGCTTACAACGCTATTGTATCACCATTGTAAACATAAACATAGCACTTTTCTTCAATACGTCGTGAAATGATCCATTTAATTGCATTCAACCAGTATATCATAAACATTATATAGTTACGCGAAATAGCAAAATAACTTTCTATCGGTGTTCCAATCATAAGAAATTATGTCCAACCTTACCAGTGCAAAAACATGTAACATTGAAAACGGGTATTAAACCCCCACATTCCTATCTATCTCGTTTCTTGCGGTAGAATTGTTCCAATTATGGTCAATGTAGTTAGCATATATCATAAAACACAATATTAAAGGGGAACTATTAGTACTGTGTCATGGGAAAATCAGCATGAATGCGCAGATGCGCAGGCTGATCTGGATCAATACTTGTCGCAAGCCCATTATGTTGGCTTTACCATGCAACGGCTCATGTTATGATTTTGTAAACCATCATCGGTAGAATTACAGTCTATCCTGATACTCCGGCGGAAGATGTAATTGAATGAATGAATCACAGTATTTTATTTTAAATAGTTATGGTCATCTTCCTTTTGATTATTTATAGACCCAGCCGACCTTTGCATTTCTCTCTTGGTGAACTTGCCAAGACTCCTGGCAGGCACATGTTGAAGAGATGCAGATACAAGGGAAAAGACCGCTTGTTTCTGTTACTTGCCCGATGTACAGCACCGATACACATGAGATTACATCTTGGTTTCTATCCAGTTCGTCTCCGGATGGGTGGGAAACATTGGAAAGCGTTTCTGTAATTTCCAGTGGCCTAGATTCGTACCGGGGACCTCTGAATTGGTAGTCCAGAGCGTTAACCACTCGACCACCGCGTTACCCATATTATTGTCATCTATAAATCGTTTCAATCAACGATAGTTAGGAAACCTATTATAACTGTTTAAAATTGACAAATTGATGTGAAAGAATAACGACGGCCGTGAAACTCTGTCGCCGACGGGATTTCTTCTGATACTTATTCGGGTTTGAATAAGGAAATTTCTTGGAATAGGAATAAGGAATAACGGTAAGCAACTCTGTAGTCATGTATAAAGCGTATCTTTCATTGAGTATAGCTAATATCGACAGCAACTCAAAAACTGGCTCTTTTCTATGCGAAAGAGACAATCGTTCCTATAGTTAAATAACACTCATCTTTAAACTGAAGACTTCGCAGTATCTATATAGCTTCTCTACTTTCGATTTTGGAATGAATACAATTCGTAACCCCGTGGTTAACCCAAACGACCTTCGACGTTCACAATATCAGTACGTTTTCATAAAAAAGGTTAAATAAAGTTGTCTATTGTCAAACTTAAATATTGTTAACCTCAAACTTTACACTTCGCATGCAATAACCACTAATTTAAACTCCGATGTTTCTTACTAAATCAATACCAGAAAACCAAACAGTAACAAAATAGACTTACCATTAGTTTTCTTTCTTTTTACACAACTTTAAATATGTTTCCTCTTCTTGTTTCAAAGACTGATAACTTAACACTACAATTTAAACACAGTTAAAGTGGGGCATTCCCTTCAACTGGTGTGTGTCACAAAATAGGCTAAATACACGTACAATATTAAGTAAATACGAAAAACAGCTATAGAATTCAAAAAGGTATTTGTGAAGTATGAGCGATCGTATATCACAAGTATCTTGTCGTATTACTGCATGGGTGAGTACGTTATTTACAAAACATTAGACGACGGGTAAAAGTGCGTGTACTTAATTAATTTAGTGATGTGTTATCGGGTATCAGATTGATTTACTACTGAATGTTAATTATCATTTAACTGCTATGTCTGATCGACTAAAAATGACTTCTACATACTGCGCGTCACTTGCCAAGTAAGACAAGTATTGGTAGTAAAATTGCGTGTAAAACTATTGTAGTATCATGTAATGCTAGTAGTTAGAGTACATTGCATATCATTAAGAATGTCGCAACTGCCGATATTCGAACCGCGGGCCTCTAGTTTACGGGATTATGGATTATCAGAGGCCAGCGGTTCGAATCCCGGCAGTGGCGGTCGATTTTTCATGACATTCTTAATGATATTTAATAAATATTCTCCTGTCCCGGGTAACTTGTAAGCCGTTTGGCACTTCTATCTGTGAGACGTTAAGAGAAAACGCGCCATTTTGATGCATACGTCAAGAAAATGATAACGTTATCAGTTTTCTATCTGATTTGTATGGAATACGAGTTGGGACATGCCACTTGCTAATTGCTACTTGCTAATTACCACTTGTTTATTGCTAATTGCAGGTTTGAACTTGACACTTGTTAGTTGCCAGTTGCTAATTGCCACTTGCGTATTGCTAATTGCAGGTTTGGGCATGCCATCTGCTAATTGCCACTTGCTTATTGCTAGCCGGGACATGCCAATTGTCACTTGCTACTTGCCACTTGCTTATTGCTAATTGCTAGTTGGGACATGTCAAATGCCACTTGCTACTTGCCACTTGTTAATAGCTAATTGCTAGTTGGGACATGTCACTTGTTATTTGCCACTTGGGTATTGCTAATTGCTAATTGGGACATGCCATTTGTTATTTGCCACTTGCACATTGCTAATTGCTAGTTGGGACATGCCACTTGCTCATTGCCACTTACTTAAAGCTATTTGCTAGTTGGGACAATTCAATTGCTATTTGCCACTTGCTACTAGCCAATTTCTTATTTCCTTTTGCTTATAGCTAATTGCTAGTTGCCAATTGCCTATATATGACTACCGAAATGACTAGGAAATAACGAACATTAGCTATGTTATTTTTTTGAAGTAAAATATTAAGATTTTGATGAAAGTCCATTATTAAGATCAAATCGCTTTTTCTTTTAAATCTGTAATTGTAACGGGCGTCTTCTCGGAAGGAACATATGACATACAGCGTCAAATGTGACCATATTGTGTTGAAAATTTGAGTTTAATAAAAGAACTGATAAATTATATTCTGTCTTTTAAAAAACGAAGGTAGGTTTTCCAGTTTTCAAATATCTTTGTAATTTTCCAGAAGTCTCATAGAGAGAGGCTGTAAATAGGTTGTACATTAATAAGCATTAAATTATAGCTGAAAGAACTTTACTTCCAATTATGTGCAACGTATATCTCTCACTGTTTACAACATACCATAAAGTGAAAGTACGATAAAAAGATCACACAGGTCAATCTAAGGAAATTCAAAAACATTCACTTGTTTTCTACAGCAGCAATACTCCACGGCTATTGTAAAGTTTCATTCAAAATATAACCACCGCACTTTTATTTAATATGTACAAATGTCCATTGCTTACATTTTTAATACATGCCATAGAGAGAAAATAAATCTGGTCACTTATGACAATATGCACTAGATACTATTATTGTTCCCTTTATCATAAAAGTGTGCATAAAAGAAAGAGAAGAAGTCCGCAAAATACTTTTGTGAAATTTAAAGACACAAGTCATGGGTTAAGTTATAAAACAGAGGCATGATTTTGAAATCAATGGAAAGTCGTTCAAATTGAATACAACGAGAGAGGACATTAAGTGAAAATGCAGTGCCCAAGAACGATAGCCATATATTTTATATGTATTGTGTAATTATCTCCTTTTATGGAATTGTCTTGACCGGTGCATAACTGAAAAAAGTATAAATGGGGCTTACTTGAAACAAGATACAGTGATAGAGCATAATGAGGGAAAGTGCAGTGTATAAGAATCATAACCTTACCTTTTCTATTTAAAAAAAAAAATATCCCCTTTTGTTACCATTTCTAACATTGCCATATTCTATATTGCCTTCATTTAACTACAAAAATATGAGATTGAATTACTTGAATCTTCAAACAGTAATAGAGAGACCATAATTTTGAGTAGCGAAGGCTACTAAAAACTGTTAACACAATTGACCTCATCAAGTTTAAGTGCATGTTTAGGAGTGTTCTGTGTACTGCCTTGTGCCCTCTCCTCAGTTCCTATTTCACAATTGATAGATGCAGATGTAATCAACAATTTTCCATGGACACCATGAGTAAAAGCTTACAATATCCTACATACAATTTTCAAGCAAAGAAATAATTCTGCCTCGGACACTGTCTTTTTTATCCCGGTTATTTTTACCTTTGGTTTATCAATAACTGACGAACAATTCCTGCCATCGTACAGACGGCTACTACTACACCTAGTCAGAAAAAATATGTTTGCTTGGCATATTCAATAACCACGTGTATATCATCATTAAAATTCAAAGATACATTTTCTTCTTCAAGATCGTGCAAGCTATGCTCAGAATCAGAATCAGACTTATTGTGCTCATAAGTAACGTCTACACCCAAAATCTCTGTGTCAGAAACAACGAATTTGAATTTCAACAAATTCAAGCTCCTGCATTAAGTCTTCATCGCAATATAAAGATATCTCATATGGGATAGTACTGACTTTTGATGACTGACTATTATCCATAGCTCTATATGTTGGCATTTTAATTACAATACGAAGATACAATGTATTACCAAAAACAATGTCCGGTATTTCTGTCTTCTGTCAAAAACTAAATATACTTCCTGGTAGGCCAAAAACAAACCCGGATTATTGCCTAAATTGGCAAATTAAATGAATAATAAAGAGGCACTATACCGAGTGGCGCTTCTGTGTATGATAAAACAAATGATACTTACCAGGGTTAAACAGTTACCAGCTTTGAACCGGCTTAAATCTCAGAGATTCTTGAAATGTGTCACTGTTGTAAAATGACCAGATGACCTTAGATTTGGCAGTGACACCGTTCAGTTGAACGAAGGGAAATAACTTCTTTATAGCGTGAAATTAGTAAAATATTATAAATCCAAATAGGAAGTAGACAGCTAAAAGTTTACCGACAGTACTTCTGCACAACGTGAAACAAATAAATATTACATAAAATTATCCACATACTTGATGCAATTAGGAAAAACCGTGCAACAATTCTCAGGAACTGCCACACTTCTTTATTTGCCTAAAACACAGGTACACGGCGTGGAGTATGGATTCCCACCCCCAAGAGGCCCCTCTAAAATCCCAAGGTAAGAAGTTTTATACTGAATCGAAAGAAAACAAACTAAATATCAAGTGTCAGCTAAGGTTTTACTAGTTATTGGCTCAGGCATATTCGTGATTTCTGAACCCAAGCCTGTTATACCTTAGCTACTATAGTATATAGTATACTGATTTCTTTCTAAATTGATTTATTTTGTTTAAATGTATCGTTATATGTGGTACCAGGGTTGTAGGGGCGCCTTTGAGAGAAGGGGGCCCATACCCCAACCGGGTACCTGTGTCTAAAAATACTCGGAAAGAAAAAAAAATTTGGTATGTAATCAGTAGTTAGCTATATTCTAGGGAACAGTTTAAACATGTATAAACATTTGTAAACTACTCTTAAAAGGATTTAATGAATCAATCTGTCTAATATCTAAAGGTAGATTATTCCAAATAGAGCCACCATGATTATGTAAATGAATATTTCATGATTTAGTCTTATATTTTGGCAATATGAATTCTTTACATTTCGTAGACCTTAAATCATAGTGTCCATCGCTTGAAACAGATAAAAGGTCTGATGTTATCAGGAAATAATAAATCCATTCTTACATTAAAATATCAGTAATGAAGTAATGATACAAGTATCTATTTTTTGGTCTTGCATTGTAATGCTTTAAATTATTCTAAAGAGTTCGAGTTAAAGGGGCTTTTAAAAATAATGCAAGCTGCACACTTTTGAAGTTTTATAATCATGCTTATTGGCGCCGCCGCGGACAGCGGCGGCCTATTATGGAATAGTTTTTCCGGAAGTACATGGTAGGAGAGGTTATTAGAATGCGAAGAAAAATGGTTTTAACTGTATGCTAAAATAATACGAAATAGACATTAAAATATTGATTATACACATTTCCTTCATTAAAACGTAATTGTTTAATTGTAATGTTCCTTTTCATATCTTTTAGAAAAAATACGAAAACGTAAAACAACTTCTCCCTTATCGGTTTTGCAAACTTTAAAGTCAGTCTCCGTGGTGTAGTGGGTAAGCTGATGACCGCCTAATTTTACGAGTGGAGTTCAAATCCCGGTCAAACCCAATTTTTTAAAATAATTTTTCTTCCGTTTTTTTTTTCAGCTTTAAAACCACCATGATTTTAAATGTTTTCTGCAAATATTCATAATTTTTTTCATTCAAATCAAACTTATAATGATTGCTTATCAAAAAGCTAATTTTAGCTATTTAACGCCACACATGTACATTACTTGAGAACGTATAAAAATTGAGAAGCATTAATTTTGATTAATTTTACAGATTAAACATGAGAATAAAAGTAATGCTACCTTCACACACACGGATTTGTCTTACGAATCCTTACGTATGACACAATTTCGTAAAAGTACACGGATCATTACGATTTGGTCACTTTTATGAGTTATTACGATGTATTTACGGCAAAAATCTACGATTGCTTCCGAGTTACCACGGATAAATACGAGCAATACAAGCTTTTTATGGATTGCTACGAGTATGTTACGGAATGTTACGATTCATCTAAATAAAGCTTTTACGTGTAAATTACGACCTGTTAACGTGTTGTTACGAATAGTTGCGAGTTAGTTACAAGTATTTACGAGTCCATATGTTTTTTTTTTGCAAAAAAGTATGCATTTCTCTACGTATCATTCGACAACTGACATCCAGCGAGACAACATGGCATATGAGAGAAACAGATTGCAGTCATATCAACGATTTCTGCAATTGCTCCTTGCACTAGCTCAGAGGGAAGAGGAAGATGTCCAACAGCAAATAGATAAACCTTACCTAAATCCTAAAGTATACGTATGTATTCGTAAAGTTGTCGTAACTATACGTATAGTGCTCGTTATAATTCTTAACAATCCGTAAAGCCATTGTAACAGGACGTGAATGAAATCGTAAACATCACTTAAGGTAGTGGGGGTCTAATGGACACTATTCCAAAACACATTAAACTTAGTGTTCTACATCTGTTAACAGACTAGTGTGCAAAATTTAAAGACATTTCACCGTTTAATTAAAAATTAATTCCGTTTTTTGTTGCCCTACCCCCACTTTAGAAATACTGACCATATTAAAAAGTACCATAAAAGTTAAAATAGGTATGTTTGCAAGTATATATTTACATTTAAAAAAAAATCCAGGTTCAAAAAGTATTGCAAGCAATTTAGAATTACAAAACATGAATTATAATTCTACAAGCTTAACATGTGTAACAAAAAGTATGCAATAATGCCAAAAACTAGGGTATACAATTTTCCTAATTTTGCCACGAGACATATCACACATGTACATATACACGACTTTAGCAAAAGATTCGGAGTAGGGCCATCACTATTGATTATAAAACTTTTAGAAGTAGTATATGAATTGAATATAAGAAAAAATAAAAATGTTTTACCGTCTACTTTTTGAGATATTCAACTTTAAAAAATGAGCACGGTCAATTTTTGTATTTTCAAGTAACTGTACAGCTTGATAAAATCAAGGAAAATTAAGATACAGTTTTCAAATCTTGTAAAATGGCTTAATTGTTCATGTTATTCAGTTTGATAACTAAAAGAGAAAAAAAAAGAAAAAAGTTTTGGCTCCTTCGGGGATTGAACTCAGGACCTCTTGATCTCAAAGCAGACGCTCTAACCACTGCGCCACAGTACAAAATAGGTACTGCTATAAAATCCAAAGTATTCCAAATGATCCTTAAACAGGAAGTACTCATTACACATCCACTACCTTAAGCACTCGTTATAGTCCGTAAACAAATGTTAACTAACCGTAACAAATCGTAAAGCAAATTGTTTACGCGACAATTACGGATTCTTGCGAGTAGTTTACGGAGGGTTACATGTTGTTGCGACCGGTTTACGATACTGACGGATTGTAACAAGTTATTTACGAGTTATGTACGGAAATGTTATCCGTGGACAATCGCAAGAAAATTTTTGACATGTCAAAAAATTTGCCTCTACTTTCACGGATCCTCACGAGCGTTTGCGAGTTGTGACGAGTTATTAACGGATACCAACGAGTTATGTACGTTGGCGATCCGTAAGGACTCGTAAGAAAAAACCGTGTGTGCGAAGGGGGTATAAAACAGGGGTGTTGCAGTATAACAAAATCGTTATACGTTTTTGTCAGGCTACATTGCGATATGCAAAAACCGTATAACTAATAAATGTTGAAATAGAAACTATTTTCGGCGCCCTTTGATGCTTTGCATCAATGGTATTCTTTTATTTCCTCTAGAATGGATACTTTTCCCCCCATACAGAATAACTGTCATAGAAACAGGGGACTATATATACATTAAAAATATTTTCTTTATGTCATCATGTGAAAAGAAGTTCATTTATTTTAGAGTGCAATTTTTGCATACGGATGTGATTTAAATCTCATGATAGTGTATTGACAATATTTGCAACGAATCGCCATTTTGACTATTTTTGTTGACATCTTCAATAGTGCCAATAAAAAGGAACCATCTAAAATTACAAATTGGCTTATCTTATATTACTGTCTTCTAAAACTTGACCAAATTGAAAATGAAAGTACCGCTGGTTTGATGTATCCTACTGTCGAATGAAAAAGAAATATCGAATGACCGAGATATGTTCATAACTCTTCTGAAATATTTGTTGGTGCACGTCCACTTAACACTAATGTTTATTCGTTTATCACACCACATACATATTACTCTGTTTGCAGAACTATCTGTACCTTAACAGACGTATGTGGATTGAATCTCCATAGATATTTGAATGAATTAAAATACTTTATACATAATGCTTATTACGTATATCGTTTATTCAAAGATTAATGACCGAACATATGTTTTTGAGTTACATTGACTGCCCGCATGTACATATGTAAACTAAACAATGAGCATAATATAGATGCTGCAGCTCTCCTTTTGAAAGAAAAACTGCATGTATATGAATAATTCTGATCCGAATGTAGCCCCTCGACGAGTTGAAGAAAATAGACCATCTAATGTTTTGTACCACCCGTTTACCACTGGAAGAGTTATTCCCCTAGGACTAGTGAAAACAAGACAAGAGAAACGCTAAGTAACAAACAAACCAAACAAATGAACGCGCTTTTTAAGCAGAGGTACTCCGTAATTAATGAGGGTCTGGTAAGTCATGTTGCACATTGCATGTATAACAGGCGCGAAAGTAGAATAAAAACGAAAGAGCAAGTGAAACGGGGAATTGTAGGGGCGAGGTGTCTGCATTTGGTAAATTCTAGCTGACGTAAACTAAATTAAACGTGTATTCATACAAAAAGATAATATTTTGGTTAATGGTGGGTTCCAACTGCCGATCAGATCATCTCGATCATCCCGATCACCCGAAGTCCCCGACCAAATTCATCTTACTGCTGATATCTACTCGGTCATCTCGACACATATACGATCCCTACACGATTTCAACTCGATAAGCCCAACCAGCTAGACCTCTACACGACCTCTACAGTATCTATACTCGATCGCTTGTACAAAACTTATTCCCGGCTGCTACTTAATTGTACACGACCCCCACACGACCATTCATGCCTCCTCCACGATTCAACCTGACAACCACTCTGATATCTACTCGATCCCATCCAATACTCGATCTATTCACGATATCTATTCGTTAAACTAAAACAATTCGTTCTCTACACGATCGTTTCCCGATCAATTCAACCTTTACTCGACCAATTCCCGATCGCTTCTCCAGTACTTCGCTTCTCGATCCCTACTTGAATTTATTTTCAACACAGAGCACTACTTCTAGCCCAAAGTAGCAATTTGTCTGTCTTGGATGGATGTTTCATACTTTGGTTCTTTTGAATCAGCCTTTAACCGATGTGGAATATTTCCATTTAATTTCAACTACTTTCTACTACCGTTAAAAGCTACCGTTTAAAGTTACAACATATGTCTTTTTTGAAAAGCTAAATAACAAAATAAATACATGGATTACAACTTAAAACAAATATACCTGTGGTGAAGTCAGAATGTTTTAATTGCAGAAAGATAATTAGTTATGATGATCATACTTTGATATACATACAACATTTCTAATCTATAATCTATAATTAATAAGACTAATTATCAGTGTTTTTGCTATGTTTACCTAGGTTCAAAGCTTTTAGTAGCTTTTAAAAAAACAAATTCTTTTAGTATTTATAAGTTTTATCAACTTGAACATATTTTGACATTTGATAAAAACATGCTGGATAAAGTTGTTTTCTATTTTCAAACATGTTCCAAAACAAAGTTAAACTTATCTTCTGTAAAAGTATGGTGAATTTACTAGGTCATCTGAAAATCTAGATTCAATACCAAAGTTGACATGATACAACCTTGTCTTGAGATCACAAGAAACTTCAAACCAAATTGTATAGAACTAATTAAGACAAAATATCAATCACACGTAAAATCGTGACTCGGTATCAAAATAATTCGTAACATTTTCTGAGCCTGTAGCACAATTACTTCAGCTAAATTATTCCATATAATGTCCGATATCAACAGAGAAATATTCGGGAGTTCAGTATAAACAACAGTGTTTTATGTGATCTACTTTTGATAACATCCGTGATAAAACTAAGAAAATCTTTAATATGTTAAAACAATCATGCGAAACAATGTAACAGGCTAAATGGTGTCTGCCTTTAAAAGAAATAGATCATTATTTTGACTTATTTAGATTACATAGATTTGCGTTTCGAAATCGATTAACAAATCTACGTAAAAACTCTAATTTATCATGTTTTATTGTACAAATATTACATAAAAGTAATATATATGCAATGTCCATGAAATTTAGTATAACTATCACAAATGGATCAGGCAAACATTTATCACAACATTATAATCAGTCCCCTCAAAAGACGTCATATGAGACAGTAGTGCCACAAACACACATAATAAAACAAGCGCATGAATTAAACGCTATTTGAGTTGCACAATGTAAAAATGAATCTGAGTAATCAAATGTTAAAGGTCACCACATTTACATCAATAATAATAACAGATAGGCTTGTTATCACACTGAAACATATTGGCTTACATCTATGTATTCATAAAAAATCATAGAGAAATACTAGCAAACACATTGCAATAAGATAAAATAAGTTTTCTTTAGAATCAGCTATATATTCATGACCTCTGATACTGAAACACCTATTTCTTCTAATAAGATATTTAGCTCTTCTAGAGCTAGGACGATCACCATACCCGCTTCCAGTATGTCACTTGTTCCCTCTTTGTGCATCACGAACATCCCAAACACTCCATGCTGCTGATCAGAGCTTACCAGACGCTGTATCTCTCACTTTCCCGCCTATGGTGTCACGGCGATAATCATGAGTCCGTTAGACAAGTGAAACTTTTATGGTAAGGCCTTGGCATTTCAATGATTTTAGAGAAAGTTACCCAACATGACCCGGTCTTAATTTATATGGGAATATACATCAATTTGACAGTTTCTCCAAACGTCATATTTCTTAAACATAATTTAACGTTTGTCGTCTGTGAACCTCATTGTAGCAATAACATCATAAGCCTGTGCTTACCGCTCCGCAGATTCACAGCAGTTGCGGTATTCTTTCACACACGTCTTCACTGAAGATACGGTATTTATGGGAGGCAGTCCAAATTAACAGCGTTGTCAGTGATAGAACAGCTGTTGTCAGCTAGTAGATAAACACTGGTTCAGATATCTCCTATATCTATGACGACAGCACGAATTGACATCTCCAACTCGTCCATTCTATGGTTTACATCTTGCACATGCATCTACTTCTATCATTGACCGTATCGTTTAGAAGTTCAGACGCTATAATCATAAGAGACCTGTTGCTACAATAATGACTCCTATTGGTCGACCATGCCGCTGCGCATTTAAAAGAACATGCAAATCCGCAAAGGTATTGTGTGTAAGCTGTTCCACTATTGCGTTGCTATATATTAATGTCAGCAAAGGTGGTTACAAAGCTACTGGATGTGATTCAGTGACATTTGCATTTATGCATTATATTGTTTTCCCGCCTTTTTTCCCTCTAAATCTACCACATTCAATCTCTTATGTTTTCTTATATAAAATCATTCCTATACAAGAAACTTGTTTTCAAAGTGAATCATTTCCAATTTTATCTTGTTAATATCAGCACGTTCTTGATGCTTAAATCTTTTGAAATAATCTAACTTAAAACTAATATTACGTGAACTTTGTTGGTTTTTAATCAACCTATCTAGAAAAGGAATTTTAAATTCTAATTTGTATACTTAAGACGTGTTGTTAGTACAGTTACACCATGTAAGTGCGGATTTTCTCTCTAATTGACCTGTTACACACAGGACAAAAAATCTATTGGTTCTGCACAGGTCATGCATAGTTTATGATGCGTGCATGGTAAAAATAATGCATTTATATCATTTTTACCACAAACCATGCAAAAGAAGAAACTTTTTAGTCTTTGATTTTCTTCCATAGGTGATTCTGAAAAAGAAGTCAGTGACTCGTGAAATGTTTTCTTCTGAGTTTATAGTATGTGATAGACGTAAATATTTTTGTAAAAGGTTAAATTAAATTGTTAAAACTATAGTAATTTCCTTAAAAAAATGCTTGACTAAATAGATGGTTCATTTATTTTCTCTACAAAAACATCCATCTTGTTTCATAACATGAAGTATAGTGGTGTTTTCAAAAACAAATTAACTTCAAAGATTATTTGTACTGAAAAACTGGAGTAATTGAACCTCTTTGTTCAGCAAGCAACGATATGTCACAAGTGCTGTTAACTTGCTATTATGCAATTCATTCTTAAAGCTTTAAGACATATAGGATACGATACTGGTATATTGAATTTTACATACACAATTTTACTAGGGCTTCTAGAACACCTTGAAGCCGGTCATATCATTTACTAGATAATTTATACAGTGTATGATTTTAACAAATTTTCACCAACTTTCATGCCCGACCCGGTCAACAGGTTCATAGCACAATAAATGCTTAACCATATTCAGATTGTGCGTACCGTTATGGTTCTCCATTTGAAAAGGATCGTTAGGCATATCTTATTGGCCAATAAACACTTAAAGCAATAAGTCAATCAAATCTCAGTAACTTTAATAATCAGTTTACCAATTGACAGCAAGTAACATACCCTTGCTTGGTTGAGGTCGAGTCGATGAAGGTTTCTGAATACAGCCATAATAAAAACAATTAAGGGCAAACTATAAATAAGAGTACCATACTATGTTTTTTGTATTTGACAATTACCGTTTAATTTAAAACTGGCGGCTCCATTAATCTGTTTTCTTTCTCTTATTACATCTATCACATCGATAATGTCTTCCAGAAAGGTAGTTTCGTTTCCTGTAAACACAAAACAAATATTTATTATAATATTAATTATATCTATCAAGCTATACATACTAGGTTGAATTAAAATGTGTTGATAAAAAATGAGGGTGTAATATTAACATAAAAATGTATTTAGTATTATTTGTTATAGATGTTAAATACAAACCTCTTTCCCTGATTTCTTTTACTGCTTCTTTCAAATCTTCTTCTTTGTAACCCATTTCAAGACATACATCTCTGTGTTGTGCCACAATTTGCTCAATTTCCGATTCTCTTAATATTAACTGTTCCATTGCACCTGGTAGATCATCTATACCAACGCTTGCTTCATAATCCTGTATAGCATAATAAGACGCCCCCGTTTCACTTTGATTTTCATAGAACCTCTTTACAAAATTTAATATGATATCAAGTAAAGACTTTCATCAGTGATTCTTTTTACCAGAAAACGTTTTAACTGTGACAATTTTGCTTTAGAAATCCTTTTAAAGCTATGAATATAGCATAATTACGTCATCCTTTCGCTAAACTTAATCATACAGCTACTTCGGTACATCTTGAGTGTTTTGTTTAAATAAATGAAGCAAATGTAGTGGATTTTACAGATTAAAGATTACATGAATAACAAAATGATTAGAATTATATTACATGTACTTTGCAAAATGGTTATATTAAATAATTGTACAGAATGAATCGTAAGACACAAGGGATGTTTAGAAAGCAAATGAATTTAGTTACACTGTGTTATTTCTCTTATCGACAAGTATAAAATGAAAATATACCTAACAGAAAATATGAATTTTCAATTTGTCGGAAAAAAAGATTTCTAAAGTTTTTTGTATAATCAATGGGAATAATTCATTTATTTTGGTCTTAGCTTTGCCAATGTTCATTATTATAGGTCTGGAGTATAAATCAGTGATTAATGTCTTTCTAAGACAAATTATGATGGTCAATTTGAATATAACTTTAAAGTAAATAGTTTTTTTAACAATTTTCCAAGTTTGTTAGATGTGATGTGCTTTTAAACATTTTGATCATTTAGAAAAAATATATCACAAATACAACAGAAAACATACGACTATTTTTAGAGCAAACACAATCAAGTTCGCCAAAGTCAATCTGGTCATGGACGTTTAAAATAAAACTTTAAGCGGTAACAATTCTAAATACAAAAAAAAACAATCTTTCCTACACCCATCAACAGACCGACCAAAATAAAGCTCATAAGTTTACTTTGTACAATATAGAGTGAACATCAACAGGCTAATTTACCTCGTTTTCAACGGATGCTTGTACGGGTGCTATAAATTGGTCTCCTTTCTGTTCTATAGCGTATGGGCAAGCCGGAAACCATCGACAATGTTCTGTCCAGGGATCATCTTCTGGATCCCAGCGACGAAAGCCACCGCCACATGCGAAACAACGAACATGGTCTTCAACACCTACGTGATTAATGACATTTATCAAAGACAGTATTGTTATTGGACCCCTTTACAGTTATGTTATTTTCGCTAAACAAATTAAAAGGAACTTAAGAGTGCTACATTACAAGCTAGAGCACTGAAAACCATAAAGACAGTTTACGTGTTCATTCTTTACAGCACGAACAAACCCTACCCAATCATATCGCGAAAAGAATCTGCAAAACATATCATAGTCCTTCACACCACAGTACAACATCACTCTTACGTAATATATCAATTTCATCTCAACTTTTAAACGAAATAGCAAACATTTTTAGATAATTTACAAGATTTCTCCTATAAAAGGAAATACAATGAAGTGGTTATAGCTGCTGCCGCAATTTTAGTTGGTTTCGAAGTCTCTTATTGACATTACCTGTATAGTATAGTCCAGCATCAGCTAATTGTTCAGGCCTCTGCATCAGCTGTGATGGCCAGTTATCAAATGTTGAAATACGAGCATGTAGTGTTTCATATTCAGGGTGGTGGTAGTTTGACCTTCCTGATGAACTGTTATGTCGTTCTTGGGTAAAGAAAAAATAATAACAGCATGACTGATTTTAGATGTATTTATCATTACTTATGATCAGCAATTTAAAAAAAATAAATCCAACAAATGTAAATTACGTTCCGAGAAAGGAATGATTATATTGCATATAAATAAAACAAAAAAACCTTTATTATTCAAGTTCATTCACTTTTTCTACAGCAACTGCGTGTGAATACCAAATATTGGCCTCTGCAGCCAGCATGTATAGATCCATGCACCTTGGTCTGAAACCATACTGTTCACCTAACCTACTGAGGTTGTTGCCAGAAATGATTTTTTTATTATGACTAATCTTCAAATATGAAAAGGTTGTTTTTTCCGTCTCTGATTTTTTTATCTGTGGTTCTGACATTTTTTCTTCTTGTATATCATTTGCTAAAATGATGTTTTTCTTTTTTGTTTAGTTTTGGCATTTGTAGTTATTCCTTTGTATGTTACAAATTCGTTTGTATGTTACAAACACATAAAATAAAGAAATAAAATTATTTGTAGGATTTACCATGCCATTGACGCTGACGATTGTACTCCGGATCTGTCGTTTGCAAAATTAATGTCTCTGTAAATAGTAAATGTATAGATATAATGTAAACTATTCTTTCAATCTTTATTCAACATAAAAATATCATATTTTACCTACAGTATTTATCATTTGCATGAATGTATGCTTGTTTGTGTGTTATTGATCAGATAACAAATTGTACAAACTATCAAGTGGCAATCTTATCGATGTTTATCAAATGTCAAGTGACTTTCTAATTTTTTTTCGTAGTTGATCATTCATATATTATGTACTTTACATTTTGTATATCAATAAATTTTGTTTGCATATGAAAAGGTAGAGCAGAATATATAAATACCTTATACGTTGCAAATGCGTCTTTACCAAGTACATCAAGAAGGACTGGACATTGTCCAGAGTGTCTGACATGCTCCAATAACGGATCATCGTCGGACGAAAAATCTTTCAACCCTAAGCCGCACTGGAAACAACGGACAAGGTCTCCTCCATTTTCTGAAGAAAATAAACCCCAATAAAAAACTTACCTTTATTTTATGTTTTATGAGTTTTCTCAGTGAAATAAAAGTGATAATCCACAGTTTTAAATAATGGATTACCACTTTTATTTTTCACTGTTTTTGCAATCTTATACCCGGATTAACGTCAAAAAGTATACCGAGCGTAATTAATGCTGGAAACCATGCGACGATGACGTCGTTTAAATGACGTCATTTGCGCTATGTTTTCTGATGACGTTTCCTGCGATTTTCGATATTTTACAGAAACAAACTCAATAAAAGTAGAGTGTTAACCATAAAATAAACAGAACAATTGTTGGTATCTGTGTAATATCACGTTGATTTCACTCGTGAACACTAAAAGTTGTTATTTTCACTCGTGGCTGCGCCACTCGTGAACATATCACTTTTGGGTCTACTCGGTGAAATTATAACGTGATCTTACACTGAAACCAACAATTATCCTCTATTTTATCGAACCAATCAGAAGAAGCTGTAATTCATTTAATGCTTATAGCGAATATAGCAATTATGTAATTTTGAGATTTTACTAACTTAAAGGTGGAAGTTGTGTTCTATGATTTTAAACTATGCTGCCCATAACCGTTATCAACGAAAGTAAATAGAAGTTGGTACAAATGAGACATTGGCTAAATTTGGCTGCAGGTACATTTGTGTAATATTCTCCCATTACTTGAATCGTATCTTTGTATCAATGGTATACATCTACATACATTTATATAGTTATAAATGCTTACGTTCCTGGAATTATGGGACGTGCCTTGGCCTAATATGGCTTGAAGGTTGTTTTCCATTTATCATTTCTTGATGAGGGAAACATGATTATCCGACTCTAAGGGAATTGCATCAAATGTTGAAGTTAAGACGTACAAAAATCAGCCTATTTATATAAGCATGTTCGTAACTCTAGTAGAAAAGTAGCTCATGCAGATAAGTAGGCTTATGCCATTAAACATCCTCATGATTGTTGATGAGTTTCGTAAGGGAAGCCTTACTTGTAAAGAAGAATCCCACTTGGCTAAGACTAGGGGGATCAGGGCTGCGGTGTGGCCATCCTTCTGAAAATGATAGCAACCTGTCAGAATAGTCAGAATAATTAGGGTATCGAGGTGCAGTACGTGGACGACTATGTGCTTGCTGGGCTGTTCCTGGCAATAACGATTCATTGCTCGTTACAGTTGAATACAGTCTTGAACTGCCTGCGGACGGCGGACTAAATCCATAAGTGATATTGCGTCTGGAAATAATTGACAAGTCATTTGACACTACTTGCTCACTATGAGTGTATTCATCGTCCCTCTGTTCCTCTGAAACTGGCATGGTGATCACAAAATGTTCTTCGTTAACTGGACCTGTAAACACGAAATTTTACGTGAAATAGGTGGTGGCAATCTTGGTAAATGTAAGCTGGCTTTCTCAACAATAAATAGTATCTTTTTGCTAATAGCAATCTTTTTTAACCCTTTATTGAAAATTCTCGATATTTAAAATCTGATTCTTTCACTTGGCTTTTATTCTCTGCATGGTTTATATTTGTTATGTGTATCTCTTCTCCACAAATTTCCTTTTTAACGCAGGTTTTTTTTAAAAAACCTACTTATTAGAATGGCGATGTCGTATGTCGGGTGGGCTGGCGGGCTGGCGGGCGTCAAACATTGGTTTCCGTTGGATAACTTCAGTTAGGAGTGACCAATTGCAATGAAACTTGGTGTGTAGGTAGCTTGCGTGGAGACGCCGCTTAGGATTGCATTTGAATACACTAGGGTCAAGGTTAAGGTCACTGTTAAAAATAGAAAAACGGTTTCCACTCAATAAATCAAGCTAGGAGTGACCAATTACAATAAAACTTGGGTTGTAGGTAGCTTGCGTGGAGATGCCTCTTGGGATTGCATTTGGGGTCACTAGAGTCAAGGTCAAGGTCACAGTTACTAAAAATAGAAAAATGGTTTCCGCTCAATAACTCAAGTTAGGAGTGACCAATTACAATGAAACTTGGTCTGTAGGTAGCTTGCATAAAGACGCCGCTTGGAATTGCATTTGGGGTCACTAGGATCAAGGTCAAGGTCACTGTTACTAAAAAACGAAAAATGGTTTCCGCTCAAAAACTCAAATTAGGAGTGACTAATTGCAATCAAACTCAGTTTGTAGGTAGCTTGTGTAGAGAGGAAGCTTGGGATTGCATTAGGGGTCACTAGGTTCAAGGTCAATGGCACTGTTACGAAAAATGGTTTCCGCTCAATAACTTGAGTTAGGAGTGACCAATTGCAATGAAACTTGGTGTGTAGGTAGCTTGTATGGAGAGGAACCTTTGGGTCACTAGGATCAAGGTCACTAGGGTCAAGGTCAAGGTCACTGTTACTAAAAATAGATTTTTATTTATTTTTAGTTTTTAGATTGTTTCAAGCAAAAAAAAAAATTTTGGATCAAGGTCACTAGGGTCAAAGTCAAGGTCACTATTACTAAAAATATATTTTTATTTGATTTTAGTTTTTAGATTGTTTTAAGCAAAAAAATAATTTTCGGGATCAAGGTCACTAGGGTCAAGGTCAAGGTCAGTGTTACTATAAATAGATTTTTATTTACTTTTAGTTTTTAGTCTTTTAAGCAAAAACAATTTTTTCGGCGTCAAGGTCACTAGGGTCAAGGTCAAGGTCACTGTTACTAAAAATAGATTTTTATTTATTTTTAGTTTTTACATTGTTTAAAGCAAAAAAAAATTGGGGGGTGAAGGTCACTAGGGTCAAGGTCAAGGTGACTGTTACTAAAATGTATTTTTTTTTAGTTTTTAAATTGTAGGAAAAAAAATTTTGGGGTCAATGTCATAAGGGTCAAGGTCAAGGGCACTTTTAATAGAAGAGAGTCAAGATGACTGTTTATTTTAATTCTACAATTTCTGCAGGCGCCGTTTAAACCTGCTTTGGCGGCATTGCCGCGTCTTCTTGTTATTTCTATATATTTGTAAAGACCGTACATGTCGACCAGCTTTGAAATTTCGTTCTGTTTACCGGGTACCATGTTTTCAATATCATTTAGAAAGTCAGAACATAGATTTAATTAAGTACATATTGGTATGCTCATTATCAATTAAAATTACGCCTTCTCTATAACGATCAGCTATCGCATCGACAGATACAAAACTGTCAAAATCTTTGTCATAGATAATTGTCCTAATGCTGTAAATAATCCTGCACTACCCAAACTGTCACCGACTTCTGGAATGCATTTTATTTTGCAGAATCATCATAGTCCTACATAAAAACAGCAAACTTTTTACATGTTTTCCAATACTTTATGCAATTAATTTTGACTTGAATGACACCTCCCCTTGTTTAACTTGTTTAAAGGTTAAATGAAGGGTATTGCGTATGAAAATCCCATTAACACGTTCTGATGAGAATAGTCACCTTTCTGATTGTGCCTTAACTATGCCATTTTCAACATTTGTTTTCAAATATCAATATCCATGTATAATTTCGTTAGAATTAACGGGTTTTCCTATATGAACAATCATTTTTGTGTTATATAGAACAAAAACGTGTTATTGATACTAAATATTTTATTACTTTTCACATTAAGTACATACATGATAATAATATTACAAACGTACTTGCTTATACAAAATATCAGTTTAACAACTTGGTGCACAAAAAAAAAATTGACTGAATTCAGTCACTAACTGACCATACATTCATAGCATAATTATATGAATCTGTACTCCAAAACGATTCGAATATGATTGACATTGCATCTGACTGAATTTCAGTCATTCCTGATTTCACTATCTGCAACTGAAGAAGCAATGAAAGTTTTTCGGTAAACAAAGTAAGAAGCTAGGCCGACAGTGACTGAATTCAGTCACGAAATAGCATTCAGCATATAGGCTATAATTGTATCTGATAGAATTCAGTTATTTGTGTTCTAAAAATTACCAAGGTCGACTTTTATATTTTCATTTATTACTTGAACAGCATGCTACAATTCTGGAATATTAAGAAGCAGTTGTCATATTTTGCAAAATTACATAAATTTTCATGTATTTCAATTTCATTACAAACATAAATCAAAGGACTGAAAGTGCTGGAGGGTCGATTGTCTCTGAAAACATGTGTAAATATCAGGGCAACCCATGCATGAGTAAAGTTATCAACAAACTGGAGACACAAATGTCCACAGAGTTTGACCTTTAACCATATGTGTAAACTTTACTTTTGATAGGAACCCATGTGCTTACCTTTTGCATTCAGTGACTACATGTATGTTCAACTACCCTATAAAGTATCATAGCTGTGAATGGTAACTGAGAAGTGGATTTTTACAAACCTGAACTGAAAATTCAAAGTTTGCACAACTTTTAATGTCATTCAAAAGTTATGGGATTTGCCCATAGCGTTGAGTGTATTGTGTCAATAATACAAAATAAATTCCTATCCTAAATTGTAGGCAAAAACTGACCAATGAGCAAGATCAAAGAAGACACAGAGTAAATTAATAACTGAACAAGAAAAACAGTGATACAAAGTATCACAGCGGGCCCACAAACAAAACTGACATGTAAATATTCTAGAAATTGGTGATGATTGATGTTGAGGCATGGCCCCAAAAGAACCCAAGGAAACCAATTCTGGTTGTACAAGCAAAACCTGACACGACTACTGACTGAACTTTACTGTTATCGAATAATATGTATACAGTATGTCTTATTAACATTATCCTTATAAGTTTGACATGAATGAAGTTTTCTATGATTATTTGCTGTAAAACATTTAAAATGGTTTAAAGTCTTAAAATTATAAGTAAAACAGAAGAAAATGTAAAAAAAAACAACAAAACTGTATTCAATGGGTTTCGAACTCGCGTCCGCCGCAATAAGTCTTTCAATTTCCAGTATCTCTACCAACTGCTCTATGTCCGCCGAATATAGAGTTATTGGTAAAAAACGAGTTGTTATAAATTTGTATGTCCAAGTCGTTCGTTCGCGCATTAATAGTATTTACGATTAATTACACATTTAAAGAACAATAACGAAATAATATTATCTATTCTGAAATGTTTTTAAATTATTTAGATTTATTACTATATAATTTTGAAAACAGAAATCGCTATAGTGCCTAACAACTGTTTATATGGAACTACTTGTTTGTATGTTGTGCGTTCGGTCGTAAGGGCGGTATACTCTGTTAACTTTAGGTCGATTTTAACAATCGACCCAAAAATAACAACATAATGGTTCCTATGGGGTCTGCCACTTCTCGAAGGTACAAAATGTGTATAAGTATAAAATTCAAAGTATTTCAAGGGTCATAAAACAGGTAGTTCTCATTACAACGGTTTACAGTCTGTTACAAGGTTCATTTAGTCCATTTAACAATGAGTTTTATGTGAAGTAGTTGTGTTGAGAAAATGGATGAACGAACAGTGACCTTGCTAATGTGTTCGAAGAAGAATTTTTTCAATTGTAAGACATTTTTACTTCTACAGTGTTGTATGTATAATTTGAACAAAAATAATTGGAATAGTACAACGATACTGCAGTAAAGCGGAGTTCACATATTGCTGAAGGAAACTGTGTTTAAAGGTTAAATAATTTTCTACTTTTGATTTCAACATAATTTGATATCATCGATATATGCATTTTGAAATAAAAACCTACATAATCAGAAGTGTTATTTAGTTGATATATTAGCGTCATGTCTCTTATATATATTGAACGCCCGTAAAAAGATAACTTGTAACTTTATATTTGTAACTTTTATTATTTCTGAAAGATTTCTGAATGAGAAAATGAATGTTCACATGACTTGAACCTACATTATGCAGAGCTGGAGATATGTACACTAAATACTTACATCCGACGAATATATGTTTATCATACTAGTAGTTTATTAACGTACCATTAAGAAATGTTTTTGGGTGGAGTGAATGCAGATCTATATAGTCAAAATCAAATTAATGACATACATAAGCTTCGCACAGAGTTTCATTTAAACTTGTTATTTCATGAAGGACCTATTGTGGTGTTTGAGAATAGAAAAGCTAGCGTAACAGGCTTGTTGTATAATATTGTTTGATTAATTGACCACATTATCTGGTTAATGGCTTCGCCATTACAGTTATATCTTTCACTGAAGGTGGCAAACGCTACTTTAGATAATTTGCATGGTCATTAATGAAATGTCAGTTTACCACCAGTACTGATTTGTTATAATTGGGATGCTGAAAAACCAGGGCTGGGCTCGTGGGTTGGGCTGGGCTGGGCTCGTGGGCTGGACTCAAGGCCATGAATTCCCAGACGATAGGGTCATAACCTCGTGTTCATAAGGTTATAGAGGCATAATTGTTCCTCGTCGAGGCTGTAGTGACATTTCATTAGCAGGCAGTAAAGACTGTTAGTGATATCTGCATCGTTTACTCAATGGAGTCATTATAATGATCTAATTCAACATGTGCTATTAGTCAGCAATAGGTTCACTTTATGATGATATACATATTTTATTTTTTTACATACATTAAGATCAATAGTTCTAAAATTGTACAAATAATTATTAAGTTTTAAAACATTGATCTTCAAAAAGAACTTGCCATTTGACAAAAGACAAACCAATCCCAAAATGGTGACTCCAGTATACCCCCTTTCAAACTTCCTTTGTGGAGTGGGTGTGGGGGTATAATAAGTTTGGTCTTGGAAACATTGGCATACGTTCATGAACTTTTAGATAGCATTTATCCCAATTCAATGAATTCAATTTAACCACGACATTGGTTTGAACTGGCTGTTGAAGATAAGAAAATAATGTTCTGTTCACATTTCAAAAGTAAGGTCGTTAAACCGATTAAATTAAGTTCACTATTTTAAATCATTATTTAAAACCCCAAACGTACCCTATCTTATGTATGTGCAAAGTAATGCATATGTGTACACTTTACATGCCAAATTACGCGCCTTAACGTACCAGTTACCTTTATATACCATTTTAATGATAATGTTTTAAAACTATGTCTGCAATATTACACAGTAGACAGGCATCACGTATTCAATCTAAAAGTGTATTGTTTCAAAATCTGTAAACATTGACCCTTCTCCGAACCCTGTAGTAAGGATTGTTTATACATTGTCAACTTATCGAAATTATGCCCTCCTTCAATAGCCATTATAATCAATTAGTGAGAGGTTATTCCGGAACAAGGTGGTGTCTTTGAAACTCTGACCTTAAATTCCAGGGAGTCCATTAACCTTGGGTCCAGCTGGACCCAGTCCACGAGCCCAGCCCACCAGCCCACCAGCCCAGCCCTGGTTTTTCAGCATGCCGTTATAATTTGGGTCAGCCACAGTTTAATTATATAATTTCAGCCACCAAAGAGCTTTCTAATTTGATAATAGCCAGCAGGTTGCAACAAATAAAAAACTTCACGCTTTTTCCTAGAACCATTTAAAATGCAGATGTTTTATAGGCAGACGTACACTAAGATCTAAGAAAATCATTCCTAGATAATTAATCATCAAGTGTTATGCTATGTAGTCATTCAGATCCACTGAAAATATGAGACTTTGTTCCATTTTAATTTATGTCTATATCGGGTAAAACCATTATAGTATCTATCTATCTATCTTGTCAATCTGCCTCACACGTCTCACGAGTATCATATAAATGCATAATAGTTCTCACAGTTAGGAGAATCAAGATTGTTAAAACAGTTAAAATGGTAAAAGAATAAAAGGTTAAAAAACAACTGTTGTACGATTAATAACTTAGTTGGGCCGACACCTGCTTGAATGATTCAAGACCAGGCAGAATCTCAATATGCGTGGGTAATCTATTCCACAGGACTGTGGTATGGGTGAAAAAAGAGTTCTTAAAGAAGTCCGAGTTTGCATTGGTGTGGCTGAGACTAGGGGGATGCACGTGTCTTGTTGATATGTTTGGGACTTCTAGGTAACTGGGCAGGGAGGTTGCTACAAGATTGTAGTATATTTTCTAAAACATAACCAATTTGTATATTGCATTTCAAATTGTTTCTCATAAGAATAATGTTAAATAATACCTTTCAATATATACAATAACGATACATTTCATCTAATATTTCAACAAATATTTTCAGATTGACGAAAGACAATCGGGGTGATGTTTTCATGCATTTTAAGAAATGGCCTGCAAATGAAAGGCGTAGGCTGGAGAAGAACAACTAGACATGTCCCAACTGAACGCCCGGTGGCAGATTGTTACATGAATAATACCACTGAATCATATCAGTTCCGTAAATTGAATCATTTTCAAACTTTACTTGATATAATATTCATGGGCATGTACTTGCATGTTTCCGTTTCAGCTGTCTTTGATGTAAAGGGGCGTATGTTTATAAATCATACGTGTATGTATATATTCTTATAGTTATGTTGTTATGTTGTCTATTTTGTTGAGCATGTATCTTGTTAAAAGTTCAAAAACTTTAAAGATTACATTAACAACATTTTGTTTTAAGTTAAATGTCTGATTAAACAGGACACAGTTTGCATTTAAAGTGGTTGCTGTACAGTTAACGTGTTTTTAATATGAATGGCAAATTGAGTAAAAATAGAATTTGACTTCTAAAGGCTGATGACTGCTGAATACATGTGACCACTAGGCAGGTTATCTTATATAATCATGTTATCAATCAATTTCAATCGAGGACTGTCAGATTCAATGGGCACGTCTAACAGACAGTGCTTGTTGTCCGGCCATGGATATTTCCAATAGTTTTCACAGTTCCAGTCTTAATAGCCCTGCCTTTTTGTTTATGTCTAAGAGCCAATTAAAGCCCATAACTTACATCCCATCCCGTAACAGTCTAACTCATGATATGTCAATCATGTAGAAATATCCAATCATTCTACAGGAGAGGTGGTACCACCTTTTGTTATGAAATAGGCATGCCCATAGATTCCATAAAACTGCTCGAGATTGGTGGTCTAATTGTTATCGAAGATATATGGTTTTCGTCTCCATGGCCAGATGCAGGCGACGTTAGGGTTACTAACATGTACTACCGGTTTACCTTTTCCCTTCTTCATACCTTTCTGATTAATTGCTTGTGGGTTTGGCGTTAAAGGTATATAATTGGAATTTGGCCATGTAACATATTTGTTTGAAACTTTAACATCTGATCATTTACACTCATTTATGTTCACTTAGCGCTTAATTCAAGTACGATTTTCACTGGAGGTATTTTTAAAATTTGATTTCCCTATCCTGGTTGTCCAGAGTTATTTAATCATAAGTAAAAATTGATACACATACTTTGCCTACAGAAAGATATAAATATAAGACCTTTTATATCATATTTGTGAATATTTGCATTAAATATTATATTTTTAGATAGAATTCATTAGAAGTTCAAGTTTGAAAAGATATTATTACCTCCCTTCACCTATCTTGGGTACACCAAAGATAGATTGGAAATAAATCAATTCAGAAGCTACACGTAGTTTTTTAAGGCACGAAAAAATAAAATAATTATTAAATTCTTGGCTGTTTGATGTTCGTCTCTTTTAATGAATTAATTTTTGTCTTTCAATTTTCATTTTTACATTATGTGTTGCATCATCTTGTTACATTACCTCAACACACAATTAAAATAATAATAAATTATTTCGCAATTAAAATAAATACGGCATATGCACATTTGTAAACATACATTTGTATCGCGTCACTTACTGAAAGGTGATAATTTTGAGTGAATACATTTATTTTACATCCAGTATCGGTGAATTTCCATGTGTGTTATGAATCATGCTATTTAGCCGAATTCGGCTAACTTCTTACTTTGATCATGGAAAAACATTGCTTTCAGCGTTTAGGATATTTTAGAAATTTTAGGAAAGTGAAAACATAAATAACTAATTTTTATCAGATACAATTTTAGCCTAAATGATTGCTATTTCGTGACTGAATTCAGTCATAGTTGGCCTAGCTTCTACTTTTGTTTACCGAAGAACTTTCATTGCTTCTTCAGTTACAGATAGAGAAATCAGGAATGACTGAAATTCAGTCAGATGCAATTTCAATCATATTCGAATCGTCTTGGAGTAGATAGATAGATAGATAGATTTATTTCAACATAAAATGTACAATTTACATGGCAACTTATAATTAAAACATACAATAAAACAATAAACAAACATGTATGAATTAATATAGCCATGCCAATCAACATTATATGTTAAGGATAACACAAAAAAGAGCTAAAACAAACTCTTATTTCCATTGTGGTCCTTAAGATATAGTATTGTATGACATAGGAAGATACAATTTATCACAGTAAAAAATCACAGCAAAATGAGTACAGATTCATATAATTATGCTATGAATGTATGGTCAGTTAGTGACTGAATTCAGTCAATTTTTTGTGTGCACCAAGTTGTTTAACTGATATTTTGTATAAGCAAGTACGTTCAAGCAAGTATCATTATCATGTATGCACTTAATGTGAAAAGTAATAAGATATTTAGTATCAATAACACGTCTTTGTTCTATATAACACAAAAATGATTGTTCATATAGGAAAACCCGTTAATTCTAACGAAATTATACATGGATATTGATATTTGAAAACAAATGTTGAAAATGGCATAGTTAAGGCACTATCAGAAAGGTGACTATTCTCATCAGAACGTGTTCATTATAGTCTTACTGGACCTGAAACATTCTTTGTTTAACGATAATTATAAAACTGTTAAAAACTGCTTAAATCACGCGTATAAAATATCAAACTCAACAATACGTATCTGGCATTGTCAAACAAAACAGCAATAAATAAACTTACTTTCAGGTCCCTTTCTTTTTACTAAGTTTAAATTCAACTTCCTCTTGCTTTTACTCTTTATTATTCATGCTCGATAATTCAGCATTATCATGCAACATCTACTCTTAGTTATTTTGTGCACAATAAAATGCTTAATATGTATTTAACATTCGATTCAAGAAACGCAATTTAGGTAACTTAAATGTATATTTAGATTTTTAGATTAACTTAGTCATATTTGTCAAATGACCTGATTTTCCATTTGTGGTTACGTACTATTTTGCCCATGATTAGCAGTTTTAAAATTTAAATCTATATTTAGATTTTTTAGGTTTAGATAAACACATATTTGTCAAATGACCTACTTTTGCATTTATGATACTATTTTGCTAATGCTTAACCTGTTAGTGCATAGTGGCTATTAGAATATATACTTGCTCCGAATAGACGACAAATACAACATCGGCTGATCACAATTCTTCTGTAAAAAAAACTATCTAAAGAAATAGGCTTGCCCAAAAAAGAAGTTCGAAGGATTGTCTATTGTACGATAACAAGTCTGAAAAGGGTGTTATTCCAAGATATCACAAGAGATGAATAAATGCAAAGCGTTATCTTTTACGCGGATATTTATTTAACGGCATGCGATACCATATTACGTCATCTGACGGTTATCGGTTCCCGTGTTGTTTATGACATACTATAACATAATCTTTTTTACTCTTTGTATATAGAGACAAAATCGGAGTTATGTTAGAATAGTAAATAAACAACAGTAAACATCTTTGTCTAAAGAGCATAGAATACCATAATAAGAAGGAAAGTACAAAGTTCAAAAAGTAGCTAAACGAATGTACATCATATAGTTTCACAATAATTGCGCTTTCAACATGAACTTCTATATTAAACGAAGCCCCTCGTACATTTGTTTAACCATTACCATAACTATCAGCTATTTAATACTAGATCTACGCCCCCTTCCCACCCCACCGAAAACACACAACAATAAATCCCCCCCCCCAAACAAAAAACAACAAAAAAACAATATAAACAACACCCAATTATTTTCATCACAAAAACACTTTTACTTTTTATATCTTAATCGGTTGAAAACAAATCAATGATAAAAAATCCTAACACTAAAAGTGGGTCGATAATAAAGAAGTGGTATTCAATTTAACGCTTCATGATCAACATTTCAACCACCCATTTATGTATCAATTTACACACATTTGTCACAAAACAAGCCTCTTCTGCGTATATTGAAGTGATAGCATGTTACTGTCAAATGTCAAACTGAAATAAATGTTTTTTATTTACATTGCGTATACTTGAGATACAAACGGTGACTGAGTTAAAACGTCTAAATTCAAACTAAGCAATTTCTCTCTGACCGTACAAGTTATAGATAGAGTACTTTTTGCGAGAATAATTACATGAAACTGCCGAGATATGACGTACTTATTAAAATCAATCTGACTAAAGTACACGATCTTCTCAAATCGTAGCGTTTTTGAGGAGATGATTTTAATTAGATTGTTATTCGAGTCAACAGTACTCTTTCTATTTTGTATTGTGGAACATTTGGTCTGGTGCTATTGTAACTGTTTTCCCATGTTCTCTAATGTAGATAGATAACAGTTATGCTCCGCCCACATACACAGTGAAATTTATCCGAAATACTGTACATTGTTTTGCTACAGATATATGCAGTAGCCATAATACAAGAAAAATAAACCATAAGTTGTACAAACATTTAAACACTTCATGCAATTTTTATTTTAATGCAATATGTGGTTTAAGTGATTGATTTGCATTGAATATATTTATAAACCAATGCAATACAGATAAAATTATTTTACATTAGATATAACACACTGATGTGCGATGATTTTGGTTTGAATATAAAATCTTTATGAAATATGAATAGGGTTGTGAGTTTCGTTTAAATATTAGTTAACTTATTGAATGTTTGCAATAACTTTATTACTGGGCTGTTTTTATCTGTGTTACTGAAAAACATTCATATTTATCAAAACTTTTTCGAAATAAGTTACAAAAATCACCGACATGAAAGAAATTTTATTTCATCTTTACGTAAAAATAAAGTTTTCATCAAGTTTTAACGCTTAAATACTCACGTTTATAATCTTATCCGTATTGTCACAGTGTACAATTCTGAGCTCGTACACGTCATAATGTATTTGTATTAATACGCTATTCATAATTAATGGGTTTTAGTACTATTAAGTACAAATAATTTTGTGTCGTTTTGGGATTTTTGTTGATGATAACTTTTTTCCTCCTTTGTAAGCTTTTTCTGAAAGCTAAGGTATAAAATAAAATGACTGTGCTTTACTTATGGGTTTCATCGCTGTCACTCGTCGCGTAAAGACTTTTTCCCGCGAGAATACGGATAAACACAACTCGAGCAATACAACCATCAGGACAGCACAATAATGCAATGTTTTTATTGAAATAATATAATAGATTGGATCTTGGGAGTAAAACAATTTTGGCGTCATTAGGGCTGAACACCTTAGGTGAGAAAATTGATATATAAAATTCATCAAACAACCTTTAGCTTTTATTAGCTCACCTGGCACTTTGTGCAATGGTGGGCTTTTATAATTGATGATTGTCCGTCGTACGTCCGTCCAACCGTTAACATTTTGCTTCACACGACATATCCTCTGATACAACTGGGCCAGTGTTGATGAAACTTGGCAGGGATGTTTCTTTAATGAAGCTCTACCAAAATTGTTCAATGAATTACTTTCCAGGCAAAACTCTTGTTGCTATGGCAACAAAAAGGAAATACTTTAAAACATCTCCTTTTCTGAAACCATAAGGCCTAGAGCTTAGATATTTAGCATGTAGAATTGCCTGCCTTGTAGAGCGCTGCCAAAATTTAACAAATTATGACCCCTGTGTCAAAATTGATCCCGCCCGGGATGTCAGGCTAATTAAGGAAAAGATTTAAAAATCTACTTCTCTGAAACAGCAAGGTGTAAACCTTATATATTAGGCTTGTAGCATTGCCTAGTGGACCTTTACCAAAATTGTCCCGAGCGCCACTTGATATTTCATTTGTTTCTATACGAAAAACTTTTTCTCCAAAACCACAGGGCCTATAGCAAAGTGTTTAGAATACAGCATTGCCAAGTGGACCTCTACTAAATTTGTTCAAATCATGCCTCTGGTGTCAATATAAACCCTGCCCATGGGGTCACTTGTTTTACATAAAGATATATTGGAAAACCTTTGAAATTATCCTTTACGAAACCATAAGGGGTAGAGCTTAGATATTTAGTGTGTAGCAGTGTCTAATGGACCTCTCTAAAGTTTGCACTTCAAACTTGACATAAAAATTGACCCTGCTCGGGGGTTACTTGGTAAAGAAAATACTTTAATTATCATGTCCGCTGAACTACAAACCCTAGAGCTTAGATATTTGATGCACTGGTACTGAGCGATATAGGGCCCAACGGCCCTCTTGTTTTTCTATTGGCATTGCTATCTTCTTACTTTGCTTTTTAGTTTTGGATTCGGAAACTAGTCATTGACCTTTAATTACATGGTTTTGTACATAATGAACAGAAAGAAAAAACGAATACTTTTTACGAATGTTAACTTCAGTTAATTGACATAATAGATTATGATAAGTTTGAAAAACTAACTAAATGCTGATATAAAAGTGATCGTTAAGATAATTCGTTCCTACATTAGTAAAATTTGTCCATATAATATGAAACCCAGACATAAATAACAGGAATGGATGAACACGTGCTCATGGTGAGCTATTATGATCACCCTGTATCCGTCGTTAATGGTCCATCGTACATCGTCGTCAACAATTCCATTCAACATCTCTTCCAAAACTACTTGGCCGCATTTAACCAAACTTCACAAGAATATACGTTGCATGGTCCTTTATCAAAGAATTACTTTCCATGCAGAACTCTGGTTGCAATGGTAGCTAAAAGTAAAAATTCGAACCGCTTGGCATAGAGCTTAGATATTTGGCGTGTAGCATTGTCTAGCATTGTGAAGTTGTCTTCTACAAAAAAATTCAAATCAGAACCATGGGGTTAAAATTTGTCCCGCCCTGGGTGTCATTTGTTTTACATATACTTATGTGATAACTTAGAAAAATCTTCTTGTCTAAAACCACAATGCAAAGAGCTTAGATATTTATTTGTAGCACTGCCTAGTTGACCTCTACAAAGATTTTCAAACCATGTCCCCCTAGGGGTTACTTGTTTCACATATACTTACAGAGGAAAAAAACTTTAAACATCCTCTTGCCTGAAACCACAAGGCCTGCTATCTTTTACTAAGAGTTACATATAGTAAAGTATACATTGTATAGTGGTCCACTACCAACGTTTATTCAGATCATCTCCTGGTGATTTTGCCACACCTAGCTACGCCCTGTGACCTTGACCATGACCTTTTCACCTACTTCATTGTTCTATGAAGTGGCCACAAAGAAATTTGTACCACATGTACAGATTTCAAACATATTACATTATTTATCTTGTATGACCTTGACCCTGACTTTTTGGCCTACTGTCTTGTTTTTTAAACTATGGAAATGAACTCTGGGCAATTTATACAGTATTGTTAGTTTATTACAATACTTGAATGACCTTTTGCTGACCTTTTGTCCTAATTTTTGTCTTTTTCTAGGTGAGCGAGATAGGGCAGTCGTGAAACTCTTGTGACAATAATGCGATTTCTTTATAACAAATGTAAACAAAATAAAAGCATTTAATGCAGCGCTGCAAATATGAATATTCAGATTTTATGAAAAGAAATTTAGTTGAAACAGGAATATAATAGAAACAAGTTATCGGAAGATGGAACAGTATTAAACGGCAAACTCCAAGGAGTAATGCAAGGGCATATCCCTGCGTTGCAGTCAAAAAATAAAAAAATGATTCGGAATTGGACGGTTCAGATTGGGATATTTGTCTCCAGATTGGTCAATAGTTGTTTGAATCTGTTTTGGACTTGATCTTTATATAGAATTTCAATTTTCAAATGACGTATTGCAAAAGCTAATACATTTTTTTCTATTTTTATTGAAATATAAATATCATTTATAGAAAAATCATGTATAAGTAATTTATGTGTATTACCTCATGTAGCAGCTGCAAATAGTTACTCCTATCGGGATTAATTAATTATGTGTTGTACTCTTTCTCGATATAATGATTTACTTTTAAGAGTACATTTGCACGTTTTTTCTATGAAATATATTAGTAAGTGATAAACAGTTTTACCTCACATTATAATTAACACATTGCCTTTGAATATATGAAAAAAAGCAGACTAAAATGAATCTGTGAACAAAAGTTAGAAGACCGAACCATTTAATGTTGCTATTCGTTGTATCAAAACCAAATGATATTTGACGAGTTCTAAATCATACAATAAAATGAGTTTTATATAGGCGTTTTCAACCTGGTCACTGATAAGGCACTTCTTGAAAAACTGCAAAACAAAGTGATTGATAAAATAACAATACAAATGTATAAGGTATTATTAAAATAGAAATGAAAACATGCTTCTGTTTAAACAAATCGTTATGTACATGTATATTTTACAAAAGACAAATAATACAATCAGCATATGGCCATTCTTTATTTGACATTGCAAATAATTTCAACATAAAATAACATTCATTTACTAATAATAAATCATTAGACAATCACTAAACAGATTGTTACTTTTATCACAGTCAATACTTGTTACAATGTACGTGTACAATAATATACAAAATATATCAGTATTTATTACTACTAAGTAAACAAGATCAAAGTTACATCACCATAATTGTTAATTCCCGCTTAAAAATGACATTAAAGGTTATATTAGTAAGACACTTAAACATACAAAAATGCGTTAAGAAATCTAATTTCAGCCTAGATCAAATTAAGGATGAGCTGATTAACAATGACAACCTAAACCTAATTCAAATCACATAGATTTATCAACTAAAATAAAAGAGATAATTTCTGCATTTAAAACACATAATCTAGTGTAAACCTCACCAAAGCCATCATTCGTCACATAATGTAAAAAAAATATACATACACAATCCACTCTTTTGAGTCTGATTATATTTCAGACTAATTGTCATTATCAGTAAACTATTCTACCTCTGGCCATTACAAGGTAATGACAAGAAGTATGACAAAGACTATAGTAAAATAACAATATGCTAACCATGTAAAGTATACGACAACATTACAATTTACGAAACAATCAAACATTTTTAAATTGTTTAATGTAACTCGGGTTTTTTTAATCTTGCTATATTGCACAAATATATTTTTATTCGTACACGACACTAAACCATTTAAACATATTCGCTGCATTTACTACAACCCATCATATGTGTGTACGGAACAATTAGGGGGCATTCAAATCTTATGTAAATTATCGACATAGGAATTCTAAATTAAACTCCAGGTGACATCTCTGCATATCACGAACATTTTTGGTAAGAAACAGGTGCTCATCCTGGAATTAAAAGGAAGAACTAAACTAAATAAAATAATAACGGCGACATGATAAAACCTTGTCTAAGATCACAAGATATTTTGAACCAAATTAACACACATACACAAATAGTAATGTACATTATCGATAGATAAAATCGATTTTGACGAGTATCAAAATCAAATCGTGAATCGCTAACAAATCAAATTTATCAAAGGAATTCGTCACATTTTCTGAGCCTGTAGCATTACTGACTGCTAGATAATAACAAATATGAAAAATATTGGCCAACAACTATTCTTAGAAAGATCATCAAAAGAACCAGAAGGCTTTTTCATGTGGCAAATAGTAGCATATGGTAATAAGATAACAGTATTAGTCTTTATAAATTGGTTTAACCACAGTATACCGTCGTCATCTCCCTCTCATACTGAATTACTAAATTCTTGTAACAAGAAATCCGACTTCTCCTCAGGCTGACCGGACCCTGCATCTCCCCCATTATCGTTGTGAGTGACAGAACGGTTGTCAAGTAGTGAAAAGACACTGGTTAAGATATCCCGTCTTTGAGCTCAGGGCGACTTGACTTCTACATCTCGTCCGTTTATGGTCCTCACCTGTGCACATGCGGCTACGTTTATTGTCGACTCTCTCGTCTAGAAGTTGAGTTGCTTCTTTACGAGTCGTCGCTCGAGTGACCACTCTAACCCTGTCATGGAGCGAAGGAAAAGACATATGCATGGACGCAAGTATCTAATTGCGTATAAGTTGCTCAACGATTGCATTATTATCGAAAAGGATGCAAGCGTGGGCGGCAACAACTCTACTGAATTTGATTCAGCGACATGTGCATTATACAATACATTGCCTTTCTTGTCTTTCTATTCCTCTAAATATACCAAATTCAATCTCTAATCAATATAAACCCAGTTCCAAACAAGAAAACTATTTTCAAAGCGAATCTTTTCCAATTTTATCTTTTAGTGCCAGACTTATGCTATAAGTCTTCTGAAATGGTCTCATTTAGAACTAATATGTTGTGATCTATGCAAGTCTTAAATTAACTTAATCATCTACGATTTTTTAATACATTGTACACAGAAGAAATGTTCATAGCACAGTTACACCATGATATTATCACAGTTACGCCATGTAAGTGCGGATTTTCTCTCTAATTTGCCTGTTACACACAGTACAAAAGTCTAAAGGTTCTGCGCAGGTCATACATAGTTTATGATGCGTACATGGTAAAAACAAAGCATTTATATTATTTTTACCACAAATCATACAAAAAACGAAACTCTTTAGTCTTTGATTTTCTGCAGTAGGTGATTCTGAAACAAAAAGTATATGTTTCATTTAAAGTTTTCGTTAGGCTTTATATTATGGTATATATTATGTGACTTGCCTCGTACAATATGAGTGTGCAGACATTCCTAAAGAATTTGTGTTAAAGCTTTTTTGAATTTATAGAAATAATAGTACTTTCCATAATCAAATTCTAATTTAAAAACGAATAGATCTTTCTGTAAACGAAATTCTATTTTAAAATGCATGTAGGTGGTTGATATATCAGCAACTATAACTCTATTTTTTTGCTCACTGGTATGGTAGTGTTAAGATACTGTAAGTCATGGAAAAGCACAATACTCTTTTTCTAAAATTGTAATTGATACATTTAAATATTTAGGGATTGTTTGGATTTTTTAAAATCTGAGGTAATTCAAGACCTTTTTTCCAGTAAGCAACGATTCGTTATACTTGCTGCTTTCTTTAAATCATACAAATAATTCTTCCTGTAAATGATGTAACGTACGTTTAAAACAGATTGTATATAATACTTGATAGCAACAATTACCGTTTCGGTTAGAACTGAGAGATCCGTTAATCTGTTTTCTTTCCCTTATTACATCTATCACATCGATAATTTCTTCCAGAGAGGGGTTTCCGTTTCCTGTGTATATAAAAACAAGTATTTATCATTATAACCTGTATATATATCCATAAAATGATTATGCAATATTATCGCAAAAATGTAAAAATGTATTGTTTGTAATATGAGATACAACCTCTTTCTCGAAGCTCTTTTACTGATTCTTTCAGTTCTTCTTCCTTGTAACCCATTTCAAGACAAACATCTTTATGTTGTGCTGCAATGTGCTCAATTTCAGAGTCTCTTACTTGTAACCGTTCCATTTCGACTGCTAGATGATCTGCACCGCCGCTCGCTTCGTAACCCTGTGCAGTATAATAAACATTATCATTTTCATGAAAAAACTGATTACATATACTGTATCAATGATTGGCTCTAAGCGGCGAAATGGGTCGTCAATTGTACCAGGAAACGTTCTTAATATGTTTATTTAAAATATTTTTAAACTTGTTATTAAAGAAATGAAGAGTGCAATAATTGCGTTTACTAAAACAAAAGTGCGTAATATGCTGCTTAAGAAAAAGACAAATACGATAGTAAAACATACATTACCTCGTCTTTAGAGCACATATAACTCAATGGTCATGAATCTCTAAAATCAGACTTTGATCGGCAAAACTTCTAAATCTAAGAAAGTTTAATACCAATAAACACAAACAAACAGACCAAAATAAGATTGTACTCTCAGAAATACAGAGTTGTAAATACAGCATAAACGTTTAACAAGGACAAACTTAATGAAAGTGTAAACGTTATATATCTTTTATTACTCAATTAATAAGGGTTTTAATTCACTTCAGCAGAAAATTTATATGCTGTCGAACGGAAATTAGACAACTTACTTCGGTTTCAACGGATGCCTGCACAAGAGCTATAAATTGTTCTCCCTTTTGTTCTATAGCGTACGGGCAAGCCGGGAACCATCGACAATGTTCTGTCCACGGATTATCGTCGGGATCCCAACGTCGTAAGCCACCGTCGCATGCGAAACAACGAACATGGTCTTCAACACCTACGAGATTTATGTAGCCATGCAATGGTACAATTTTACAGTCAAGTTATTTCAAATTAAAAAAAAATCCCATAGTGTTCCGATATTTAAGATAGAAAATAATGTTTACGTATGCTTTATTGCACAAACAAACCCCTTCTAAATGATATTGCGAATAAACAGATGCCATCTTACTTTAGAAAAATATAAGGCATCTCTCCAAAGTAAGATGTTTTAGTCATTCTCAATTATAAAAAGTTGTTATCAAGCTTAAAAGATAACAAATAAAAACGTGATTATTGCTTCATGTGTCGTCATATATTTTAGGTTTCGACCTGTATAGTATAGACCAGCATCGGCTAATTGTTCTGGCCTCTGCATTATCTGTGATGGCCAGTTCCTAAATGTTGAAATACGAGCCTGTACTGTTTGATATTCAGGGTGGCGGTAGTTTGACCTTCCTGATGAACTATTTTGTCGTTCTTCGGTAAAGGAAAAGATATGCACAATTTTAAATGTATTTGTGTATCAATACTCATTGTCGGCAGTTTTAAATAGAAGTCTAATAAATTTCATTAGAAATCTACTCTAATCTTAAAACATTTTGAGTGAGATCTTAATAGTAAAATCAATCGATTGATTTCATTAAGAAACTTTAAGAATTCAATATTCAACTTAATACCTGAGTAAGATTAGCATACTTGTAGACGTAACTAAGGTTGTGTCAAAATGATTTTTTAATATGACTATAGTCTATAAATATGAAAAATTTGGTATTCTCTCTGAACAAATTTTATATGCGGTTCTGCTTTTTGGGGGTTATGTCCGTTAGCGCTTAACCAAGTATAGTGGCGAGCTTCTTTCATGAACTTTATAAATCAAAAGCTGCCTAACTATATCTATTTGCAGAGCTTGGCAATAACGTTAAGGCGAAATCGATTTGAATGGCCCACGTTGTACAATACTATATCGCTATTACGTTATATAAATGTGTCATATGTTGCACATCTTTCTTTAAGAGATTTCATTTTTTTCACGACATTTTTCAAAATGTACCTAATTGTAGGGTTATAAGGTTACAGAGAGAAGCAAGATCTAATCAATATTATACATAAACGAAAGTTGTCTTCAAAAGTCATTTCTTTCATCTTGTCGCGTACATATCACTCATTAAGCATTACCAATTGGATGCTTTTAAAAGCAGCAAACTTGTTACGTATATTATTTGCTGTTATGATTTATTCATTTCTGATATACTAGTTGTTGAGGCCTTTGTACAAATTCTCTTATTATAAAGAAAATGAAACTAAAGAAATGAAAAGAAATATGTTGGATTTACCATGCCATTGACGTTGACGATTGTATTCCGGATCTGTGGTTTGCAAATGTCTCTGTAAGAAGTGATAGAATAGAATTTAACTAGTTTTTCAATATGCATTAAAGATACTATCTGTTACCTAAATTTCTCATTTGCGTAAGTGTAAGTTATATTTGTCTGCTCTTGATAAGAAAAGAATAAGATTTTAAAAGTATCGAGTGTATATTCATACTTATAGCAAGTACGTAATTAATATCAATAAAGTTTGCTTTATACAAAATAGTAGGTGCATGTAACTGTATGTACTTTGTACATTGCCAATCCTTCTTCGCCAAGTAATTCAAAAAGGAATGGACACTGTTCAGAATGTCTGACATGCTCCAATAATGGATCATCGTCGGGTGAAAAATCCTTCAATCCTATACCACACTGGAAACAACGGACAAGGTCTCCATTTTCTGAATATAGAAGGAACAATAATACTTATTTATTATCGTAACAGTTTGGAGAAGCTTTCATTTCATTTAAAACCAAATGACGAACACAGTAATTGATAAAATATAGCGATCACTTTTATTCGATTTTATTACATTTGAAACATTTATTAACAAGAGCCAACATAATATGGATCGACAAAAAATAGCATTGGTCCAATTTGGTTGAAGTAATATTCTCCCACTGCTTAGATCATATCTCTCCTATTTATATGTAATATGTATCTAGCTCTTAATGCTTACGCTTAAAGGATTTAAGGCACTCACCTTGGCTTATATGACATATGGTTTCCATTATTATAGGGAAACTATGTTTTCTCACTCTTATGCAAATGTTTAAAAAGACGTTGTAGTTTAAATATTTATAAAAGCTTGTTTTTGCTTTGTAACGACACACAGCGAAGGGAAGTAGCTCTTGTATATCAAGTAGACTGGTACCGTAAACAAAACTAATAGTTTTACAAAGGTTTGCAAAGCTGTTATGAAGCGTATTCAAAACAAAAACGACTTGACGTAGGCGATGAAACTGAAGGCTTACTCGTAAAGAAAAATCCTGCCTGACTTAGTATACTGGAATCTAGGCTGATATGTGGCCATCCGGCAGAAAATGATATCACCCTGTCCGCATAGTCAGAATGGTTTGGATACCGGGGAGGAATCCGGGGACGGCTATGTGCTCGCTGGACAGATGCAGATTCTGCATAGCTAGTAACACTTGAATTCGATGTATGATTGAAACCAGGCAGCGGACTGAATCCGTATGTAATACGGTTGTTTGATACAATTGACTGGTTTTCAGTCACTACTCGCTCACTATGGCTTTGGTCATTGTTTCTCTGATCCTCTGAAACCTGCACTGGATAACTAAAATGTTCTTCATATGGATTTGTTATCACTATCCTTTTCTTTGGAATAGGTGAAGGTAACCGTGGTAACGGCTGTAACTGTGATCTTGATTGTTCAGAAATCGTCTTCTCAATACAAAGTTTTATCTTCTTCTTTGAAACCATAAGTGAAATGATATCTGAATCTGCTGTGTTCTTTTCATTGTTATCTTTCTTCATTCCTTCCACGTGCACCTCTTCTACAGTATTTTGTTTTATTTTGTATAAATCCTTAAGCTTTACACGAACTTTTGACTTATAAGAACAGCTATTGACGCTTTCATTTTTCAGTTGTTGAAATGGTGAGTGAGAAGTTGAAGTTTTTGGTAAGATCATGACATTTCCCGTTTTGTTTCGATAAAGAAGGAACGTTTTGTGATTAGCATACACTTCATGAAGCATTGAAAATTCCTTCTGATTCCTGTATGCCATATTTTGTATGTCATATAAGAGGTCAGACATGTACACGTGAATCCTCCCGTTGTCAAATACAATAACGCCTTCTTTAAAGCTATCTACTACCACTCCAATAGATAAAGCAATACTTTGTGGATCATCGTCAACAGTGATTGCATCTATTTCTATGCTGTGAACATTTTCTCTGTAATTATCATTTGACTTGATATCAGTGTACGTATTTAAGTGCCTTTCTTTGTCTTTTGTTTTGACTTGTGTTCTTCTAACAACGGCGTTTTTGTTCTGTCGAATCATTTGACTGGTATTCTATTCAATGGTTAGTTATTTGTTCAATTTTCCAAAAGGTCTATTATAAAATGCCCAGCATGTGAACGGTCTTCCTGATAATTGATCCTAGTAGCATCCTCGAAACAATTTCGATAATTGTATTGGTGACATTTTCTTCCTTTTCTTTCGTTTCCTCATTGGACCATGTTCTGAAGAAGCTTTGGCTTGCAATCTATCAAAAGTTGCTATATATGTTTTATATATTTTAACCAGTATTTACTATTACG
>JAFMSR010000010.1:36315930-36327233 GCA_022818135.1 Saxidomus purpurata
CCTGACCCTGACTATTCAGCCTTCAGATGAACCTCGGATCTTTGTAAAGACAATCTGCTTACACTCGCAGTGCAAAACTTATTGCAGTTCGTGCAGAGGGTTGCTGTTATGATTTACAGCATTTTTTCCTTTGTTTATTTGAAGGTGATTTTATGATACAATTTTTTAAAGTCACTATATAACTTTCAGGGGGTGCTTTACTTTTTTCTAGGTGTATAGTTTCATGTTACCAACACTATTAATGATGATACAATTTAACGCATGTATTGCTAAATGCATAGTTCATTTATCAACAAAAATCAATAGACTGGTTCTGCTAAACTACTTTCAGCATCCTATATACATTATCATGTATGATGTGCTGATAAAAAATCAGTTTCCATAAACCTTCGGATTACCTGTAAAGTTACCAAATCGGTAATGAACACAAGTATGAGCTGTCACTATTAAGTGACGAATGCCCCCGAGGTGGTGATGCTTTGATAGGATTCTTGTGCATTGCACTACAATAACTGTTCACTGCCGAAAGTACCCATATTCAAAGTTTTGTATAAAATCATTGCATATTGAAGCAAGGTGATCTGACCAAAGATTTGCAGAAAGAAATGCAGATAATTCACAAAAAATGCAATAGAGGGTATATGATTCGTGGGCACTGTACTTCCCCTTAATGTCCTCTCTAAACTATATGCAATTTGAACGAATTTCCTTCAGCACCTAAAGAGTTATGCTCTTGACAAGAAAATTTTGGTTCTTGCACACTGCATTTCCTTTCATTGTGCTCTATCACTGTATGGAATTTCAAATAATTCCCTTTAATACTTTTTTAGTTATGCTTCGAACATGAAAGAGGGAACGGACGGACAGACGAGTCGATTTCTATATGCCACCCGAAGTTCCTTTTGGGGCAAAATGGCTGCTATATACTAGTAGTCATGATAGCGAGCCCAACAACATAATGCTAACACAGTTAACTCCGTATATAACGACTCCGCATATATACGAAATTCCGGATATAAGGAACACCTTTTATGGGCCCTATTTTATTTATTCTTTATTCATAATACAACAAATGTATGAAAATGTTATATGGATATAACAAACTCCAGATATAAGGAACATATTTAAATGGTCCATAGAAGTTCGTTATATACAGAGTTTACTGTACTGTGACAGTCACTTTAAACTTTTATACAGTCGCAAAAAAGAACAAAAAAGAATAAACGCATAAATATCAAACAATGCCGACACATTTAAAAAGAAGTGATAAACAGAATGTCGATGAAGTTGGAGTCAAGGGGAACGAATCCGGGGTTTAGTGATGACATGCTGGACTTGTAATGAAGGAGTCGCTTGTTAGATCCCTAGCGCCACCCCTTTAAATGGGAGAATACTCACTAAAGTATCTTATTCAAAACAGAAACCAGATATACTCTGAAATAGCCATTCTCAAGGCTTTCGAGAGCCTACCTGACATTTTCTGTCAAATTCTGTATTTACCTGTAGTCTTCAAAACTCAAGTTGTTGTTTGCTCATTTGCAACTTTTTGAATAAACAGTTTGAAGCAGGAAAACCATTCCTTTCAAAATCTTAAGGTGAATTATTTTTATGATCTTTTATTTATAGATTGTCCGTCGGGATGGAAATGGTTCGGTGGCTCCTGTTATCTTTTCGATGAAGGAAGCAGAAGTTGGGAAGGTTCAAAGGTAAGGAAACAGACTGTCAGTTTCCCATTCATTAAGATGATATGTTTTTGCCCTTTTGTCGTTGACTTTTCAACGAATGAACCGAATAAATTCCATTAGCCTTTGCTGCTAAATGGAATATTTATACACTTGCTACTTTTGCAGCATTAGTGCCTTTGCAACAAATGAACCGAATAAATTCCATTAGCATTTGCTGCTAAATGGAATATTTATGCACTTGCTACTGATACAGCATTAGTGCTTTAATTCGCAACGAATGAACCGAATAAATTCCATAAGCATTTGCTGCTAAATGGAATATTTATACACTTGCTACTTTTGCAGCATTAGTGCCTTTGCAACAAATGAACCGAATAAATTCCATTAGCATTTGCTGCTAAATGGAACATTTATGCACTTGCTACTGATACAGCATTAGTGCAAAAGAAAACATTTATGTGCCCTTATGCAAGATTGCATACTATAATATATGATGATTTATATTTTTTAGGCATTCTGTGAATCCAAAGACGCATCTCTGGTAACTGTTGAGTGTCCCAAAGAAGACGACTTCATAAGGGGAATCCTGTCAGGTATTATATCCTAAGTTGTCAGAAAATAATATAATTAAGTACTTGCTTAAACTCCCAGGAGCACTTTAAATATTCATTTAATTTATAGAAAATGAATTTACGGATAGAATAATGATAGAACTGTGTTCTTTTTATTCTAAAGCAACGTTGACGTATACATTTCTTCGTACTTTTGTCGCTTTTCACTAGAGAGCTAGGTCAGAAAGCGTTTCATATTTTTGCAATGTCATTGAAAAAGTAAATGCGCTGTATGTTTACATGTTGTAGCGTGTACTTTCGATTTGAAACGCAATGTAGCGGCTATTTTTCGTACAGATAACGGCCTATTTTTCCTTAATAGATACCCAGTTGTTTTTTTATTTAACCTTTCGTTACGGTACCGATTCATTGAAATTGCTTGTTGGTGTTAGTTTTGCGTAAATAAATGTATATTAATGTTACTAATACAGGTTCGTAGGGGACGTGTCAATATTTCGTGATTTCTAAAGTACACCGGCACATGTCAAAACTGTCGAATTACCAAAACAGAATCATGTGTGCCATCTAACAGATTTTTACTGTCAAAGAATGAAACGTTACAGCTATCTTCTACGACATGCACTCCTAATGTTTTGCATAATTTTGTTCCGTATATTACTTATTGTTCTATTTTCTATGTAAATGCTCTTTTTTCCGTGTAATTGTTCTACTTTTAGGTCAGACTGCAAAACATTACTATTGGATTGGTGCACGCTGGAATGAAGAGCACAACGATTACCGTTGGATTGACGGATCCCCTTTCACTTTCATAGGATGGGGACCCGGTAAACCGGATAACAATAAAGGGTGTTTGGATTACCTCAATTATCAAGAAGTAGTCTGGCAATGGAATGATCACGTGGATTGTAAGAACACGAATGGTCCATGCATTTGCGAAATGGATTGTTCTAACTGAATTGCTTCTTTGACATGTTCTTAGCTGGTGACATTAAAGAAAGTGTGAGGATAGCTTAGTTGTGATGATTGTTCCTTCCGAAATAGATGTTTTATTATTTTCATTGTACACCACGATCTAATGACACTCACCCAGTCAAAAATATGTAGCTGGCGAAATTATACTTACTCGATAACCAAAAACAACCCCTTGATCATGTCATAACGTGTAAAACAGTCATTTTAAATCATTTGCCTGTTCTGTTAGCGATCTAAATTCCTTTGAACATCATGAAAAACAAGGTAAACTTTGCTTGGCATACGATATAACCATCTCACATAGCCTCATACTAGTCTTCTTTTATAGTATATAGAGTATATTGTCAATATGTATGACGAAACAATTTCTAGCATAATCTCCGAATCGAACGCAACTTTGCCTAAAGCTAAATATAACAAACATGTAAAACCGTCCTGGCCAAACTATGTAAAAGACGCACGTACTGCCAAGAATAGATTTAAAATGGCAAACCTAAAGGTAGCAGTCCCTTTTTTGAAAAATATAAATCGAAAAAATACGGTTTTGTAAAACTTCAAAAAGAAGACATCCAAAAGATTTGCCGTCCAGTTAGAAGAGGCAGCTGAAAGTGATAAAAGATTGTTTTGGAGTTTAGCCAAAATTCGAAAAGGGAAAACACTCTTAATTGTACGCCTGTAATAACTACCGAACAAGGTATACCTTAATTATGATCTCAAATTTATCACCGAAACAATCAAAAGATTTTAATGGAAAGGTATAAACACTTTTTGAAAATAATCATGTTGATGAAAACTTCAAAACCGTCATTAATACCGCGATGACCATAATACGCCTCTGCAGTAAAGCTAAAGTAACTTGATGATCATATTTGTTAGCTATGTGTGGTTGTTCTTATGCGCAAGTCTCTGCAATACGTATAATATATTGTTTGGAACCATTCCTGAAACCATTAAAATCCTATGATTACATTGACTTTGCTCAGATCAAATATTATATTTCTTGCATCTCGTATTGGCATTTCCGATTATTTTACCTATGCCGGAAAACTGGATCTGGTACCCCTTCTGTCTGACGACTCTGAGTTGTTCTTATTCAACCGTAAATACTAACAAACTGGCTCAAAGAGATTTATCAGTATTTCTTCGCAACAGCATTTATACCGAAATTCCAAACATGAAAGTTTGGACAATGTTGCATAGTATGATTATTACGCGATTTTCAACTGATCAGTTTCATGAAACCATTGTTTTTAGGAAATATATGTATCGTAAATGTGACGAGCAGATTTAGAATTAATATGAAATAGGAATTTATGCGAATGACCAACTAAATTGCTATTACCCTTAAACATTTGCTTTTTTATATTCTTATCTTAAGTGTTCATGAATAGTTAGGGCACCGGGCGAACAGACAGATACACGTCCCGAAATCTAGCGCTGAGGTTATATTTCATTTTTTTTAAACCAAAGAACGACATTTGAATATCACCTGACATTAATAATACAATAGTCTCAATTTATTTTAACTTCCTACCACCGCAGGTACCAGTATCAAACGATAGAGCCACCACTGCATAGACAAATGCAAACATAAACCCATCTTCCATTGAAGCAACATCAAACATTAATTTTTGGTGGAAGATGGAAAGATTTCAAATTCACCGTAGAGTTGCTTTTTTGCTCAATATTTTCATTGTTTTGAGAAAATGAATAGTCATGAACAAAAGTATTTTCAATATATGCCAACAGTCATACGAAGAGCGGCAAAAATGCGTCTGAAATCTAGTGCTCATTTTTCGAAGTGCTCTCCCTTGGACTGCATACACTTTGTATACGTAGAAGGCAACTAGACAGAAGATAGTTTTAAGTGTTGTTCTGAAGTTCTACTAATCCATTGGTTTTGGTGTATGTTTAGTGTGTTGCCGAGGGCGCGTAGTGTTTCTAAGCGCATTCACCCGGAGACATAATTTAAAGATATACATGTAAAGATTCAACGAAGATTTGCAAGGACTTCTATCTGGAGTTTTTGGAGGATGAGGTCAAATTGTAATGCTTTTCTTTTTTAGGTAGTCATGTTTTGGGATTGCGTGATTGACAGCTTGATGACGTGACGGTTCCCCTTTGGCGTTTGTTACAAACTAGTTCAGAATACGAAAAAATATTTGTCAAATATTCGAGCTGCACCATTTTGTAAATCTTAGCAGGCGCTCGATATACCTTGCAGGACAAGAACGAGTTTTCATCCCCTAACGGCTATCTCACATTAAGAGTCACATGAATCCTTGACCCAATTCGGCAAACTTAACAATTCTACCATGGAACGGTCGGATTGTTTGTTGTGAATAACACCCAGTCCTGGCAAGATATATATAAGTGAGGTTGGTATACAACATATTGTATTTTCTTGCATAATAAAAGTCACAAAGATCTAGTTTTTTATTATAATTCCTTCATTCAAACTAATTGTCATTAAGAGATATATTTTATTTGTTCAAGATGTTTTGTCTGTCAATATTTTTTTTAATTTCTTTTTTTTAAAACAAACTTTTCACAGTTTTACACCTATTTCTAAGCGTTCAAATTACAGGCAATATGTTTTCTCAAAATTAGAAGTAATAACAGATTTTCACATGTATTGAGCTTTAAGACAAAAAAGTGCCTTGCATGTAAAACAATAAAACAGCTTTAAAGTCACATGATCACTTTGGGTGTTACAATTATTTAAAGCTCTTATAATTGAAAAAAACGATGTCTTATCTACAAAGCCTATAATCAGCCATTTTTCTTTTAAAATTAAAAGTATACTTGATAAAGATACATGTAGTTTAAGTACAGAATACAACTTATGTATTTTGCATATATCGTTTGTTGAGAGTCACAAAGGTTTGTTCTTTTATTAATTCTTTATTCAAAATGATTGTCAAAAAGATAGAAAAAAACAGGTTTCAAGAATGTTTACACAGTTTTTGATTTGTTCAAAATGTTTTGTTTGTCAACACGTTATTTATTCCTTTTATTTTCACAAAATTTTCACATTTTTACATCAATTTCTAAATGTTCAAAATACACACAATTTGATTTTTTTCAAAATTAAAAAGCATAACAGTTTTGCACATATATTGAGCTTCAAGAGAAAAATGTGCCATGTAAAAAAGAAACAAAAGTCACCATGATACAAGATTCTAAAATGTTATTTCTTTTTTTGAATTTACAATTTTTTTATTTTCATTTTCGTATAACATACAACAATAACTAGCAAAACCTCTATTATACTGTAAAATATCTTTCACTTATTGTCGATAAATTAGATAAGCATACGAAACTTATATAAAAACATCGTTCACGTTTAGTTAAAACACTTGATTATCAAAATAAATGCAATGTTGTGTTTAAAGACAACTATTTCACACAGAAACTTATGCTAAACATAAATGAGCTCTAGCTAGGTTAAGATGCTCATATAAAATGAGCAAATAAAACCAGCCAAATTTTAAAAAAGAAGTACACAATACAGTTCTTGTTATATCACATTGCCCTGCTAATCAATCTTGAATTATAAGGAGCTTGCTATTGCACAACATTCGTTTTGATCATTAAATAATGTTGACAACATATTTTTATACTTTCCAATGAAAATATGTATAAATCATCTGCCAAAACCTGCTTTCAAATATTGAAAACAAGATCCAATATCTCTCTTAATTACCAAGTGCATTGACCTTTAAAATAAATGTTTTTAAGAAGTTATAAAAGCACGAAAGAAGATAGTGACTATCCGGCAATTTGTACGAGTTGTGTCGCTTTAACTGTATATTTACTTGAGCAGTTTCAATATTTCATGTTCAACTTGATGTTATTTAACTTAGCAGATATATGAGACTGAAATAAATATATAGATATGGCACATTAATATAGGTCCGTGGAAATGGTATTCAAAACACTTGATTGACAGTGATGCGGGTTTTAAAAATGGTTAGCTTCCGTAAAGAATACTAGTAGTTAGGGCCTAAAAATATGATACAACGTGCATTGACAAATTAAGTTTTTGAAGACTTATAAAACAACACGAAATAGTGAATCTCCAGCAATTTGTCCGATTGGTGTCCCTTGCATTAGTTACTCTTGTTCAGATAAAAGACATTTTCCTATTACATGTTGATGAATTTAATTGACAATTTCACCACCTTATATTCGTCTTAGAGTACTAGTATTCGTCAAGACATATTGCAAATATTTTTACATAAGAAAATTGTGTATTTGTTGTAAGAATAGCAAAAACAAAACAGTCCTTCTTCTTTTATAATTGTTAGTATTCATGCAGATTTCAGCTAGTTCACCGTTTGTCAATGCCAGGAAACCTGTTTGTGATATTCTTTACGTCCATGTCGAAACAGTTTTAGATAGAATTGGCATATGAGAATGTCTTTCAATATGATTCTGAAATATATACATAGTAAAATATTTGTTTAGTAGAAGTACCTCTATATTATCATAACATATTATATATACAAAGCGTCCATGACACCGAAGGGATACAGAGCTTTGAGGACATTTTTTGTATATGTTATATTTTCAACTGATGACATTACTAAAGCATAGTCATGATGTTGTTCGCTTCATGGGAACGAGTACACTTTGTGTATGTTCCTTAATTGTACTTATAAAAACTGAAGAAAGAGGAAAAATAAAAAAGGGATAGGTATTCAGTTTGACTCAAATTTTCAGTCAAAGCTCTGTAGGCAGCAGCCTACTTAAATGAGTTACATGGACAGTTGGTGTTTTCAGATTTAATGTTAATTACAACGGGATTGAAATATAGTAATAATTGTCACATACTGAACTTCAACTTTTAATATTGATGTATCTAAAAGAGGTGTAAAACGTTTGGTAATTAAGCAAATGCAATAGCACACAGCACGGTTCCAAAAAGTATCAATCTCAGTTTGTTGATGTTTAGGTCACAGTATGAAGATTAAAGTCATATTTACCTTCAAAGCAACCATTGGTATTTCAAGAAAGACATTTAACAAGCTATCGAGCAAACATGAATCTGTATAACACTTTTATCTTTATTGATAATTGTGATTTTTTTTTCTATCGTAGTCCACATGGTATAAGCTATTTCTTACATGTTTTTCAAAGTGTTAATTGTGTTTTGGGCATCTTACTGCACCATAATGTAGCAATAAATTGGCTATATGAAGAGTAATATAAATGCAAATGAAAACAAACCCCAAATGTTTATAGCTCAGTGAAAGAATTAAGACTGCAGAAAAAATAACAAGGAACCGCCCACACATACCTTCATGATCTCCTCATAACTATCAATGACCCCGCATGTTCGACATCTTGCTTCTAGATTGTTGATATCACGCACAACAACCTTGTCCGGGTAGAAATTCTCCTATGGACACAGAAAAGTATTTCATCTGATTAATGTAACTTTAAAGTGAATTTTCTTTGTTTTTATCAAAATATTATTATTTTACTAGGTTAACATGTAACTCTACTACTGATAATTAATCATCTTTAATCTGTGAAGAATCACCGATACTTTCCATATCAACGACAACTACTAAAATATACACTGTGCACATAACGGAAATATTGCCTAGAAAACATGAATACTGTGGACATTCTACGGAAATGCTAACTGGAAATCTGTACACTGTGCACAGTCTATGTAACTATTGTCTGAAGTAGTGATTTGTGTACTGCAGCATTATTATTTTGTAATTTAAGGTACATTTAATTGAATTAAGAATGTTTTTGTTGCGTATTGTTTTAAACAAATTAATTATTTATTGCCACTGATTCAACTTAGGCATAACAGAACCTGAATGGCATTTATTTGGTGACGTGATCTTGTGGACACTGAATTATTTACCAGACTAGACCTATATATCCAGAATAGTGGTCCCTATTTTAACAAAATAACACATTTTGATCCTGTTTACACTCGGAAGACAACACAATTAGAGCAATCATCACAACATGTGTATGGTTTCGTGATCGCGATCTAGTCTGATTATGGGCGAGATAAGTTAGTAGGAAGTTAAAATAAATTGAGACTATTGTATTATTAATGTCAGGTGATCTTCAAATGTCGTTCTTTGGTTTAAAAAAAATGAAACATAACCTCAGCGCTAGATTTCGGGACATGTATCTGTCTGTTCGGCCGGTGCCCTAACTATTCATGAACACTTAAGATAAGAATATAAAAAAGCAAATGTTTAAGGGTAATAGCAATTTAGTTGGTCATTCGCATAAATTCCTATTTCATATTAATTCTAAATCTGCTCGTCACATTTACGATACATATATTTCCTAAAAACAATGGTTTCATGAAACTAATCAGTTGAAAATCGCGTGATAATCATGCTATGTAACATTGTCCAAACTTTCATGTTTGGAATTTCGGTATAAGGTGGAATGCGCCTCAAACTTATTTCTCGAATTTCCTCATGAAATTTACACTGTGCATAATTCAGGATATTTCTGATTGAACCCCGCTTCCATTTGTTAGATAGCTCTTATGGTTTCTATGCTATTATGCTTCAAACATGGCCACTGACGTCACTTTTTGCACAGCACGCTATTTCATGTCATTTCTATGTTTTTCCTTCATCGCGCTTTAGATTTAAAATGAAATAACAATATGAAATAATATGATCATTGCATTTAAAACGTCCTACACAATGGTGTAAAATTCAATGGAAACGTTTTGACGCTTTCGACGTTAGTCGCATTTTTGTGACGTCAGAACGGGAAAATTCTACAAGAGTCTTGCTATAAATTTTGCCTTAAAAGTTTTTTTATTCAAAATCTGCTCGATGAAAAAACGTATAATTTTGATATGGTATGTAAAAATCATTTTCCGTTTTTTTGAAACAATAAAAAAGATAGGTCACCGACTTCGTTAATTTACGATTTCACCAAGTTTCACCCCTACCCCAAACATTGTTTGAATGCTGTGATGAATTTGGGAGCTACACGTAACGTTTCTTCTTATTTTAAGGACAGGATTATTTGCGGAAAAGTTAATATTTTTCATTACAGCAATTAATATATAAAGTTTTGCTTTGATAAAAGCTACACATGTTTTTCTTTCTGAAACAACTGATAGGTAAAAGTAATTTGCGAGCAGTGTTTTCTACAGCGTTTAAGCGGACTTACACGCTCGTGTCATGTACATAGTTACAGAAGTAATAGGTATACTTTCTCCGAAGAGACTTTGTGTCTAATTATGTTCGATATTAAAGATGACAGAAAGTAAGTTTAAAATGTTCTGTATTATTTACATATCTATTACATATGAAAAGCGATACATGAAAATGTAATTCTCATATTCTCACAACAAAACATATGGCTCCCGAAAACAGATCACCTGTTACTTGGATAGAAAAGTGTATAACACACATTTGTTCTACGACATCGGTTCGTCCAAATTTATATTCGTGGACACTATTCGGTTAATTTCATTGTTTCAAAGTAAGTATTAATTGTCTTAATGATGGATTTTTTTTCGGTTACCCTAGGTTTAGTATTAATCTTTTCCGCTAACACATACCGTAAACCATTCACACAGTCCCGTGCATACGCTAATTGCAAATGATGGTATGAAAGTCCAGTGTTTGCTATCTTTCTTGCCAAATATTTTGAAATTACTTTATTTTCAGAACACAGTTTAACTTCTAACTCTCTGCGATTTTGTTGTACGATACCAACATTTCTCAAGTAGTTCAAAGCAAACGCAAATTTCATCACAGACGATGCTGCCCTTTGCTCAAGATTATGGTGATAAAACAAGCGCATGAGCGCACAAGTATCTTCACGTGAATCATGTGCATAGTATTTGCAGTCGAACTCCCTCTCATATATATTAACAAGAGACACTGACAGACCTTTTTTGGTTATTGACCTGTATATCGGCAGTGTGTCGACAAATCCGTAGACCTGTTCTGAAAAGTCGTTCAAAATTCCCGTTTTTATGCAACTGTTAATGAGGATTCTCATATCAAAAATTTTTCCATTGTGTGCGACTAAAATGTTTTTTTCATTATTCAATAACCTA
>JAFMSR010000010.1:36327733-36575756 GCA_022818135.1 Saxidomus purpurata
AAATCACCGTCGGAAAATGTGTGACATTTTTCTAGGTTGAGCGAAAATCGCTATACCAGCGTTGGCATTTTCGCTTGTGGAACGAAAACGGCTTGGAATTTTCCATCGAAGTAAACTTTTTCTTAAAGCTCTAGGCTATCATGTCCCTGTTAAATTCGTCCAAATTTGTTTGACGTATTGACTAACTCAAATATGGAAGAGCTTTTCGGAGCGACATGCTTGTTGCGTCGTTGCGGGTCCGCCTCAGCGGATTGCTATATTTAGGACGGCTTTGAAAATCGCCCAAGAAAGTGAGATAAGAATGGGTCAACACCACTCTTCAATGTGTAGTGTATTACACAATAAGTACAGAAGCTTACAATATATTTACTCGATTACGGAGTGTAGCTTGAATGGTCGCATACATTGCCTATGCGTGCATTTACTAATCACTACACCAGCTTTTGATGTTTACTGAATTTGCTTGGTCTTGATGCAAGGCATCAACACTTGAATTGTCTCATCGATAACATTTTCTTTTTAAACAAGAAATTTGAGTGTTGGTATCCCCAATTATAATCATTGCTTTGTAAAAAAATTTTTTTATATATTATGAAGTAAAAATATGTTCCTTCCACCTGTGTTTGGGACAATGTGTTCTTTTTTCTTTGGACGAGTCAATTTTGATACAGGTGATGCAATAAATTGCATGTTGTCATACCTAGTTTGTTTTCTGTACGTGCTCAAAGGGCCCCTAGAATGCGCCAGATGCAATGTTGGATTTCAAATTTTTCAGGGGGGTGGGAAGGGGGGGCGGTTGGGGGAAATGCCCCCGTACCCCCCTAGCACACCTGTGCGGAAACTTCATTTTAATCCAGGTACGCCGTTCTACACTGACCCAACATGAAATCTTTACAGGTTAAAATGGAATTTACTATGCATGAGAAAGAAACACCAATACGTCACAATACAGGAAGTGGAATTCAATCATTTGTAAGAATATTAAACTTGATCAGTTGGGGAGCGAGTTTATAAAAAAATCATTACAGGAGCTTCCGTAGCTTTCAGATTTAATTAAGGTCATAAATTCATCTATATAGATTCAATTCAAAGGGAGGTAATTTAAGAATTTGAATCTTTGGAGTCTCAACTCTCGCTTTTGCATTGTGTTTTCATAAAACATTGTTGAGTTTTCTAGTCTTGACATTACTTTCTCTCAACTGACAGCAAAGGAATATTTTGTCTTGACAACCAATTTTGTATTTGATAAACTGTCTGTTTTCACTATATGAGTTATCTCCCTTTTATGCATGATAAATGACTTTAACGGTCAATTACTAACACCAAATCGAATTTGCTTTTAAATTTGGAAATCGTAACGGGCGTCTTCTCGGAATGAAAAATATGACATACTGCAACAAATCATTAAATGTGACCATATTGTGTTGAAAATTTGAGTTTAACAAAAGAATTAACAAGAGCCATGTTACACATGGTTAATCCCCCCGCCAGGAAAAAGTTACCTGAAGGTTGTACTTTCGTACATTTTATTTGGTGAGAGGAAATCCTTAAAAAGCCGTATAGTTATGGTCATGCTGAATACAGTTTTCAAGTAAGTGGAAAAAAGAATAAGGCAATGAAGAGAAGGTTTGCAAAATTATATTAATGTTCATTATCAGTATAGGTATGATATTTTTCTATTTGACTAAAAGTAGACAAGGTAGAGTTATTGTTCTTGCACACTGCACTTCCTACCAATGTGCTATGTCAGTGTATTAAGTTTGAAGAAAATCCTTCAAGTACTTTTGGAGTTATGCTCCGGACAAAGTTTTTCAAGTAAATCTGATAAAGGGGAATAACTCTAAAAGTAGGCAAGGTAGAGTTATTGTTCTTACACACTGCACTTCCTACCAAAGTGCTATGTCAGTGTATTAAGTTTGAAGAAAATCCCTCAAGTACTTTTGGAGTTATGCTCTGGACAAAACTTTGTAAGTAAATCTGATAAAGGGGAATAACTCTAAAAGTAGGCAAGGTAGAGTTATTGTTCTTGCACACTGCACTTCCTACCAATGTGCTATGTCAGTGTATTAAGTTTGAAGAAAATCCCTCAAGTACTTTTGGAGTTATGCTCCGGACAAGTAAATCTGATAAAGGGGAATAACTCTAAAAGTAGGCAAGGTAGAGTTATTGTTCTTGCACACTGCACTTCCTACCAATGTGCTATGTCAGTGTATGAAGTTTGAAGTAAATCCCTCAAGTACTTTTGGAGTTATGCTCTGGACAAAACTTTGTAAGTAAATCTGATAAAGGAGAATAACTCTAAAAGTAGGCAAGGTAGAGTTATTGTTCTTGCACACTGCACTTCCTACCAATGTGCTATGTCAGTGTATTAAGTTTGAAGTAAATCCCTCAAGTACTTTTGGAGTTATGCTTCGGACAAGTAAATCTGATAAAGGGGAATAACTCTAGAAGTAGGCAAGGTAGAGTTATTGTTCTTGCACACTGCACTTCCTACCAATGTGCTATGTCAGTGTATTAAGTTTGAAGAAAATCCCTCAAGTACTTTTGGAGTTATGCTCTGGACAAAACTTTTAGAGTAAATCTGATAAAGGGGAATAACTCTAAAAGTAGGCAAGGTAGAGTTATTGTTCTTACACACTGCACTTCCTCCCAATGTGCTCTGTCAGTGTATGAAGTTTGAAGAAAATTGCTCAAGTACTTTTGGAGTTATGCTCCGGACAAAATTGGGACGGACGCACGGACGGACGGACGGACGGACGAAGAGCATTTCTAATATCCCCTTCGCCTTCGGCGGGGGGATAAATAAATTGTATTTTGCCTTTTCAAAAACGAAAATAGGTTTTCCCGTTTTCAAATATCTTTGTAATTTTTCAGAAACCTCCCAGAGAGAGGCTGTAAATAGGTTGTAAATAAATAAGCATGCCTAGTTTGAATTATGATTGAAGAACTTTACTTCCAATGATGTGCACAGTATATATGTCTGACTCACATTTACGTTACATTCAATAAAGCCAAAGTAGGACAAAAATACCACCCAGGTCAATCTAAGGAAATACACAAACATTCACTCGTTTTTCTGCATAGGGAAATACTCCATGGCTATTGTAAAGTTTAAGAAGTTTCAAACTGTATTTCTCTGTTACAATACCAGATTAAAAAGAAAATACGATTTGGTGTTAGTAATGGACCTTTAACTTTTGGAAGTGTCTAGAGAACCGGAACCGGTTCCCTAGACAGCGACCTTAGCAAACCGGAATTAATATGCGGACAAATTATTTGGCGTGTTGTTATCGGCACGTTAATTGATACAGCTATATAGACAAGTATAATTATGTTGATTATTATTGTTATCATTAAATATGTGTTTCGGATTATTTAATGGTTCTTCCTAAAATTATGACATGAAAAACGCAATACAGAATTAGTTTTACAGATAACAGAATGACGTGGGAGAGCGTTTAGTTATGACAGAGTGAATAGCATTGATATAGAAAGCTCAATTTTCATTATGTCACATCCAGGCCACACCACAGGGAGGCGCTCTTATCATGGCCTGTTGACCCCATTAAGGGTCAGTTTAGCCCTGAAAAGGACTGTTTTCAGTGCCTCTGGTTCAGGTAGAGGAAGGCATGACTGATGCTGTCGGGGAACTTATATTCAATATCTCTCATCACGGCTGTCTATAACGTCATCATTGTTCATGTGACCAGATTTTGTAGAGGTGGAGTTTCAACAAGATTTTGTTAAGACGTCTGCATAACTTGTTGTATTGACGTTGATGATGATGGAAGAGGCTCCCAAATACGACGTACTGAACACCACAGCTGCGGAATTCATTTATTATATCAAGAACGGCGTGGAGTAGCTGATGATTGTTAAATTTTTCCATATCATTTTCACCAATCTGTATGAAGACTATGTCAAACTTCGCCAGCTTCCGCCTGCATAACTTCTGCAACAACCCGACGACTCCTAATCCTCCTGTCCCGTGTGCTACACCATAAAATGGTAGATCATTTTGCAGACTACCATTTCGGGTCGTACCGACTATACCTCGAACGAGGATGGTGGACCCAATAAGCACAATTACAAACAAACAGACTACCATTTCGCCAGCGTACACATAGACGCCGGACGAAACTATGACCAAATATGCCACAGTAAGGCACGTTTTCGTTGTCCCAATAGTGTCATTATTCTGACTGACTTTTCTGCCCAAACGGCACTATTTTATACAGAAGATGAGCATTTATGAACAAAGCACTTAATTATAATTTCACATATGACACTAATCAATTTGTGATACAAACCTTTATAACAAATATGCTGTACAGCGTTGTAGTACTCAAAGCCGTGAAAACAACACAACATAGGCAATTCATTCATTAATGAATGTACTTTGTTACAAATAATAAGAGTTAAGACCTGTGTTTGCGTCTGTTATTAAACTATCTCAGCGAAATGCAGTTTTAAACTATACATTGTGTATCATAAAAAAATTTTCGTACCCGCATATTCATTCGTATCAATGGATAAAAATATTTTAGTATCATATTTGCAAAGTTTAAAACGCATTAACAGAAAAAACACGTGTTTTATATTTTCCGTTAAGATTCATTCTGTCATAACTGAATGCTCTTCTACTAACTCTATTGCTTTTTTACGATAACTATTTATGTGATGTTATTCTAACATCAGTTTAACACTGTAACATTTCCCTTTCGAAAAACTAAACTAATTACATTGTCTCTATAATTGTATTGTATCGATGCTTGCACGGTAAGCAAATAACGACACGCTTATTCATTCGTCCGCATCATATTACTGCCTTAACTTTTACTGTTTTAGGCCTATTATCGCCTTTGTTATTATTACGCGCCGCCAGGAGGCGGTGCATATATTGGAAAGCAGAAAGTAAAATTTCCATGGGGTGACGTAACTACTTTTAGACTGTAGAATGATTTCACAGTGTGTCTTTGTAACAAGCGGTCTTTTGATTTGAGATCGCGAACCAGTCTAAATTTTACGGAAATAGCTGGGTCTAAATTTTACGGATATAGCCGATTTTAAACGAATGACTACGAACGACTGAGATTCTGCCGACGGGTAGCGGCTGAAGATAGTCTTTTAAACTGACTTTGAATTTTTTTTCTAACAGATATTTGAATATACTTTACTAAACCACCAAGCTTATGATGTGTCCACTTCTTATTTAAAGTGTCTGGGAAGTTAAATTCGTTTGTTTACATAAAGTTGTACCGCCATTCCGAAACAAACGTCTGTATTGGTGAATAACGAAGTTATAAAACCCGATGCCTCGATAGCGCAGTGGAATGTATCCCCGCTTGGCACGCGGGAGATCAGAGATCGAAACCTCGCCAGATGAATTAACTTTATTTTTTTTATATAGTGGGGAACAAATTAATTTATATCTTGGAAATAATTTTTCTTTCGTACAAGAATAATATAAATTGAAGCAAATTTATATGTTAGAATTCTAGACTTAGGAAAATAAAAAAAAATCATTATTTCAATGATTTGTAATTCAATAATGTGACAGCAGCCAATTTCCATACAGAGGAAACAATGCCTATAGACTTGACGTAGAATCATCTTTTTTAGCATTAAACATTAACAAATGGTCAGCCTTATACAAAATTAGAGTGCAAAAAGATTAGGTTTGGTTAATCACCATACATTAAATCCAACATTACTAATTATCGCAACCCCCACTCCATTTGGCGACGTTCAAACATTTGACTTGTTTGCCTTATTGTATAGAGTCAGAGTGAAAAACATTGATTTAAAATTGTGTTAAATATATTTGTATAATAAAAGTGTATAAAGTTTTCATTTTGGGTGAGTGTATGTCTCTGGTACAGAATTTCACCATTAGCTAAATAAAATCTAGATCTAGACATCCTTTAAATAACGTGCAGTAAACGAATTTAACGGCAAGCTGAAACATTATTTGCATATGACCGAACGAGATCATTTCAATAAGGTCACTTATATAAGAGTTAGAAAATAAGGTGCGATGTGAACGTGACCTTTTTAGTTCCCTGAGCACTTTGCGCTCAAGGTGAGCTATTGTGATCGCCTGATGTCCATTGTCGTCTATCCACGTGACTAATTTAGGCTTGCGGACCATTTCAGTAGTCCACAGGGGACTACAGCGCCATTTTAAGTCAAGGGGACATGGCTCCTTGATTATTGCTGCAAATGTTTGCTAGGGGAGGTAAAAATAGTTTTTAAAAAAATAGTCCATCACAGTACATGTCCGTGACTATGGGGGTGGAGCCTCAAAGGGTCATTGATTCTGATTGCCGAGCTGAACGTTTCGGGACCAGAATGGCTCCTTTGATTTTAACAAAATGCACTTTATTAAGCCCCTTGGCTACTGGCTCATTAACCTAAACTAGTGGACTGTCTATGTCAACAATTATTTCAAATGACATCTCCTGAACCGCTCAGTCAATTTTAACCAAACTTCATAGGATGTTCCTTGCATGGTCATCTACCAAAAAATCCATTCAATGCATAACTGTGGTTGCCATAGCAACTGAAAGGAAAAACTTAAAAAGTCTTCTTCTACAAAACCGCAACATCTGGAGCTTAGATATATGGTATGTAGTGGTCTTCTACAAAAAAATCAGATCATGCCCCATGGATCAAAATTGACCCCTATAGGCCGGGGGCAACTGGTTAGACTTGTTTAAGAAATTCAAAAAAAAAAAATTTCTCAAAAGCCACAAGGCCTAGAACTTAGATATTTGATATGTAACATTGTCTAGTAGATCTCTACCAAGTTTGTTCAAATTAGGACCCTGTGGTAAAATTGACCATGGTCTGGGGTCGCTTGACTGTATACATGTAGAGTTATAGGAAAAACTTCTTGACTGAAACTGTATGGCCTTGAACAAATAGCATTGTCTGCTGGTCCTCTAGGAATATTACTCATAGTATGCCCCTTGCGTCAAATTAACTAAACCCAAGGGATTACAAGGTTAAACCTGCTATGTTCAATAACTCGAGAACCATTGAGCATAGGATCCTTAGACTTTAGGGACAGGTTGTGGAGTTCAATTTAAGATGCATAGAGAGTGTTATTGCCCTTAAGAATGTAAAGGTGAAGAAAATCAATGGTAAAATTTTCTAGAAGTTAACAAATAGTGTCAATTTCCATAAAACTGGTATTCTGATTAACAGAAAAATGATAATTGCAACTCAGTAGTATAAATAAATATCAAAGACATTTCAAGGTCTCTGTTACTAAAACAAGATTTTTCTTGTCAGATACTCAATTTATATGGCCTGGACATCACTAGTATCATTAAGATTTCAGTTGTGTTATAAAGGACCATCATGAGACTATTGTTTTATATTTTAGGAGAAACTGAACTGCAGAGCACATCAACCACAGTAATCAATTACAACCGGTCAGATTGTGAGACTGAGTGACTTAAAGTAATCATGAGTAAATCAGTGTCAGACAATGGCAGTACTGGTGGCAGTAGGGGAAAATCTAGAGCAGGTAGAGGTAAAAGAAATGAATCAAGCACCATCTATGTCAGAGGTGATCGAGGAAAGTGGGCAAAGTCTTCACATGGAAGTAGCGTTAGCAAAAATGGAAGAAAGAAATCAACTGGAAGAGGTGTAGAAAGCGGTAGAAAGAAGAATAGACCAGGTAGTACTCGAAGTGGGTATGGTAGACCTGGACACACCAAGGCCACAGGTGCTGAAGGTAGTGATGACGAAGAAGAAGATGATGGTGAGTTTATTGATGATTCTGATGCAGATTCTGAAGAGGAAGATCTTGATGAGGAGGAAAGAGATAAGAGACCAGCATATAGTCTGACTAGACAACGGAGGAAATTGTCAGACATCCAGGATAAGGCATTGAGGTACCTTATACATTTCCTTAATTTCAAAGGTTTTTTAAGAGCAGTTTCAATAAAATCCCATCCCATCTTCATTAGAAAACACTAATTTCTTGATTTATCAAAACTATATACATTATTTCTTAAGACTGAATTTAGTGAAGGTAGGGAACACCAGAAGTAGAAAAAATCTGTAATCCTTTCTTACCAAATTTTAAAAGGAAATTGATTGATTGCTGTTCTTAGCATTTCAAGTCTTGATTAAAAAGTTTGAAGTGTAGTGAGCAACTTTAAAGTAGCAAGTAAAACCTTCAAAACACGATGCTTTGCTATTTTTATTAGCTTACCTGAGCACAAAGTGCTCAAGGTGAGCTATTGTGATCGCCTGGTGTCTGTCGTCCATTCACACCTAAACTAGTGTATGCAATAGAGGCTACATTTTTCACTAGATTTTAATGAAACTTGGTCAGAACGATAGCCTTGATGAAATCTAGGACGAGGTTGAATATGAATCATCTGGGATTTAAATCTAGGTCATAATTATTATCTTCATTTAATCTATGGGTCATGTTAGGTCATAAATTAGGTCACACGGTCAAATGTGTATGCAATGGAGTCTGCATTTTTTCACTAGAACGTCATGAAATTTGGTCAGAAAGACTGCCTTGGTAAAATCTAGGTAAAGTTTGAATATGGGTCATCTGTGGTTAAAAACTAGGTCACGTGGTGAAATCATAGAAAAACCCTGTGTATGCAATAGGGGTATCATTTTTTATTGGATCTTCATGAAACTTGGTCAGTATGATTATCTCGATGACTTCTAGGTCAAGTTTGAATATGTGTCATCTGATGTCAAATCTTTGAAAAACCTTGTGTATGCAATGTAGTCTGCATTTTTTACTGGAACTTCATGAAATTGGTCAGAATGACTGCCTTGATGCCTAAGTTAACTTTGGCTAAAATCTAGGCCAAGAGGTCAAATCACAGAAAAAACTTGTTTATGCCATGGAGGTGACATTTACATCCCAATCATCATGAAAATTGGTCATAATGTTTGTCTCAATGATGTATAGGCAAATCTTAAATCCGGATCACCGGGTGAAAAAACTAGGTCACACGGTCACATCAAAGAAACACCTTATAAACACTCTTAGACTATGTATTACCCAATTACCATATAAATTGGTCTGAATGTTTGTCTTGTCAAGGTCAAACGGATTGTTTTTGTTTATGATATATAGTTTGGTCACATTGGGTCATAAGTAAGTCTCAGTTGAGCTATATAAGGCCATATTGGCCCTCTCGTTCTTATTTCTTTTATGGAACACAGTTCTCAAGTAACAAAAAAAAGAAGTCATCATTCCAATGATGATAGTGATGATGAACGTGATAGTGTCACTGAGTCTTCAAAGAAAAAGTTAAAAAGGGTAAGATCTTATTAAATTTTAGTGAAGGAGGTTGATATATTGTTAGTGTGAGTGGGACACACATTTTGCTCCTGATGCGAGACATACAGTAATTGCACTGTCCCCTTCTTCATTAGTTGGTTCATTCATTTGTTAGCTTTCAATCCATAACTTATAGAAATTGAAGAGCTTCATGGGAAGGTGTGTTGTGCATAGCTCAAAGGTCAAGGTCAACCATATCCCCAAGTAAACTATAGCAATAATTTGTGTCAAAGTTAAAATTTAATTATTAATGTAATTCAATTCACACTTGGGTCCTTGTGTCCAAGGTCAAGGTCACACAATGAGTTTGAAGCCCTGTATAGATAAGATAGAGATATTTGCTTTTGTCATGTAAGAGTATATGTTCTACTAAATGGATACAAATACACCTCTGTGGTCCAGTGGTTAGTGTTGCTGATTTTGAATCACTGTAACCTCTCATAGATTGAGGGTCATGGGTTGGAGCCCTTTGCATTTTTGTAAGGAGGATAGGAATCTATTACTGATTCTTCTAGGGAACAATGGCTAGGTAAACTGTTGGCCTGTTATAAATGACCGAAATAAGATTGAATCCGGAGTTAAGATCATACAACAACATGAATAGAAATAGCACTTCTAGATAGCCAGTTGATTTAAATCTCTTCCTTGCCATACATCATTTGCCAATATACTTCCAGAAAAAGGGGATTAATGGCAGTTACAACAGAGCTGGTACTTATGATACAGCTGGCATCACAAGTGGATCTGATACCTCAACATCTCAGTCTGATAGTGAAGAAAATGACTCGGACGGGATTGAAGAAGGTCCAAATGAAAACAGATATTCACTAGAGGAGCTGTTACGATCCTACACTTTCTGGATGACTGTGACAGCTGGTGGTGAAAACTTGGTTGTGAGGTTCACAAAGGTTTGTTGTTTTTGTTGTTGCTTTTTTTTAGTGATGTTATATCCAAAACTAGATACAGCTAAAGCATAGGCATGTCAGGACTGAAATTCAGTATTGTATTTGTCTTTGGACTTGCTTATTTGGGGCAAAGCTTTTATAATATAGGACTGTAAGAGCCTGTATAAAAATGCACAATCTGAAATAAATGCCTAATCCAATGCACTTACATTGTTGATTCTGATCAGTTGCATCTTTTAAATTTGCATCTGTGAAGTAACGCATGTACATGTATGATACAGAAATTAAACAATTTTGAAATATTGTAGTTTAGCACAGCCACAAAGTGGCTTTGTAGATGGATTTTTTTGATGGTTTTGATATTTGCAGCAGTACGTATACTGTTTTAACAGTGGTCAACAATTTTAATGAATCTGGGTAAGACAATGGCCATTTAGTTTCAGGAGCATTGTATATCAAATTGTAAGCTTAATTGTCATCTCGTCGTCCAGAGCATTCGTTACATAATTTCATGTTTGTCTGAAAGGTTGGCAACCACAGCGGATAAATGGCTTATGACAACGGTTATATTATAATGACAGACTGTAATGGAATTCAATCTGCTGAATAGAATGATTGCTTTCAGATGCTTGAAGCTAAGAGCGAAGTGGATGACAGACTGCAAGAGGCTTTGGGCATTTGTAAAAGTCAAGCTTGGTGTGCCGATTTTAGGGTAAGTTTTATGCCCCCCCCCCAATCTTGTGCACCTTTAGTTTTCATATTGGGCAAGTAACACCAGAGTTTTGGCCCTTGACTTAGTAAAAAGTCTTACATTGGACCAGGGATGTGCTACTCGTACTGGTACTTGTACTCGTACTTACTCGAGTACCAATTTTCAAGTACTCAGCAGTACTCAGTACTCGTCTTAAATTATGAGTACAAGTACTCATACTTACTTAAGTACTAAAGCAAAATGGCCAGTACTTGTGAGTACTTTACGAGTACTCTATGAGTACTTCCACACTTATGTGTAAAATGAAACATAAAGTAACCTAATGAAGTATATAATTATATAAAGTGAATGGTAAGAAATAATTCATATCAACAACAAATTGGATCAGCTAAAAAAAAAACCTGCCTACTTTTGTACAATGTCATGTTGTATTATAATAACTTATAAATGCATTATAAATAAATCATGGTCACAGTTAATTCAGTAAATGTAGTCAAAGTTATGGTAGAACTACCAAATTAACTGTAACATATCATATTGTATATTAGGGCTTTATCATTGGTACCGGTTTCCCATATGACCAACCCCAGAATGACTGTACTAACGCCTCCAGAAGAGGTTAGTTATTTAAGGTTTCGAAGGATAGTGCAAGATACAGAAAGCGTCCCAATTCCAGAGACACTCCTGGTTCTTATACATGCCAGGTGTATAGCACCCATACATGGGACCTCGGTTTTAGTCTCATCCGAAATACCAAATATATTACTTCAGTAAGCTTATAAAACATCAATATACAGAACATTTTGTGGAGTAAATAGAGGTGATATCACCTTAATGATCCATATACAATGCACAATAGCAATTTGCTAATAACAATGAATTATGGTATTATCACCTTTACAAACAGGCAGATTTAGTTTTCACAAATTGGTCACTTTGGTGAATAGAAGTTTTACACTAAACTGTGTTTAAGCTTATTTATGAATATATTTCTGCATTGATATTTTTCTTGGTAAATTATTTTTTTGCATGCTGACAATACTCCTTATTAAATTTTTTCTACATAAAATTTGAAAAACATGATGTGACCCATCATTGTCATCTAGACAGTTTTATGCATATAATAATAAGAATAAATTTAGTACTCAGGAAGTACTCATGAGTACTTTAAGTACTACTCAGTACTTACTCAAGTACAGACACAAAAGTGAGTACTTAGTACTTACTCGAGTACTCCTTTAGCATCTAGTACTTAGTACTTACTCAAGTACTAACCCCAAGTACTCGACCCATCCCTGCATTGGACCAAAATAAAATATTCAATTTTTTTAATTCTTAATTTTTATTTATTTTTAGATAACGGGGATACCCATCATTGGGGCCTCAAAAAAATGTTAGGACAAAAAAACGTCTTGTGGACCTCTACCAAGATTGTTCATATTTTATTTTAATAAATGGGGTAACATCGGGGGGGGGGAAAAAACAGTGACAAGAAATGTCTTCTTGTTGACCTTACCCAACATTGGGCCCTCAGAAAAAAATTCAAACAACCACGCCCCGGGGCTCACTTGCTTTTACATTGAAATATAAACGATTTATAAAATCTTCTTCTCTCAGACCACAAGGCCCAGACCGTGGATATTTGGCATGTAGCATTGCCTAGTGGCCCAGTACCAAGATTGTTCGAATTGTACCCCTTGGGTCCAAGTTGGCCCGGCCCTGGGGTCACTTGACTTACTGACCTACCTTATTGTGTTTTTTAGCTCACCTGAGCACATCAGATCGGTTAGAGCAAAGTTATCGAAATCTGCCCAACTTATTTTCTGACAAAGGTTGAAAATGGGGACATCCTTGTCCTTGGGATACAATTCTAGTTAATCTTACTACTCACTATTAATATTTAGCAACGACACAAAATCTAATTCAAGAGTATCGAAATTTCAGGAGCATGTTAGGACATATCCAGAATTTAAGAAAGAAAATACCCGCGATAATATGCAAAGAGGAGATATGAGACTGGTAAAGAAATGTGAGGTAACGTTTTCATGTATCAGGAGTAAAAGATGTTTACAATTTAAAAGTCGGAGATAAAATCTAGATATATTAGTGAAGCAGTTCTTTATGAAACTTAATTAGCAGTTACCACTGTGGATGAACGACCACCGGATATTTGGGCGAAAGTGAGCAAAGATAATTAGATTTCGCGAGGAACGTGTTAAAACCGGAGTAAGTTAAAACCCGATTTTTACTCTGATTCATATCATATTGTGTTTATTTGTGTGTTTTCAGATACTTTAATGACTGTCCAAGCCGAATGTGTTCTCGATGTGCAACATATATATGTTGAAATGTTGAAAATATCCAAAACAAATAGCCTGCTCACTCGAAAAATCTAGACCGTTGGCAAATTACACCGTTTTATTTGGGAAATCATTAACATATGAACAATCTGAATAGGGCATATCATTCGCCTAAAGACAACATATTAATGTTTTAAATTTCATCATTTTAGACGAAAGTATAGCGAAGATATGGTTATTGAAACATTTAAATTATTGTAATGGGTATTGGTTAAACGTGTACTGAGTATTGATGGAATAAGCGAATCACTGTACTGAGTATTGCATAAAGAAATGAGTAAAACACATTTTTTTAAACGGGAGATGGATTTATTTGTTATCAGTTGAAGGTGTAAATTCAGGAAGTGTGTTGTTTTGCACATGTCTTATTAAACGTTAATAATTTATACTATGAAAGTGTATAATAAACTGTTTTGTCCGGCGTTTTGAGTATTAGACACACATGTAACAATTACATTTATATTTTTTAGATCTATTTATAGATCCAATAAAAAAATACAACCAACTTTTAATCACTTGATATTGTCGATTGTCCATAATTTCAATCTCGCGAAAACCAAATAAACAAAAATGAAATAAATAAATTCAATATACTCCTTAAAATTGGTACAATACATTGTAATAACATTTAGTAGCAAATTATTAAAAGAATATCGGTTTTTATGTTGAAGATTTACCTTTACATCAGGTGATAATAATCCATTCTCAAACAATTTTAAAATGGTGAATCACACGATGCTGTGAAAAATGGTCCGTTAATCCCTACTATTACCTGAACAATTACGTCAGATTTTCCGGTTTGTATAAATATCATTATCCCGTTTACTGATATTGTCAAAGATGAAACTTCAGACATCACACGCTTTGTTCGATGTATACAAGGGAAATCAACGTGAAGATATACTTAACATGTTGAAACATGTACCCGTGATGTGAATATTAAGTTTTCCGGGATGTGTAAATTCAAATTATTTTGTAGAAATAGAATTGATTTTGGATATGCAACATATCATACTGTAACTTAAATTGGTTTGATCCAAAACATTTTAAAATCAAATAAAAAAGATACATCAATTAACATAGAGTATTACATACACAAGGTTTTTCTATGATTTTACCCAGTTACCTAGTTTTGGACCATAGATAACCCATATGCAAACTTAATCTAGAATTCACCAAGATGACCCATATTCGAATCGACCTAGATTACATAAAGGCAGTCATTCTGATCAAGTTTCCTGATGATCCTGTGAAAAATGCAGTATCTTTTGCATACACAAGGTTAAATGTGCACAGACAACACGCAGACGATAGACAGACATACAGACGACGGACACCAGGCGATCACAATTACCAACCTTGGGTACTTTGTGCTCTGGTGAGCTAAAAAAACGCTTTAAAAAGCAGCAGAATATTTCTATTACTCACTTTTAATGCCCAATACTCAGTACACGTTAGTATCAATACTCCGGTACACCAGAAAACAAAATAAACAATACCCAGTACACTAACTTTAGTTATATATGTATCAATATTTTGGCCCCGAAATAAAGTTTGTTGATAAAATCTTGAACACTTATGTCTTGTACTTGCGCAAATAAATTGCTCGATTCAGGTTATTCAAATCTAAGCACATTTACGAATAAAACGGTAAACATTACCAACTGTCGAACTTTTCAAGTGAGCAGGCGATCTTGTTTTTGGTATTTTAACATATTAACTGACATCGTTTACAGCTCGGGTATACACTTGACTAAAACAGTCATCGAAGTATCCAAAAACACACAAAGAAACACAAGATAATGTGTACTAGATTAAATATCAGATTTTAACTTACCCAAATTGGTAACACGTTCCTCGCGAAAACTAATTATCTGTGCTCACTTTCGCCCCAATATCCGGTGGTCGTTCATCCGCAGTGGTTACATTCTTTCATTCTGCTTTCAGTTAAATTAGATCAAATTCAAGGTCAAAATGGAAATCTTTCTGAAACAGGTTTTAAGACAAAATTTTGCTGAGATGCCACGTCATGGGTGGCGTCGGTATGTTTCGGCGGATGATATCTCTGAAACCCTAAGTCTGGTCTAATATTAAATATATAAGTGAGGTGTTCAAATGCCTAGATTTATATATTTGCATACAGGTGTGTAACAGAGAAGGTCATCCTTGGTCAGTTGTAGTCAGACTAACAGGAAAACCATACAACAAAGAGACATATGAAGTGGTAGGTAGCTAATACTGTTTAAAACTTGATGGACCTCAGTTTTAATGGAAGTTGGCTTAAGAAAATGTAGATTAGTGTGAGGAAGATATTTCTTGCCAGAGTTTGTTGTTTTTAGAAAAGCCTTTACCCAAGTTCATTAGCTTGAGAATAACCTTTGTCGTAGTATCATGTTTTCCTGAGATTGTTCTTCTTGTCTTCTCTTATTAGTTTAAATAATATATCGAAAATTGCGAAAATGTCATCAGAAAGCATAGCACAAATGACGTCATTTTAACAAAGTCATAGTCGTATGGTTTCCAGCATTAATTAAGCTCCATATACTATTTGCCATTAATCTGGGTTAAAGATTATGATAAGTTCACTGAGTGAACAGTCAATTTTTCAGGATGTCTAAAAACCTACCCTTATATTTCAACAAACCACAGAAAAACATAAAATGAATAGAAGTTTGTTCCAGTGTAATATCACATTATAATTTCACAGAGTGGGCACCAAAAGTGATATTTTCACAAATGAATTAGTGCTCTTGCAAATATGAGTTGTGTCTCGAGAGCAAAGATACCTTTCTCTTACAGTCCCATTGTTTTTGTTTAAAATCGTGGGAAACATAATCAGAAAGCATGACACTGTTTTAACAAAGTCATGATTGTATGGTTTTCTGCATTCATTACGCTCGGTATACAATTTGATGTTAATCCGGGTAGATCATTTTGATAATTTTCACTGGGTTGATGGTGAGCTTATCGGGATATACGCTTATATTTCAATAAACCACCGAAATCATAAAATAAATTTTGGTAAAGCACCAAAAAACAATTGTAAATGAATTTGCAATGATACAGCACTCAAGATGTCGTACTAAACAGCTATTGTGTGGTTTGGAGAATATAATGTCAGTCAAAATTTTATAACTTCAGTTAAATCAGCCGTTCACAGATGGTACACAAACACTAAATGAGTCTGTTATATCATAAAAAGTAAATTCTTAGAAGTCTTCTTAATATAAGAATTTACCTGTGGTAAGTACATACCAAAAGTGATTTCAGTTCGTGTAATGAAAATGGAACATGTCAGAATGTCATACTGTTGGACTCTGTTTAATCTGCAACCAGCAACCAATAACTGTTATACATGTAGTGTGCATAATTGGTTGATGCATACATAAAGGCTTGTTAAAGGTCTTTAGAATAAGAATTATATTATATTTTTTATGCCCCCGAAGGGTGGCATATTAAATCGCACCATCCGTTCGTCTGTGCGTCCCCACTTACAAATTCGATTCCGGACTGTAACTATCATGCATTGAAGGATTTTAAAATAACTTGGCACAAATGTCTAGCACATCAAGATGACGTGTCGCATGCAAGACCCACATCACTACCTCAAAGGTCAAGGTCACACTTGGAGTTTGAAGGTTATGGAATCCTCTATATATGCATACATTCGTATAGACTGTAACTTTGTCATGCATTGAAGGATTTTACAATAACTTGGCACAAATATCTAGCACATCAAGACAATGTGTCGCGTGCAAGACCCACGTCCCTACCTCAAAGGTCAAGGTTACAGAGTTTGGTCCCTACCTCAAAGGTCAAGGTCACACTTAGAGTTTGAAGGTAATGGAATCCTGTATATATGCACACATTCGTGTCGGGACTATAGCTTTGTCATGCATTGATTGATTTTAAAATAACTTGGCACAAATGTCTAGCACATCAAGCTGATGTGTTGCATGGATTTTAAAATTACAAACCACGTACAATTATTGAGCACATGGAGAGGACAAAGACTGTGAGACACCTCTTTCGGGGGCATTCCTCACTTGTGAGGGACAGCTCTTGTTTATGACTTAGATGAAAATTGTATCTTGTGCCCAGCACATGGGCTGATCTCCCGATTTATGAATAACAGGTTGTTAGCATATTCCCAAAAATACTTAATGCTTGCTTCTAAAAGCAAAATTAAAGTCTGCTACGGCAGTTTTAACGCAGCCTAGCAAAATTTGGAGGATATTTCTGCATCTAATCATGACATAAATGTTATAAATAATTTAATATGAAATGCGGTCTGTAACAGTGGCTTATGTCTTAGATTGCTTTCAAGTATTTTTGACAGTTAATCTTGGTATGTAGCAAAATTGACGATGTGTACAAACTGCAAGTCTGTCAAATGCAAATTTATAATTATATGAGCTTAGACTCCATACGGTGTTGTATTTACGCATTTTTGGTGTATCTAACTAGAAGAACATTCATGTTTCATACAATTCTGTATTTTCAAGTCAACTCAGAATACCTTTATTTCACTTATTTTATTTTTTAAACTTGAATATTCACTAAAACGTGACAGTAAACATTTAAAATGTGCACATAATGCTGCGAGTGTCAATGAGAAAAGAGAATAAACATTGACTAAATACAGATATAAACAGCATCATTCATTTTAAATTCAGGTTACGTTTGGAAACGTATTTTCTACTTGAGAATACACTATCGAAGATACGTAATGATAGTCTTTTGGATCCTTTCAGTAAACTTTTGTTTAAAGCACAGCATAGCAATCTAACAGCAGTAAATGTGGGCGTGCAGTACAGGTTCTATTTAGTGCTCCAATGTGTACCTGTGTAGCACATTCTTTTCCAATAATGGAGGAGCAATGTTAATAACTGTCCTAATGCTAATTTTTGTAAAAATTTTATATGCAGTCTATAAGCAGAACATTGATCATTTTTGTGGCATGTAAGTTTTATGTTGGGAACTTACTGCATTTCTGCAAACATGCAAGGCAAATAATTATACTATAGATATTACTACGCTTCAAGCTATTTCTTTCAGCAGAGTAACCTGTGTTTTTATGCCCCCATAGGTGGGCATATTCAAAATCCCATTGTCAGTCCTTACATTTTTTCATTTCCAGACTGTAACTTTGTCACACATTGAAGGATTTTTAAATAACTTGGCGCAAATGTTCAGCACATCAAGACATAGTGTTGTGTGCAAGACCCACGTCCTTACCTCAAATGTCAAGGTCACTTTGTCATGCATGAGAGGATTTAAACTAACTTGGTACAAATTGTCAGCACATCATGACAACATGTCGGAAACAACACCCATGGCCTTACGTTAAAGGACAAGGTCACACTTAGAGTTTAAAGATAATGGAATACTGTTTGCATGGTCACTCTGTTATTCATGGAAGGATTTTAAAAATACATTGCATAATTGTTGAGCACATAGAGAAGACACAGACTATAAGACACCTCTTTTGGGGGCATTCGTCACTTATGAGGGACAGCTCTTGTTAGGAACATAGTAATGCTAGATTTGTTCAACCTGGGAAGGCTGTCTTTGACAACTGTCCCAAAAATGATATTTTGCAGAAGGAAGTAGATGATGATGAAGATGAAGATGAAGATGAAGATGATGATGATGATGATGATAAGGATGAAGATGATGAAGAAGGTGTCCAGTATTACATGGGACGCTTTTGTCACTCAAGGACAAAGCTGTTCCATAACTTGTTTCATTTCCGATACCACCTATACCAGAGGTGTAAGAAAATGGTATGTACAAGTATATTTAACATATTTAAGAATGCAAGTCATTAGCTCACTTTGGCTCAGGGTGAGCTATTGTGGTCAGCGGTTGCCCGGCATCCCTCGTTTGCATATTTTACATTTTTTGAATTTTGCTCCAGACAACTTCTCTTCCTAAACCACCAGGCCAATTTTGATAAAACTTCACAGGATTGGTTCTTGGATGGTCTTCTACTCTAGTTGCCATGTCAGTGGAAAGGAAAATTTCTTTAAAATCTTCTCATTAACCGGAAAGCTCAGAGCTAAGATATTTGGTATGTAGCATTGCCTAGTAGACCTCTACTAAGATCATGAAACACCAGCCTCCGGTCATAATTTACCTGCCATTGGGGTCACTTGAAGTAACATAAGTTTCTACAGGAAAATTTAAAATAATTCTGAAACCACAATGCACAGAGCGTAGATATGTGGCATGTTGCATTGTCTAGTGGACCTCTCTCAAGACTGTTCAAATCATGCCCCAGTGTTAAAATTGTCCTTGCCCTGGGGTCCCTTGATTTTACTTAGGTTTCAATTGGAAAGTCTTTAAAAACCTTCTTCTCTGAAACCAAAAGGCAAAGAGCTTAGATATTTGGCATGTAGAATTGCCTAGTTAAGATCAACCAAGATTTTTCAATTTCTAATGGCCGAAGATCACAGTTTTGCAAAGACTTGTAAAGGAAAAACTATAGGCCTAGAGCTTAGATATTTTGTATGCAACATTTCTTCTCCAAAACCACAAGGCTTAGAGCTTACATTTTAAGTATGTAGCATTGTGTAATGGAACTCTACTAAATTTGTTCAAATCATGCCCTTAGGGTCACCCCCAGGGTTCACTTTTTATCCCCCGCCTAAGGCGGAGGTATATCTTTTTTGGATGGATGATTATCTGTTGTCAACTTTTACTTCAAACAACATCTCCTCTGAAACCGCTGAACCAATGTTGTTGAAATTTGGCAGGGGTGTTTCTTGCATTAAGCTCTACCAAAATTGTTCAAAGAATTCTATTCCATGCAGAACTCTGGTTGATATGGCAACAAATAGGTAAAACTTTTAAAATCTTCTTCTCTGAAACCACAAGGCCTTTAACTTAGATATTTGGCATGTAGCATTGCCTAGTGGACCTCTACCAAAATTGTTTAAATCATGACCCCAGGTTTAAAATTGAACCCGCCCTGGGGGTAACTTGATTTTGCATAGGTTTCTTCCAGAAAAACTTCCAAAATCTTCTCGAAGAACACCAGGTTAGTATATGGAGGGGGGGGGGGGGGGGGGGTCCGTTGTCTTTATATAGAGTTATAGGAGAAACCTAGCTTCCAGTGAGCTGCTATAGCAACCACTGACTTCCTTAGCAACTGGTGACTTTCTTAGCAACCAATGACTTCCCCTTGCAACCACTGACTTCCCCTAGCAACCAGTGACTTCCTTAGGTAACTGCACTGGTACTCAGGTGAGTGATAGAGGGCCATGATCTGTCCATCTATCCGGAGCCATAACTGAGGAACCAATGGATAGAATTTCATGAAACTTTAAATAAGTACACTAAAGCATAATACCGTGGCGCATATGCAACTTTTGTAATTAATGTCTTAGTATCTGTAGATTTATTGCCCTTTAATTGTTATTTTCTTAAATATTCAATATATCTTATGATCACTCTTTCTAATATTGACACCCTACCCACATCCTAACACCTGGGGATGATGGTTGATGACTATAAAATTCTATTTCTGTGAAACTGACTATCAAATTTTAATGTTAATTGTCTCAAATAATTAAATGGTCACTCTTTCTACTATTCACCCCTACAACCCCTGTCCCCACCCCCAGTTCTAAATGAATGTAACTTGAAGAAAAAGTTTGTTTGAATATGATGATGCCCATTGGCCATGCCCTAGGAGTTGCTTGTCTATATATATATAGAGTTATAGGAAAAACTTAAAAAATCTTCTTGTTGTGACCTTAGTGTGAAGGGCAATAGTACTCAGGTGAGCCATCATGGCCCTATTGTCTTAGGTAACAAGTAATCTACATGACCAATGCCCCCCAGAGGAGTTAAGTTATTTAAGGTTTCAGGAAAAAGTGAAAGATACCGAAAGTATCGCTGTTCCAGAAACATCAGGGGCTGTTGCTTTCACACGCACCCATTTGCCTATATACAGCACCAATACATAGGATTTGGGTTTAAAGTCTTGTCTGTAAGACAATTAGTTGGGTATTATATGCAATGTATTTACATTTAGATACATTTATCTTCCAAAATAAAATCTTGAGAAAAATGGTAAAACACAAGATGCTAATACTATAAGAGAACATTATAAGTAGACATAGCTGTTCCATGTTTAAGAATTAAGGGCATCTAAGTATATGTACCACTAAAACATGAGAAATGTTATCACTTTTAGAACTATATTGCTTGCAGCTTTGAAATGACTTTGATGCTTACTTGTATGCCTTAAAGTAATAAGATGGACTCTGCAGTATGATTACCAGTATACAACTGTTTGAAAAAAGATACATGTTTGTCAATCCAATCTCTTGTTGACAGAATGAAGCCCATTCATCTGCCGTAAGCTTATATAGTAGTTAACATTTGGTCCAAGGCAGCGCTCCGAGGCAAGTTTAGGCAATATGTAGCCTATGACACAAAACTAATATTTGAGTTCTACCCCAAAATTAAAACCAACAACAAAATGAAAGTTTTATGGCACTACATGTAGCTGACTACACATATCATTTCGTTAATTTTGCCGGCATTTTAAAGTGTGTTCTTCCTGAATATCTTTGGGGAAGATTCTTTCCACTTGCGCATTACTTATATGTTTAAGATTATTTCAAAATTTGTTTTAATACAAGGTTTGGTGAAGGCAGCTTTTTTGAAACAGCAGGTTTTAGTAACTTGTAGCCATTGCCTTTGGCTTGTACATGTGTACAAGCTAATATCACTGTCAGCCATATTTAATGTCATGATCTTGTGTTTAATTGTTTTTCAGCTTGAGAAAGGACGTAGGATTGATCAAGTTGCCAGGAATAGTTCATTGCTAAATGAGGTAAATTTTCTTTGAAATTTGATTATCAATCTTGAGTTTAAGAGGCCTGTATTCTGATAGTATGTAATAGAGTTACTAAAATAGTGTGCTTTAGAAAGAGCTCTTCAAGCTTTAGGGTTTGTAAATCAGTAAATAAAGCACTTGATTTGACATAGCACATTTGTAGTGTATGCGACTAGGATTTGAGGATGTCCAGAGTTCGATCCCCACCAGTGCAATGGTGGTGATATCCTTCAGCAAGACACATTGGGTCCACTTGGCCTCTCGCCGAGGTTGATTTCATCTGGAGTGAATCTCAAGATCAATTAATCTAAGTTGTAAGAACTTGTTTCACGTATTTGAGAATAAATCAATTTAGATCTAGTAATTTGAACAATAGAACAGAAAAAAATTTCTTCATGATATATAATTCAAATGTGAGTTATACTTCCAGCCTTGGCCCTTCAACTGATTTGGTGTCTGTGTTCTATATGCAGTCTTAAGCAGTCAGCCAAGAGATGCATAAAAAGTGACTGCTTTAATTAAATGCCTACTTAGATCTCATACAGGTGTATTCAATATTATAAAAATAGTTCATTGGGGTACATCAGTATTAGCTTCTTGAGACAAGTGGCTGCTTAAATGAGTTTAGTAACATAGTTTCAACTGTATATTATTAGAAGAATCTTTCTCTGGTTGCAGGTGTGGTGCAGGTAAAAGTTTTGGCAGTAACTCGGTAAAACCTCAATGTTACCACCAAAAAACAGTTACCCTCGATCTGGATAATACCATCCGCATCTGCAGCCAGTGATAGATTTTTTTTTTTCATGCATACCATATTCTGAAAGATACCGTTATGGTTCGTGTATAAAACACTTTTTTTTTTCGCCGAAATATACTTCTTAACTTATGGGGCGGGTTCTACACCATATAAGAAAGTTATAACACTTTAACCCTCAACTCAGAACCATCAGATATACTAGGAAAGTAATATTTTCGCACTTTTCAAACACCCGTACAAATGGCGTTGTAATATTAAAATTATGGAACCCCAAATCTACATACATGTGTATACCGTAATTTCCCAACAATAGGCGGCGGCCTATACATATAAAAAAAACGAATTTTCATAGATGAGGCCTATGTGGTGAAGTGGACTACAGGGGCGGATCCAGGATTTGGTCTTAGGGGGGGCGTAACTTTTTTGCCATTTGTTGGTTCTGCTCAAGCCCTATAAGACGGCAATTATGACTGTCTTTTATTCTTTGTTTTCAAGTAATCGAACACTAAACAGCGTTGGAGCGAGTGAGTGTTTAATTAACATGTATGATTGCCGTAGCCAGAGCTAAAAAAAATAGGGAGGCACTTTCTAGGGGGTTTCGGGGGCATGCTCCCCTGAAAATTTTTTTTTCGAGGGTGCCATTTCGTGCATTTTCCTGCATTTCAAACGTTTTTTGATACTTTTAAGATACCGATTTTGGAAACAGAAACTATAAATTTATACTCAGATATTTATGTAAGGTTGGGGAATTTTAGGGGGGGCGTGCGCCGGGTGCACCCCCCCTGGATCCGCTAGTGGACTATTTTGGTATTTTGAGTGCACAGAGTGGGAACTTTAGGTTTATACACTGTTTGAAAACAGTTCACCAATACTTTTTAACCCATTTAGCCTGCATGAGTCAGTTAATTACCGTATATTATTGATTACAGTAGATTAGTAGGAGTGACTAAATTGTCATACAAGATTACAGTACTCAAATATTTGAAGAGGTCTTTTAGATATTTGGAGAGCTCTCTAAATGTATTTTGGTTGAAATCCGTTGAGAAATGTAGGAGGAGTTGCGCACAGAAGAAATTGTTTACGCCCACCCGCCTCTAAATAATTATTGAACACAATAATTCTAATAGAAAGGTCTTCCAATATTTTTAGAGATCTCTAATTCAATTTGTGACATCAAAAATCGATTTAAAGTGTGCAATTAAGTAATTGTAGACCTCTCCAATTCAATTGAAGATATCAAACATTAAGGTGTAATTCAGCTGTTTTTATTAGAGCCTTGTAGTTGATTTGAAGAGGTCACTAATTGATTTGAAGACATCTCTAATTGTTTTATAGCTTGCTGCTACTTATTAATAAATAGAGGTCTTGAATTTAAAAAGTGACCTTTCTAACAGGAAATTCAATTTTAGATATCTTGAATTCAGTGTTAATACATTCTATTTGAAGAGGTCTGTAAAATATTTAAAGAGATTAAAAATTTGCTTGTAGCAGGGTTTAAATCCATTGATTTTGAGACATCTATAATTCAATTGAATTAGAGACCTCTGTAATTGTTTTACAGCACGCAAGAAATAAATTAATGATACCAAAAATTTATTTAGAAAAGTCTCTTAGACGAATGGAATCGTACCACGCTTCAAATATTGTTAATCTCAATCCATCAATAGAGAGCTCTCCAATAAGAAAAACTGAAGTGCGGTACAATTCAATTATAGACCTCTCAAAATCATTTTTTGATATCAATAATTTATTGCATGCTGTGAAATAATTATACAGGTCTCTAATTCAGCACTACAAATCGATTTTTTATATCTTTATTTGTAGACCTCTCCAAATATTTTACAGAGAACTCCAAATATTTAAAGACCTCTTTAAATAATTGAGTATAGTTATGTAGATTTGGCATGAATTCAAGATTTCTAAAATTGAATTTTGCCATGCCCAAACAGATTTAGAATTAATTAATTTGTAACAAGCTATGAAACAGTTACAGAGGTCTTTAAATCAAATAGAGACCTCGTCAATTCAATTACAGAGCTCTTAAAAACAACTGAAATACACCTTAATTTTTTTATATCTTCAATTGAATTGTAGAGATCTTTAGTTCATTTATTGTGCACTTTAAATCAATTTTTGATATCATAAGTTAAATAACAGAGCTCTCCAAATATTTAAAGACCTCTTCAAATATTTGAAAATATGTAGATTTGGCCTTCCATATAAAAGGACACCAGTTTTCAGCTATTTGATGCTGTACTTTAAACCGGGTGTTGAGATTTTCTAGCAATGGTAAAAACTGCAGGCAGATATCCCAATCTGGTATGCAATAAAAAGGTTTCTTTTAGTCCTGCAGAGTGATAACAAATGTCTACTATGCTAATTTATTTTTTCTTGTTTGCAAATAAGTGCTTACTACCTATACTTATTAAATGATCAAGACTTACCCATGAATCAGCCTCCAAGAGAGAATGAGTTCGTGAAATAATGTAGTTATTCTTTTTTTTTTACCTTGCCTAAGAACACTTCCACCATGGCACTGGTGGGAATCAAAGATAAGACAGCCGAAGTGGCCAGCTCACAAACTTTAGTTAATTAGATCTAGGTCAACAAAAAGGTAAAACCCATAACACAAACCGATATGAAATTCGCCTCAGTGTGAAGTTGTAAAATTTTGAATCTTTAAGTAGAAGAAAAAAAATAGTTGTAAACCATTGTATAGTAAGTATAATAAGTACTGTGTGTTACAGATGAACTTGGATACAGAAAGCAGAAGAAGATTATAAAAAGGATGGGAAAAGGACAAACAATAAATGGAATCAGGAATTCGGTTAAAAATCTTGGTAGAATATGCATCACAACGACAAACCACTTAACAAACAGTAATATTATAATGAAAAAAAAAGAAAATAGAACAAAATGCCTCAATTGAAGAGTGGCCATGTAGACCTACAACTATGAATAATTATATCACTGTACAATCGAGAACGATATGATGATGTCATATGCTTTATGGCATCATGAAAAGTATTGTTCAGTAAGTTTGTCGTGTTACTTCTATTCTAGCTGAAGCATTATAACTGCACCATTTTAATAACTTTCATATACAAATGTATATTACTTAAGAAATCCTAGAAACAATTTGAAAAATAAAAATTTGGTTTCTTATATTTTGACAAATACATGTCATTTTTGTTTGTATGGCATAAAATAAGAAGAACAACTCATTTTGAAACAGTTTCAGATTTCATCTATTTACTGATATGCACCAAACAAAAATACACAAACAACACAGTGGTGCCCTGAGTCACTTTTTAATCAGATGAAATATTACTAAGTATTTTATCTAAACAGATTTCCCAAATTGACAATAACCTATTAGATGTTTACAGCATTTTGATGTTTTAGTGAAGTTGAGAACATTGTTTCACAACATTTTGTGTCGCCCTTTCGGAATTAAGGTGATACATAGGGATCGCTTTGTCAGTTTAAACAAATGATAGTTTAATGAAATATGCTCTCATAGGCAAAAACATTTCGGCACTGCAAGGGTAAATATATATTATAGACCAGTACCTTATGTTTTAGTACAAATAAAGTCAAGAGATTTGGTAGAATATGTAGTCAGTGACTTTTTTTACGCCCATATATAGATATATCGCTGTATCGTCGATATTTCTAAACCGATATATCAATACAAAAATTTTAATCAATGACATCCCTACTTATAATATGTAACATAGCCACTTAGTACCATTTAGTAAGAATGTTTGTCCGCTCTTACGAATAGGTACTTATGTGACTAAACTGTCCATCATGGCAAACAATACATAACTGTAAATTCCATTCACTCTGTAGGATAATCCAGGCTGTTATGTGGCTTAAAAAACAATTAAGTGGCTAAAATGACTTCATTCTTCATCAAACTTTACGATTGTATTGCTTATGACATAAGGGTTGTGATGCCGCCGCCCCTTTTTGTACTTAGATTTTGTCATGAAAACTTAATGTTGGCTATGACTTTGCCATTTCTTAAGATTTCTTCATCTAACTTTCAAATTGCATTGCTTATGACATAAGGGTTGTGATGCCGCCAAATTTTGTAGGTCAAGGTCATATTTGACAGAGTTATGCCCCTTTCGTACTTAGATTTTGGCTATAACTTTGCCATTTCTTAAGATTTCTTCATCTAACTTTCAAATTGCATTGCTAATGACATAAGGGTTGTGATGCCGCCAAATTTTGTAGATCAAGGTCATATTTGACTGAGTTATGCTCCATTTTGTACTTAAATTTTGTCACAAAATTATTGTTTATTCTGCCAAGCGTAAGAGGGCTCCACAAGTGTTCTACTGAACACCCATGATTGTTTAAGTACAACAAACACCTTAGCACCTTAACTCAGGATAAGAAGTCAGCTCAATTGTTACCATATTGTCACATGTTCATGTGAATATTTTACTTGTCAAGATTAGAGAGAAATGATTTTACTCTTGTTACCGTCTTGTTACATGTTCATGTGAATATTTTACTTGTCAAGATTAGAGAGAAATGATTTTACTCTTGTTACTGTCTTTTTACATGTTCATGTGAATATTTTACTTGTCAGATTTAGAGAGAAATGATTTTACTCTTGTTACCGTCTTGTTACATATTCATGTGAATATTTTACTTGTCAAGATTAGAGAGAAATGATTTTACTCTTGTTACCGTCTTGTTACATGTTCATGTGAATATTTTACTTGTCAAATTTAGAGAGAAATGATTTTATTCTTGTTACTGTCTTTTTACATGTTCATGTGAATATTTTACTTGTCAAGATTAGAGAGAAATGATTTTACTCTTGTTACTGTCTTTTTACATGTTCATGTGAATATTTTACTTGTCAAATTTAGAGAGAAATGATTTTATTCTTGTTACTGTCTTTTTACATGTTCATGTCAATATTTTACTTGTCAAGATTAGAGAGAAATGATTTTACTCTTGTTACTGTCTTTTTACATGTTCATGTGAATATTTTACTTGTCAAGATTAGAGAGAAATGATTTTACTCTTGTTACTGTCTTTTTACATGTTCATGTGAATATTTTACTTGTCAAGATTAGAGAGAAATGATTTTACTCTTGTTACCGTCTTGTTACATGTTCATGTGAATATTTTACTTGTCAAGATTAGAGAGAAATGATTTTATTCTTGTTATTAGCTCAACTGAGCACTTGTGCTCAGGATGAGTTATTGTGACCACTTGGCATATGTTTAAATTTTGTGAAAAACTACTGGACCAATTTCAACCAGTCTTCACATGAAAGATTGTTCAAATGAACTACATGTAGTTCCAATAAAGACTTTTAGAATAATCTTTTTAAAACGGAAAGCCCAGAGCTTAGGTTTCTATAGGAAAAACTTTAAAAATCTTCCCCATTGAAAACAGAAGGCTCAGAGCTTAGAATTTTGGGATAAAGCATTGTCGAGTGGACCTCTATCAATGACGCCCTAAAGGAAAACCTTCAAAAATGTTCGCCAAAACCACAAGATTTAGAGCTTAGATATTTGTTATGTAGCATTGTCTAGTAGACCTCTACTGGGTTTGTTCAATTAATGGTTTTCATATAGACTTATAGGAATAACTTTAAAGATCTTTTTTCCAAAACAACAGCCTAGTGCTTACATCTTTAGTTCAGACAACCTGTCTAGTGAACCTCTACAAGTTTGTTCAAATCTTGCACCTGCGCCTAGGGGTCACTTGTTTTACATAGACTTATACAGGAAAACCTTTTAAATTCTTCCTCTCCAAAAGCGCAAGGTCTAAAGCTTATACATTTGGTGTGTAATATTGTCTGGGTGACCTATACTGAGTTTGTTCAAATCAGCCCCTTTAGTCAAGACTGACCACACCCAGGGGGTCACTAGTTTTCATACAGGCTTTTACAGTATAGGAAAAACCTTCAAAATCTATTTCTCAAAAACCACAATGCCTTGAGCTCAGATAATTTTTAGCATTGTCTAGTGGACTTTTATCAAGTTTGTTAAAATTGTACCCCTGGTGTCAAAATTGACCATGCCCTGGATATAGAGTTACAGGAAAAACCTACTTTCCAATGAGCTCCTATAACAACCAGCCACTTACCTAGCAACAACTGACTTCATTAGCAGCCAGTGACTTCCATAACAACCACCAACTTGGACTAGTGACCAGCGACTTCATAAGCAAACCTTTTACTGCCCTAGCAGCTAGTGATTTTCCAAGCAACCAATGACTTTCTTAGCAGCCAGTGACTTCTCCAAGCAACCAGTTAGCAACCAGTGGCTTCCCCTAACAACAAGTGACTTCCTTAAGCACCATTGACCTCCTTATCAACAACTTTTTTCCCTAGCAACCATTGAATTCTCCTAGAAAGCTGTGACTTCCTAAGCAACCAATGACTGTGCTTGGCAACCAGTGATTTCATTAGCAACCAGTGATTTGCCTAGAAACAACTTGTGTTCTCCTAGCAACAAGTGATTTCCTTAGCATCCATTTGCCACCAGTAACTTCCTAAGCAACCATTGATGTCCTTTACAACTAGCAACATTTTACTTCTTTGGCAATCACGGACTTTCAGTAATGACCAATTATTTGCTTTGCAACTACTGACTGCCTCTGGCAGCTGGTGCATTAGCTATCATTGACTTCTTTAGCAATCAGTGACTTACCCTTAAGCAACCAGTGACTTCCTAATAACTACTGATTACCTTTAGCAACAAGCATATCCATTAGGGAAGTGCACTGATAGTCAGATGAGTGATTTTGGGTCATCATGGCCCTCCTGTGTTTTAACTAAACTTGGCACAAATGTGTGTGTTAAGTCATAAAGCAGTACAACGCCTTACTGGTGGTCATTCACAGTCTGTCTATTTTGTTCTGTTGATAGCATACTTTTTAGTTCACAAAGTCCCAGGATGAGGTATAAGTACTGCTCACCGTCCAGCGTATGTTCGTCCAGCCACGACATCTCCTTTCAAATCAGTCGGCCAATGTTGATGAAACTATGCAGGGATGTTCCTTGCATGAAGCTCTATCAAAGGTGTTTAAAGGAATTCTTTCCATGAAGAATTCTGGTTACTTTGTCAAAAAGAGGAATTTAAAAAAAAAAATCTGAAATCACAGAAAGCCCAGAGCTTAGATATGCGACATGTTGCATTGTCTAGTGGACCTCTACCAAGAATGCTCAATCATGAGACCCAGGACAAAATTACCCCATCAGGGGGTCACTTGATTGAACATAGGAAAAACTTTAAAAATATTCTCTGAAAACACAAGGCCTAGAGCTTACATATTTGGCATGTAGCATTGCCCAGTAGACCTCTACAAAGATTGTTCAATTCATGAACCCTGGGTCACAATTGATGCCTGATGCCACCCAGGGGTCACTTGATTTCATGTAACCTTATAAAGGAAAAATCTTCTTCTCTGAAATCACATGGCCTAGAGCTTAGATATTTGGTATATAGCATTACCTTGGTGGACCTCTACCAAGAGTGTTAAAAAAATGACCCCTTGGTCAAAATTGACGCCGCCCTAGGAGGGAGGGGTTACTTTATTTCACATAGGTTTATATAGGGAAAACTTGTATTTTATTGTCTAAAACCACATGTGGACCTCTATGAAGATTGTTCAGATCTTGACCCCCAGGTCAAAATTTACCCTTTCTGCGATGCAATTGTTGACCTTGTATTATAGCCAATGGTAGCCAGGTGAGCATTATAGGGCCATCTTGGCCCTCTTGTACTGTAAAACTAAGCACAATGTGTTCATGTAAGAAATCTGGGGATTTTGATAATATTTTTTGATGCTTTAAGAATTTCTATAATGCATGTATTTGATATTGCTGTGACTTTATAAAGAAAATGTAAACAGTATGCTCTTTCCAGACCTTTGTAAAGTTCTTTACAAAAATCAGTTGGCCAAGTTTACTTATTTTTGTTATTGCATGCTATCAATGCAGACAACAGTGTAACTGTACTGTAGCTTTGATTAATAAGCACCCTACCTTTACTGGTTACAATAGAAATAATACGAAAACTAGTCCAACTGAACTTTGTACACCTGTTATTAATTATCATGTATGTATCAGTGGAATTGTTTCCATGTAAAACTAAAAGCTTTAAACCTTTTCTTTACTAAATTCTCAAATTTAATATCTTTAGGGTCTAATAACTCTAAAACTAGCAAAGTTCTTTATATAACGAAATACTGTAAATTAATTCATTTATAGAAATTTTATTTTGCCATTTCCATTCTTTTTTTCCTCAAGGTGTTTAATTAATATAATCTTTTCTGTTGCAATAGATCTTTGTCAAATAGAGGCTAATATTGAATAACGTGCTTAAAATAAATGTTGCATCATCCATCCCTTTTCACAGTGTTGTATCTGGTCCCAAATTATACTTGGGTAAATATTCCAATTACAGCATAGAAACTTAGTACTCATTTTGAATCATACAAGAGCAAGTTAAGGGGGGTGACTGCTGAAATTCAAAATAAGAAATTTTATTGACCCAGTTTTTCATAGAGACTAACATATTGCTAGTTAATTTCTGGAAAAATAATGTTGGGTCAATGACTTAACTTTTTTGCAATATTAATCTGTAGTGATACACAATCAGATAAGGTGCTTAATGCAGAATTAGCTAGAATTTTCGTGTTGTAAACGTTTATGTATGTGGTGTATGTTTCAGAATGGATATCAATTTTTAATCTTTTCTAATGTAGTATGTCATACTTTAGGATGAAAAACTAGAGTCAGTGGTATCATTATCATCATCTGAATAAATATTACGCTCCTTATTATTACCCCACCCACTTTAGTAAAATTCATTTTTTTCAATTTTTGATAAAATGCATATTTCATGATAAAGGAATAACAAGGTTTTTCAGATATTTTGCCTACAGTTTGATTAAAACCTTTGTTTTAGAATGAAAAAAAAAAAAAAAAAAAATGGGGGTCAATGTGCATATAAGAAAGAAATTCAATAAAAACTGACAAAAAATGTGTTTTTTAAGATTTCGACGAGCTTTGTTATACAACGTGATAAGTCCGTAACAAAGAACTCTAAAATGAACTATTTATTAATGAGTTTTTATACCCTAACAATTCTTCTTGTAATACACTTTGAATAAAGTAACTATCTAAAACAGACTATTTTTGTACCCCTACCCCCATTTTGGCAAATGACAATATTTGTCAATTCTGTCACAAAATGTGAGTTATTTTTTCTCAAAAATATTCATTTTTTTTACACTAAAATATTCCTATTGTGGCTAAGTTTATTACTACATAATTTTTTTTTCCAGTTAACTCATCATTTTTTAAATATAACAAATGTAAATTTCCGCAAGTGCAAAAATCCAAAACCTCACCAATGATCCCCCTTAAATGACTTTTGCTAAGCTTTTTCAAGAGTTATTGCTCCATAAAAATCCTGGTTATGTATCCTAGGTATCTTGTATCATTAGTAACAGTGAACCTAATGTGGGAATTAGTTGACCAATTAAACTTTATTGGAATATTAATTACAACAAGGAATTTAGTCAAACTTTATATGATGGCAGAGATAATTGAGACAAAGGGAAGTGTTTAAGAACCATAAATGTAGTTCAGTGTTCACTTACATTTGTTTGTCTGTAATTTTATCTTGGACTTACAAAGGTTTAAAGAGGGGTCCATATCACTTTTAGTAATAGTTGTGCTTTGAAGTTTTCTAGCCAATTTATGTTAAACTTTTATGTATAGATATGATTTATCTAAATATTGGCAAGGACTACCTGAGTATGTGTTCCATGACATTTACTTGCCATTGAAGTGTTCATTTTGTTCTCCAATCATGTGTGTTCAAATTCCAGGTCACAATTCCTGGTCACACTTGGTACATTTACTCTTACCCACATGACCAATAGTGGGTTCTATCTTTGCGACCAGTGTAGATTATGATCAGCCTGTCCATCTATGCTGTTTGAGCTTAATCTGCAAGTTTTCTTTTCATTCACTCAAGTTTTTTCATATACACCCCTTTGAGCAACAAATGGTACTGTCCATATTGAACAATGGAATAGTCCATTTTAGAGATTAAGGACACTTAGACTTAGTTTTTCAGCATTGTTCTTGTTGGCAACCTATCTGCTCTAATTCTCTTAATTTGGAGAAAGAATATTTTAAAAAAAACTTCCATCAGGTGTTAAGTTAACCCCTAATAGTGGAGTTGTAATTACCTTGTTACATTTATTAGTTTAGTATTAGATTATTATTAGCTTAAATTATTTTCACATTTTAAGTATCTGTTAAAATGCTTATTTGATGTATCTGTACTTGTATACTGTTATTTTACTAGTTTTTACTTTCTAGCAGTTGAAATATTCTAAACAAAAATCGCATATTATTATATACAACATGCTTTATGTAAATCTTTAAGCTTTGATGTAGATTTGTTGTACTTTCATACTTCTATACCAAAAGATGAAATACAAAATGTACAGTAAAACTTCGTTAACTCGAGCATCGATAACTCGAGAACCCCGGATAACTCGAGGATTCCTGTCGGTCCCGGTCATTTTTCCTCTATGTTTAACTAGAAATCACCATGGATAACTCGAGCATCAATAACTCGAGAACCTGGGATAACTCGAGGAATACCTGTTGTTCCGCCAGGTAGAATTCTTACTAAATTACCATCGATAACTCGAGGTCACTGATTATCAGACTTTTTTCTCACCTCCGCTGGCAGTGCAGTGTCCAAAGTGTATAAAATGTTATTCGCAGATTTTAATCGTCTTCAATATATTTATGTAATTACAGCCGCCGATCACTTTGATTGAATAAGAAGAAACTAACGAAAGTATGTTTGCGAGTTTTAAATGATGATATGAAAATTATGAGTCTGAGTAAAATATTAATGATAAAGCACGACATAAAATCCAAACTTCATATTCTATTTTGAATTGCCATGTCAGAATATTTTTGGAAATGCCACGAGTGATGTGTTATAACTTATACCGGTACTGTACATGTACCTAAACGACAACTAGTGTGAGTGATTAATCACTATTCGCTTATGAGTCATTTGCAAAATAGAAATAAGCTTAGGCCGGTATTGTCTAGCATACAAGTCGTCTGGATTTAAAGGAATACAGTTTTAAAAAAACCCAGAGTGACCGGTAAATACTCTGGGCGAAGTAACATTACGTTACTCCGCCTTCACCATTAATCAGTTGTCTTTTAGTAATTGCACTGATGTACATGTATGTAAACAAACAGACGGGATTTAATCGAATAGATACAAAATGGAAATTCAGGACTCGTGAGTTAATGAAATAAATGAATACAACATGAAGGTCCTCAAATACACTTTGTTAATAAGATACGTCGCAGTAGAAAAAACTTGTAAACTTTCCATAATTCGGATAACTCGAGACCTCGGATAACTCGAGCATTTTACTCGTCCCCTTGCGACCTCGAGTTATCAAAGTTTTACTGTACATGTTCCATTACACTAGTGTTCCACCAAACACCACAAGTTGAATAGTGGTGAAATTGCTTTTAGGATTTTTAGCTTATTTAATCAAAGTGCGTAGGGCAGGCTTTTAGGTTAATCATCCAATTGTCATCAAAATTCAAGTCCTATTTCAAAATATGAGAATGATCCTCTGATGAACAAATTTCTTCAGAAATGTGATAGCGAGAAGATGGTGCTGGTTTTTCTTCATCTATATAGTTGAAAAGAAACTTTGAGAAACGTCTTGTCATTTGACTTTCATGAAACTTGCTCAGAAGTTGCATGCAACCTTTAGATGATCTGTATATACAAATTGAGCCATGATGTGTGTAAACCAACCATGGTATAGCAGATGTTGGTAAAACCTTGATAACACTATACAGGTCAATATATTGATAACAATACAGGTCACATTTTCTAATGGATTTTCAAAAAACCTGCTAAGGAAGTTGCATGCAACCTGTAGATGATCTGTATAGAAAATGAGCCATGATGTGTGAAAACCAACTGTGCTACAGGCTATTATTGTAAAAACTTAATGACACTACAGATCACATTTTCCAATGGATTTTTACAAAACTTGCGCAGAAAGTTGCCTGAAACTTGCAGATGATCTGTATAGAAAGTGAGCCATGATGTTGAAAACCAACCATGCTACAGGCAATTATTTTAAAACCTTAATAACAGGTCCCCAAAAGAATTTCTCAAAATATACTCAGAACAGTCCAGTCAGTCCAGTAGAGTGATACTGGTCCTTCACGGTCTCCTTGTTATTGATTTTGATGATCCCTAAACAGTACTTCAAATAAAAGTTTTCATGTAATATGTGTATCAGATATCAATATACTGCCATGACAATAAATCCTATATACATGTAATTTTGTAAAATTTATTTGTATCATTCTTTTAATATTTATTCTTTAGAAAATTAGTAATTTTTGCAATTCTTTTAGTATTCATTCTTTAGTAAAGAAGAAATTTATGCATGTTAAGTTGCCATTATTAATATAAGAGGTTTAATATAATTATGTGTAAATTGGGTAATCTGCGATTATTTAATTTTTGCTATTTTTAGAGAATATCAGCTTTTGCTAATATACGGACCCTGTGCTAATTAACAAATTTCAAGAAAGATTCACTCCACATAGATTTTTATTAAGAGAATTCTCTTTTCATGAATACATGTATTAACTTTATCAATTATCAGCAAGTCCATTTGCTGTAAAATGGTGAAATTTTTGTACAGCAGAAATTACCCAAATTTGGTTGGTAACATGATTAGGTAAGCAAGTGAGTTATGTAGGCAATAAGCGTGTAGTGATGAAAGTTTGATATATTTCATATTTTAGGTGTATCTGATAATAAACCGTAGCTATAATCAAAGCTCATTATAATCTTTTTTGCCTCCTCGGTCCCCTGCTACTGTTTCACTACTCGAAGTCATTAAAACCTTGACCTAGATAACGGTGATAAAATTAGTTTGCAGTAAGCTATCTTTATTTTTAATGCATTTTTTCGATACAAATGATTCTGCTACAATCCCTGCGAGAATGGAGGGAAAAACAATTTCCCAGAAAAATGCATTTTTCCTAAGGCTATACCCGTTGCGTTTTTTGGGGGGCGAAACAACTTTTCTCTAGAATCGGGCCATGTGATATATCATTTTCTTCGTCTTGACGAGTAGGTTATGGAAATGTATAATACTTGTGGTATATCATTACATCTGACCCCTCCGTGACCTTCTTTTCAGGTATGAACAAATTTCGCGAATTCGATTAGAAAACGGTGATAAAATTAGTTTGCAATAAGCTATCTTCATTTTTAATGCATTTCCTTCGATACAAATGATTCTGCTACAGTCCCTGCAAGAGTGGAAGGAACAAAAATTTCCCTGAAAAATGCATTTTTCCCAAGGCTTAACCCCTTGCATTTTTCGGGGGGCGAAACAACTTTTCTCTAGAATCGGGCATGTGATATATCATTTTCTTCGTCTTGATGAGTAGGTTACAGAAATGTATAATACTTGGGGTCTATCTTTACATCTGACCCCTCCGTGACCTACTTTTCAGGTATGACCAAATTTCGCGAATTCAACTAGAAAACGGTGATAAAATTAGTTTGCAATAAGCTATCTTCATTTTTAATGCATTTCCTTCGATACAAATGATTCTGCTACAATCCCTGCAAGAATGGAGGGAAAAACAATTTCCCTGAAAAATGCATTTTTCCCAACGTTATACCTTTTGCGGTTTTTGGGGGCGGGGGACGACGAAACAATTTTTCTCTAGAATCGGGCCATGTGATATATCATTTTCTTTATCTTGATGAGTAGGTTACGGAAATGTATAATACTTGGGGTCTATCTTTACATCTGACCCCTCCGTGACCTTCTCTTCAGGTATGAACAAATTTCACAAATTCGATTAGAAAACGCAGATAAAATTAGTTTGCAATAAGCTATCTTCATTTTTAATGCATTTCCTTCGATACAAATAATTCTGCTACAATCCCTGCAAGAGTGGAAGGAACAAAAATTTCATTTTTCCTAAGGCTAAACCCCTTGCATTTTTCGGGGGGCAAAACAACTTTTCTCTAGAATCAGGCCATGTGATATATCATTTTCTTCGTCTTGATGAGTAGGTTACAGAAATATATAATACTTGGGGTCTATCTACATCTGACCCCTCCGTGACCGTCTTTTCAGGTATGACCAAATTTCGCGAATTGGACTAGAAAATGGTGATAAAATCCCTGCAAGAATGGAAGGAAAAAACTCCCTGAAAAATGCATTTTTCCTAAGGCTACACCCTTTGGGGGGGGGGGGGGGGAATGTGCTCTTTTAGACAATTACATGTACAAATAATTATCGAAACTCACACAAGAAAATGCATCAATTGACAAATACAGTTCATTTTTCTTTTTATTATTACAAAAAATCATCTACCACAAGAAAGTCACATGTACAAAATCATATACATTGCCTACAATTTTCTCTCTGTAAGTACTGAATATTGAACTCAATCAGTAACCAAAGGCTTTAACACTCTTCAAACTGTATTTTTATGCAATAGATAATAGATGCCCCACACATGCAATAACATGGTAATTTTCAGCAAAATGTAAGAAGCACCCAGTGAATTAAATTACTATTAACCACAAACTTCCTTAAATTCCCAGCTAAAGTTTATTTCCATAGCTACTCTCATGGCGTTTATGATAAAAACTTGTACTAAACCCAACTCAGTCTGGGTCACATTATTTGTAACTGTATGGCTAAAATCTGCAACTACTGCGTTAACAATGTTGTGTCAAAATATTAATATTTACACAAGCTCTTGTATGCTTAACTTATCAGTTATGATATTTATCTTGTTCAACGTCAACCCAGTGTAAGAGATGAACACATTATGGCTTGTCCTCTGTTTGAATCTACAAAGACACTCAAGGGCATTTCTTCTCGATACAGTTCTTGCCACCTTCATCATACTCCTGCTTTGATATCCACATCTGTTGGAATGAACCCTGTAAGAACAGTTATTCCAACTTATTCCATAACAGTTCATTTATAGTTAAATCATTGCATGTACTTCGAATATCAGCAAGTACATGTGAAACTACAATTAAAACCATTTTTTGCATTTATTTCATTGTCATTAAGACCATTTTCACTTTCACAAAGACCAAAGGACACTTACACCATTGCAAATTATGGTTGTTGTTGTAAGAATTTAACACCAGTTCCAACTGTGTTTTAAGAAATTTTAACAAGCGGGCAGTTTACTAAATCACAGTTCCTGTGAAGAACCAGTACTAGATTCCTATCCTCCATTAAAAAAAACTGCTAGCTTTCTCTCATAAAAGAGACATAGTTGCAGGACTCAAACCCATGACCCTCAATCTAAGACAGGTTACAGTGATTTTAAGTAAGCTACTCTTACCACCTGACCATGAAGGATTATGCATTTTCACTTTTACAAAGACCAAAGGACAACTAGACCATTCTTAATTTTAGTAACTAGTATAAAGTTTGATATACATAAAGATGTTTTCCTGATCTGTGCAATCTAATCGCTGTTCAATCAGTAAGTGTTTAGTGAACACCCTGTAGAACAATTAATGGTATGTTCCAAATCAAAATATGGACAAGTCCATTTTAAAAATTATGAAGGTAAGACTATACCAATGATGCCAAGATAGATCCTCCGATCCAGCTGCTGAACCGTCTCTCTGACGACCCTGTCGCTGCTATCAACTTCAATCTCATTGTCTGTGAACATACCATGAAATTATTATCAGTTATCAAAACTAGACCTATCACTGAAGGTGCTTTGTACATTTTTCAGTGCATGACAAACTCGCCGGTTTATGAATATTGGGGTAAAACAAGTCGTTATTTGTAACCAAACCTCGGCAGAAACTTAATGTTGCAATGACTATATAGTAGTAACTGAAGTTTGACAGATATCTAAGAAATACTTACAAGTTACAGATCTAGTTCATAATTCAGAAGCGGATAGGACAGAACAAACCAAAGCAAATCTTTTATACTCATTTCCCTACCGCAACATAACAGTTACTGTTGGGGCTTAAAACTTAGCACTTGTACAAGACATCAACTCTAGTAGCCATTTACATATACATGTATTTACTACTACAAAATGTATAACTTATCATGATGCAAACACAATACACTGAAAAGATTTGGCTGTACAAGAAAAATATTTCCGATATCATATTTTCTGGCTTTGACAAAACTGTAGTTCAAGCTAATATTCCTTTATGGAAAGTTCTTATTTCAGACACCTTTGGGCTGGGGTATATGACAGCCCTCCTGCAGTACTCACCGAAGGTGTCTTGTTGCCGAGATCCCTGTTCAATCTGTCTGTGAAACCATTCAAGAGAGTATTTCCTCCGACCACGATCACACTGCTGTATAAACTCTGTAAATATATTCAAATGTTTTATGTCTCTTCTAGGCAAGGGTGGTCATGACAACATCAGCAGCTCACTGTATTACCTTTTGACTATTCTTGCACATGTATTACAATCAGGGTTACATGTAAATGTTACAATTAAACATATAACTTTCGTTCACTGAACTCTTTCGTTTAATGATTATATCAGTTCATCCATAATACAGTGCACATATATAAAATTACATCCTTATAATAAAAGAGAAACCTGCTGATTTTTGAAATCTTCTGAAAAATATTTTAAGGATAAGGTGTCAGCTGCCCATCCCGGAGGTGGCGGGTTCGAGCCCCACAAGTGTCATGACCATACCTCCTCATACGACACCAGAACTGAATTTTCCAGGAAGCAGACTCTAAAATGACTCGATAAACTGCAAGCTTTCTTCACAATCGAGTTAAAATAAATATTAACTAAGCTAACATGAAAATGCAACTTACTGGTCGGATATCAATGTCGCACATTCCTACGCTTGTTGTGATGACGTGACCCATACTCAACATTGTGTTGCTCGGTACATCCTGTAAAAACATTATACACCGCATGATATTCTTCTGCTTTCCTGTATAATCATTGTTCTCATGACTAGTATAAACATGAAATTTTTTTGGGGGGGGAAGGAAGAAAATTATGGTGACACCAGCTTACCCATTCATTGATACTGTAAAAGTCTTCATAATCGAGAGTTGTTATTTCACAATTGTCCAATTTTCAATTTTTTCACAAGTTTTTAAATTCGCAAGTGAGCACTGTTTTATGTTTAATCATTGTTTGCTATTTTAGCTAGTTTGATGAATTCACAAAAGAGCTTCGTCCGTGAAAATATAAACCTCACAAAAAAGGACTTTTACAGTATGACAAAAGAATCTATTCAAACTGGTTTCACTTGCATTTATAAGTAAGGTTCAATTTTGATGGGGCATTTTATTCACTCACTTGACAACTCCTGTCATGTTAATCAGGCTCAAAAAAGAGTATTGGCAGTGTTTGATCCTTCATTACTGCAACACATCTTGAGTAATCACAAATGCAGCATCTCTTAGCAAAACTAGATCTACATGTATCACTGAAGGTGTTCATACCCCCATCAATGAAACTTACAGTAGCAAAGCTTTACAAAGTTATGTTTATTTATAATCTGGATGCGACACAAAATAAGTGATTCCTATAAAGCCGTTATTACATTTGCTGGAGATGTAAAAAAATTGATAGCTTGAACAATGACTGCAGTTACTTCCCTTTTTTTCTTACAAATGATACTCGACAACAAAGTAGTTACTTCTTTTTATATCAGCAGTCAGGAAAAAAATAAGCGAAAAAAAATAAAAATACAATTTTACTCATACCTTAATTTGCGATGGGTCAAACAGCATTTCTGGTAACCGTATTCGCTCTTCCCCAAAGTCTCTATGGTAACCATTTGGAAATTCATACTGTGCACTTGGCATCGAATCTGCTCCACTGCACATAAGAAAAGAATTACAATGAAAATCTGTGAGTTATTTACTAAATTCATTCAGAAGTCTAAGTATTGTCAGAAATATATGTCAAAAATTTGCCAAACACGTAAATACTTTTAATTACAAGTTACACAGAATTTTAAGAGACTGCTAATGCTGGATTACATTTTTCAAAACAAGTCAGACTTCTACATGTCAATCTGGATTCACTTATACTGAAAACAAAATATTTTCACAACAATAAAATTTCACATTCTGATGATTTTAAAATCTTCCATACAAATTTGATTACACGTCAGCCAGAATTTTTCTTCTGAAATATGTAATGTCCTATTTATGGATATTACTATTTATAGACTGAGAGCAACTTCATAAATCTGAACACAGATATAAATTGGGTACAACTATTTCACTATGAGTGATTAGATAATTTGATATTAACATTAAGAATACAATTAATTAATTATTATTCACAGGGCTACTCAGCTGAACAACAATGCAGATCATGATCAGACAGCAAGATGTGCAGCCTGTTCATGATCTACACTAAACACACTTGCTGTCAGCAGAGTAAAGTTATTATACGTAAGAGAAGAAACAAGTCAATACCATTCTTCAAATGGGACATCAGCTACCTGCAGAACTGAAGCAGCAAAATCTTGCAAAACATCCTGAAAATTGATTGTCAAATATCAGTAAACAATATCTGCTCAGAAATTTTGTTTAGCTTCTACAGTAGGAACTGCTTACCAGACATTCCCCATTAGAAAAGATTCTTTAAAATCCTGCATTTCCCCACGTTTGTTTTCCTTTACATCGTCCCTTGTGATTCCACAGTACCATAATAATAAAAATATTATCATGCTTGGCACACACAAAAAAATGACAGACAAAAGCCCCTTGCCCTCTTTGGTATAGAGAAAAAATACAGCATCTTCACAGTAATCTCATATAACAGTTGGTTAACTGGCAAGGTTGTATATTTCATGTTTGTTGCATAGTGCGAAAACTTATGTTTCACAATTACATTTTCTAGTCACCATAAAAAGAAAGGATAGCAGTGTTGTTACTGGAAAACAATTTTACAAGTGATATATTTTACTTTGACAGGTTGTCTATGGATAAACGGTATGGTTTAAGATCAAGCTGCATGTAGAGTACAGGGTGATCTCAAACCATCCTGGTTCCAAAGGCGTAATGATTTGGTGTTTCTTTTGGCACAAGGGCACTCATTGAAGATATGGCAGATCAACTTATTTTTGAAAATTGTAATAGTTTTGAACAATATAAAATGAGACAAACCTTGACCATATAGTTGTGGAAAGACGTTGTCACCTCTGGTATGTCTTTCTTCTTCCACTTTGGTGGCTGATTATCATTTACAGGTTCCTGAAACAATAAATATCACAGCTATATATTTTTTATTTTATATTAGTTTCTTTACTCTCAATTGCGAAACAAGTTCTAACAACCTATATAAATTGCTCTTGAGACCTACTGCAGATGGAACCAAGCTCAAAGAGTGAGAGAGGCAATGTGGAATTATCTGTGTCATGCCAAAAGACACTACCACAACTTGCACACTGGGTGGGGACTGAACCAGGGACCGTCCAATCCAGCTATCAATACATGTACTAGTTTTATCAATATGGCGGAAAAACTCAGAAGCTTTTGACTAGGGATGGGAACGAATATTCGAATGTTCGAATATTCGAAAATCGGCCGAATATTCGAATGCGAAAATCAAATTCGAATATTCGTAATTTTTTTTTTTTAAATAGGTAGCAATCTAAAGAATGCTAATTATGCCGAATAAAACCGTTTGTTCTGTATTGTTTGTTTTAGAGCGTGTCAAAATTTCCCAATTAACGAAAATTGCAATGCTAATTGACAGGGGGCATCGTTACGGATTAGCAGTTTGCTCAGGTGTTATTGTGGTAACTTTTTATCTTTTGTTCATTTTAATTGTCGCCTGTTTTATGTAACAAATTTTAAAAGTTGTTTATCTCACAATGTTCCAGGATCAACGCCATGTTTACGGAAGCGAATAACCAATCACGCTTATACATGTATTAACTCAACTGATATAACTCTTTCGTTGTCCAATCTTCAGAATAACTCAAATATTTTCCTTTAATAAATATGTTTGAAATTATATTTAACATCTTACTTTAAGTTTGATCTTCGCTAAACGATATTAATTTACTGTACGCTCTATCAATTAACATGCCTCCCTCGCGTGTTTGGACTTATTTCACGCGATCTGCTGATTAATGTCAGGCGATACTTTCCTAACTTGACCACGGAGGCAGTCACAATGAATGAAAAAAAAAAAAAAAAAAAAGAACCCAGCCCTGCACGATAATTAATGCACAGCATTCATGTACCTCTAAAATTGAAAAGGGAGATAATTACTTTTTCTTTAACTCAAATTAGTCGACTATCTAGAAAAATGCAAAATTCTTATTTTTAATTATTAAAAATTTATCAATATTATACACAAGAAAAATATAAAAACCGGTTGAAATATTATCCAAACTTTTACTTGCGCAAAATTATTTTTCTTTCCAAATATATAGATCTACAGTTAGACATAGAAAAGGGGGTATCTCTTTTACTTTAATTCCATTTTAACGGCTATTCTGAAAGAATACAAATTTGTTTTCTTTTAAATCTTTATACATACAAATATTTTACGTAATACAAAGATAAAATCGTGAAATGTTAGCCAAACTTCTCCTTGTGGAAAATTATAATTTGTTTCTTTATATACCGTTTTAAAGTAAACACTTTCATACTAAACATACTGTAGTGGCGTATCCGTCGTGTTAAGAAAATATACATGGACACCACAAACGAATATTCGAATATATTCAATATGCCAAACCGAATATTCGAATATTGATTTTAGTATTCGTTCCCATCCACACTTTTGACACATCTTTTTTTCTCTCTATTACATGTATTTGTAATCATAAACATGGCTGTATAAAGATATATGACCTTGTTTATAAACAACTTCATGCTGCTATACAAATGATTTATTACCTTAGATGCAATCATGTAAGGTGGAACAACATCTACGTTTAACTCATCCATGAGTTTCCGACACTCCAGACTGATGAAGTCTCCAGCCAGTGGAGATTTTACGATCGCCTGACCCAGAACGTACCCATCATAGACTGGCACAGCTGTGGTATGTGTGGCCCCAGAATCTAACACCAGCCCAGTAGATCTTCCATTTGCAAAACTGATATGTGTTAAAGATATAAAGTACATAACCATTTGCTACCAGACGCTAAATGTCCAAATGTCCCTGTATACAAAAATTTACATCATTTAATATGCAGAAAAGCATCAATTTATAAATTTCAATTTATAATTCTAACATGACGCACGATTTTGTCTCTATATACAAAGAGCAGAAAAATTATGTCATATTAAACCATAAACAACGCGGGAACCGATATGCTGTAAACATGACGTCATATTGCACCGCATGACTTTAAATGAGCGTTTGCATAGAAAATAAAGCTTTGCATTTATTCACCTTTTGTAATATCTGGTCATGTAAGAATCGAAATAACATCCTTTTCAGCTTTGTTATCGTCTTATAAACGATAATTTGTTGTACTGATGCGCAGTTATAAACCACTCAGGCCTTCAGCCTTCATGGCTTATAACTGCGTATCAGTACTCCAAATCATTGTTTATTAAACGACTAACACCGCTGGAACGGATGTTATTTCATAACCAAACAGTTTAAAATTAGCAAGGTTTTACAAATATTTCCCTTTGTTTCAGTCTTATATCTTACATTCTTTTGTAAATTGGGAAATATTCGCGATAAATTAATTTTCATTTTTTTTCACAAATTTCATACATTGCTAATTTAAAAATCTCACGAAAGATTTATTTCACATAGATTTACTATTAGAGAACTATCTATCATAATTAATAATTCGCCAATAAGTCTGTCTGCTCACAAATCGCGAAATTCTCATCATGCGAAAATTACCCAATTCACAGTATATTATTTACAAAAGGATACGCTGAAAGTACTGCATTTTTACAAAGAAAGAATGCAGGTATGTTGTATTTTTCAAACATCAGTTCTGTAAGTCTTTCTCTCTTTCCTCGTCCATTCCACTGAAACAGAAAATCTTAAATAGAGCGAAAAAAGTTGTGTTTTTAAGTTGTTAAGTACATGTATATTGCAAGACTGCATGTTTAAGAGAACCTATAGAAAATGTGTATCATTTGACATTAATTTTACCCTTGCTACCACATGAGGGTGGTCAAACATTTCAGACAGTCGGCTCTAAGACATGATTATCCAGAAACAATTAACTTACTGAAGCCTCCGACATCATAACAGGATGTTCCTGAGATTCTGACTGGATGTGTTGTTTGTATGTGTAATCTAACATCTGTTCAAACATGTCCCAATTCTCAACTGAAATTGATAATTAAAACTGTTCTGCATTCTACCATTTTCATTTTTTTCCAGTATTTCTACACATAAAGCATGTCTCTGAATATGAATAAGTAGTGTTCACTCAGGTTAATTTAGTGTCAGTGAAAATCTTACTGACAGTACTGTAGCGAGTGACGTAACAGTTACCCTCCAAAACTTATTCATATCAAGGCAAAAGTCAGCAGGATTTGAACCTGTATGTTTAGATGACACCACCCAGCAATGTCAAACTAATGGTAAAACCTAAGTCCACAGACAATTTGATATTAGAACGACATTGTCGTCTAATTCATATTGATCAGGTATATCAAGTGGGAAACAAAAATGCTCAACCTTTAAAATAAAAAACAATGTGTATGATCTAGGAAACAATAATTTAATTAATAACAGTCTAATGACATATTATCCAAGGTATGTCTTAAAACTGTAAGTGCAGTGGGGTCTGGTTATCTCAAACTATGTTAAGTCAAATTCCTGCCTATCTCAAAGTCATTTGCTGGCATTGCCAATATATTTTAAAATAAAGACTGATTTAAGTCGAAATTCTTTTCAGAAAACATCCCACTAAATAGTCACATTAGTAACTCTGACTTAACACGGGCAAACTGTACATGTATAGAAAGTTATCAGTCATACTCATGCCATCTTGGAGGAAGGTTTGCACTTCCATCCCCTTCCTAGGTACTCTTAAGGAGTTTGTGTCTATACAGAACTTCTTCCCAGCTTCTTTCTTTATATCATCAGTTTCCATGGCAGCCTCAATCTCTTCAATCACTCCAATACTGCTGGGAATTTCGGCCTGTAATCAAAATTAACTGTCAGTTTCAGATATCAGTTTAACCTTGAGTTATAAGTAAAATTAAGCCTATTTTGAAACAGTGTCTAAAATCTGAAGTCTTCAGTAAATTTAAGCATATTTTTTCCCCAGAGTCTGTAGTATAAAACAAAGTCTATCATAGTCTTACAATGAGCATGTTTCTTAACTCTTGTCCTGCTGGTAGCAAAGAGATTCTGTCTTTGTGACTGGACCAGTAAATATCAGACTCATAATTGCAGTCATTTATTACAGTAACTACATTGTAGATCAATTCAGTTGGGGTATCAATTAATCTTCTCATAGATAAAGAATTTATGTACATGCATCTGATTTGGTACATTATGGTTAACCCAGTAAATCAGCTGGCTATCTACAAACAAAGCTATTTTACAGGTACATATATTTGTATTTTCCTGGTTACTGAACGGGATGAGCTGATGTGACCTGACATCTGCCCAGCTCTAGATAGAGAGTCCTTATACATGAGGTCAGCAATAGGTCTTATGACAAGAATGGCCTCTTGACAGCCTCTTTTTTTCAAGTTCACAATTAAAATTCACCAACTCTTTGCACAGTGCAATACTTTAACAAACTGGTGGAAAGTCATTGCCTTTGTTACAACCTCATACCAGGATCTACCTAATTATACATCTATGCAGTTTATGATTGCATTGTTCATACACTTTTCACCTAGCACTTCTTTGAGCAATTAATAACAGAATTGTCCAAAATGTAAGATCTTACTCTATAGGCAAGACTTTGAAGTCCAATTAAGTAATAATAATTTAGCAGGTATTGTAAAGTGGAAGTTATCTACCTTTGGCGTATCTTCCCCAGCATATCCTGCTCGGAATGACATGGAGCCAACATCAAAAACAAGGGCTCCAACTTCATCTGAAAAAGAAATAGTTCACATAGATGAAAGTCTATTTGAAGTAAAGAATCTCTTTAGAAAAACTTGCAGATTCTGTGAGTGTATTTATGCACTGTTCTCATTGATCTGTTCCCCATAACCAGTAGAATCAGCGCACGCACATTACAAGTTTATGCTGATTAGGAATTATTTTCAACATAACAAATGAAGAACCATTAACAACCAGAAACCTTCTCAACAATTCTGATATTTTAAATACTGTTTTATTATTCATGAGACGACCTTTCACCTCTGTTACAAGCAGACTCTTCTTCTTTCGTCCGTTACCTCTGATCCGCCCTCTATTTTTTGCCAAACTGAATAGTTTCACAATCAATTCTACCTCACCACTTTAACTTGGTGTCTTCTCTCTTACTATTTCAGTATCAAGTTTAATTAAAAGTAAAACAAATAAACTCCACTGCCAAGATTTTAAAGTCAATACTTTTTATTAAAAACAAACTCCTAGTAAAAACACAATTAAAAAAAAAAAGAACCAGGTTTTGTAACCAGTAATTTAGGTCGAATTTGTTTTACAGAATAGAAGAGTTTTAACATATAATTATTTTGCATATTCCTGTAAGTACGATGATTTGGAGGTTACAAATATCTACACCAAAGGGCCCAATTAGAAAATGGTAAGGATGTCTTGATTAAAATTTTAATGGTTTCTCGATTTAATCAATTTGCAGGTAGAAAAAATATGCATAACGAAATGCAGTAAAAGTTAAAGCAATCAATCCATAATGTACGTAAGTATTTAGTTCATTGTTCAACATTTGTTCTACCAACTCCCTTAGACCAACACCCCCAGAAAATTTTTTAAGCTTTTAAGATACTGATAGAACACCGTTCCAGAGACACCCCTGGTTCTAAATGGTGTATAATACATATCTTGATTAAGGCTCATTGAAGCCTTAAAAATAATTAGTTATGTTAGTAGAGGAGAGTAGTCTCACTATTTCCACTTCAAAGCAAACTGATATTACAGGTTGACATTTTACAAGAGTTGTCCACCTTCTATGTCGTACTTTGATTCAAACGAAAACCCAACATTCAAATCTGCTGGGCACTAAAGGCACTAATTTTAAATATTTAAATGATGCTAACAATTCAATGTTACAATTTATTAACTGCATCAATCGGTGAAATATGAAAATATAGGCGATCAGCCTTATGTCATGGGTGAACATTATAAAAAATTGAAAAACCTGAAAAATTTGCTGGGGGCCTGGTAAGGCCCCAGACCAGGGCAATGTGGCTAGGGGCCAGAGGCCCCGGAGCTCCTGGGATTTAGCAAATTAAAAAGGCTGGAAACCCTTTTCCGAGACAAGAATTTTGTTTAGATCATTGAAATATCCATTGTTAGTTCGTTGACATGGTTTTTAAACCTTTCTATCCACTGGAAAATTGGCAAAATGGATTTTTAGAAGTTTCCCATTTAATGCGTTGTCATCTCAGGCTACTCCCACCCCATTTTAATGAACCCTTTTCAGGTTAGTGTAACCTGCGGAAACAACTTCACCAACTTAACTTTTGTTTTTATAACTTTCTTGTTCCGCTTGAAAGAGCCACTCGTTTTGAAACCTGTTATTTATTGAGGCAAGAATTAAATCCAATCGGCGATCTCCAATCCATAATGAATGTAAATTTAGTCTTAGAGGGTTTCCAAACTTGAGGTACCGAGATAATCCATAAGACCAACGGTTCCCCATTTGGAAGAGTTGACCTTACGGGACTTAAAACCTCTTTTACCTGTTATACTTGCATGTTTGGGTTTAAACATTCAAATTATAAAGTGGTGAGATTTACAGAATTTCAGGTTTTCATTTAAAGTGATACCCTTTAATTCTTCTTTAAGGCTGAAATTGTTTTTTGTTGGTAAATTGCGTTTGTCCGGTTGTACCTTATATTGAAACTACACTTTCCACTTATTATGGCGCACAATGACTTGGGCTAAAGGTCTGACAGTATTAAAATACCATTTCGTGAAAGTGTAAATTAGTAAATGCCAATTAAAAGGCTAGAGCAGTGGATCAAACCTGTGATCGCTGGACTACAAGTCCAGCATGTTAACCACTGGACAACTGATCAGATTTATAACAGCACGGAGGCTGTTTTTAATATTGACAGTGTATGTACATCCGAAAATAGGGACTGTTAATCACTGATCAAGGGAGATAATACCCCAATTTTAAGTTACAAAAAATAAGACTAAATTGATAATGTTACGAAAATAAACTGTCTTGTTTGAAAGCCGTATAACATATTTTATTATGCAAACTCATATACCTCCTCCATACACGCCTCCGCTCATCGCTAAAGATGATTTTGTTTCTTTCAAGTTACAAAGAAATTACCGGCGATAAAAACTTCCGGTTTCCCTCAATGACCCCAAAGAATAATCTGCAACAAAAAGCGACTATCGCCGCAACAAGATATAATCGGTATCAAAAAATTTATGCTTTGTACTAATCTACCGGTGCTTTGTCTAGAGCGTCTGGCGTGCAGCCTTTATCATTAGATACGAATAAAGAAACAAAACTTTTGAAAATACAGCCATGTATCGTCTCATCTTCGTCTCTGATACTGGCAACCAGACATATATTTGTAACGTTCGGTGACCCGTAGTGGCACGTTCGTATCTGGCACGATGATCATTTGCATTTAAACACCCATGTTCATGTCTGGCCCAATAGATACTTATTCGGCACAGAGACCCATTCGGGTCTAGTTACTTTTCAGAAGGATTGCCTAGCCCTCAACACTTTCCATATTTAAGTTCTGACCACCGATCTTCCTTCTGCGATGGCTTACTATCGTTTACCCACCGAGGTTTATCTGTCCCGATCACACTTTTTCGTGCCCATCTTTAGTTTCAACATTACATAACCTAGTACTTTCCAAGCACTATACTCTAGACGATGATAAGTGTATCGTTTATAGAGGCTTTCACACAGTAAAGGTGACTTGATTTTAGCCGGGTCATACATTAGCTATATTTACCTTGAACGAGGATGAAACGTGGACCTAATAAAGCCATAACAAACCGAAACAAGGGAATCAGTTTACAATAAATTCTACTCTTCTCAGGTACTACAACGACTGGAAAAAGACATGGAAATTAAGGCATTAATTAATGGTTCGAGTTGATGAATCAAAGCATACGCTGACGATTACAGCTAGATAGTATTGTTTTACTCAGATTAATTTATTTTTCCTTTAAATTTAAGTTGGTGCAACTGGTGTATAATCCTACCAAGAGCTAAAAGTAGGACAGCAGCCATACACGTCCGATGGATATGTAATTGAGTAAGCGTGGGGCCTCTCTCTGCCCAAGGCGTATACCGATTAAAAGAAAAGTACTCTCCACCCCCCACCCCCATGCACGGGATCATCTAGCGACCAAGGCAAGTATGGCTCTACGTACACGGCCAATTAATTGGCAATTTCGCATTAGATTTTCAAAAGGGTCAAAACTCCTGTGCGTCTGAGGTAATTCAACTGAAACTTAATCGACATGAACATTATATAGCAATGAACATTCCCCCGATGTTTTTGACATTGCGGTTATGTCGTTCCGGCCATAGATAGGGCAAATTGTTTTTCCGCAAAAACGGTCCTTGCAATTCTGCATTCAATTTTCAAAGGACCATAAGTCGTGCGTTTCTAAAGCCCAAGCTGCATCAACTCTATACAGTAGTAATCATTTCAAGAAAGCTTCGTTGAAATTGCATCTCCAATGTGATAGATACGGCTCCAGGCATAAATTGCTCACGGACGGCCGTACGGACGGACGACCAGCGCCATAACATAGTCCAAACTCCATTCGTGCGTAATAAATTGAGCGTAAATTGACTCAGAAATGCAGCAAGTAGTTGTTCGTTTCAAGCCATTAAAATATACAAACGCATGGGATTAAAACCGCTCTGTAGAAAACGGCTTCTCTGAACCAAAATCATGCAAGCGTTCTCTACAAGTATCTAGAGCGGTTCGCAAATATTTACTCCCAATGGCGAGCGGATATTTAGTGAAAGGAACAATTAAAACTCTTTTATCTTAGAGATATGTGTACCACCTGACCCTGACCAAGGCAGCAAAATATTTAAATACTGAAATACGAGAAGTCTCAGCTTCTTCTGCAATGTTTTCATACCTAGTAATGCAAAAGTTTATTTTCTAGGTGAAAATGACTCCATGCAGACATTGTTTGAAGGCCAATGGCTATCCATGTATTCACTATTGTCATGTGTGTGGTTTCGTAATTGTTAAACTAATAAAACAATTTGTTTAAATGTATTATGCCACCATAACACAATGCTATCCTTAGGGATACTACGTAACAGAGACAAAACTTTTTTAAAAGTACAATCATATATACTCATGGACTATCTGGTCCGATTACACTTTTTTGCGTACTTTGTTATCGTTCAAGAGAATTACTAAAAGATGACACTTGGCATATAGACCTCTATATACATGAACTAGTTTTCTGCCCCGTCTTCTTTGTACCGAAAACCGTGTAAGAGATAAGAAATATATAGTTAATAGCTTATACACGCCGTTAAAAAGAACATAAGTTAATATTCAGTTCTATGGATAAAATGCGTGCCAGTTTAGCTTTAACCATTCTCCCCATTTTCATAACATCAGTATTTGTGACAGCATCCGTCAGTGATGAGTCCTTAATGCAACATGTTCTAGAACGGCTTAATAGGAAAGATACGGAAATAAAGGCATTGACGGATCGAGTTGTTGAAACGGAGCGTCAGCTGAAGAACCTGAAAGAGCAATGTTCTGGAATAAGAGGCAAGTGTCCAGTTTTACTATGTAATATACTGTATGGCATGTGTTTGTAATCGAAATTGATATACAATACAACTTGCGATGAAAGTAAGTTTCCTTTTTATGTGTGATAATTTCTGTCATTGTAGCCTTGCTATGTTGTAGGACAGCAATCACATGACCTCCGGAGGCGGTCCAATGAGGATAATGTAGCGTTTTACGCGGAGATGTGGAATTTTACAAGGCATGCTCATGCTCACCAAAACCTCGTGTTTGATCACGTGATCACAAATATTGGAAACGGCTTCAGTGTAAACTCCGGTATCTTCGTCACACCAGTACCCGGCGTGTACGTGTTCTCAGTGACCATGATGGCAGATCCAAATCACTACAATCGCTATCAGATTATGAAGAATGGTGCCGTGCTGCTAGGCAACCTGCTGGCGCATGCTCCCGTGAACGCGTACGACACGACAGCACAAACGATCGTGGTAGTTTTAGAAGCCGGGGACCAGATCTCGGTGCAGCATTTTGATCCAGATGGTTTTGCCCATGGCCACGCCTACAGTACGTTTTCCGGTTTTCTGCAACAAGAGGACTACTCATCGACAATTTTGGGATAACCAGCAGAAACATCCGGATTTCAAATACAATGTATTACCGTGTTTATTTGGAAAATATTCCAAGAAAATAAAGCATTGTATTTACTGTTACAGATAAAGCTTCTTTAAATCTACTGTTAAATTGAAAAGGCTGTTAAATGTCGTCTAAGAGAAATCCTGACAGGTGGTGTATTTACTTAGGAAACAACATTAACTGTTGCTTTGAGGGCAACCCTGCTACTTATATTGTTTCGAAAATAAAACACGTTTTTTCTTCAGACATTAATACAAAATTTTTACTTTGTTCTTATTGTTTAGTTTGGCAAACTGTAGGACCGACCAGAAATGTGTCATTCAGTCAGGATAAGGATCCTTATCAGTGCATGACCATTGACATTCACAGTGAAATACTAATGTACGTAAAAGCAATCTATGGCTGAACCAAGCGTCAATCCAAATGTCATAAATTCTTGCACCCACCGCTAAGTTTAAATACGGTCATATGACTTTTAAGATCAGGTGTGGAAACAAAAATGTGATTAATATATGTTATACAATACATAACTATGAGTACTTCTTCCGTCGAAAAACATCTGCATGTATCAATTTTAAATACATGTAGATAAATGTAACATCAAGAACTTAATTTGCCTCTATAGGAGCAAATTCTAAAAATTTTACTTGGCCTTCAAGTCTGTTGATTGCTGCTATTAATAGAGGCATCATTTTTCTTTGACTGCATCCGTTTCGTGATTCTTACCACATATCTTAGAATTACCAAGTGATTTTGTTAGATAATTGTTCCTAATTAAAAGTACAAGCATCACGTACTCTATTAAAGGTCTAGTTTAACATAACAAAATGTTCAAGGTTAATTTTCAAGGCAAAGGTCATTACAACCAATTCACTTTGTGCTTATTTTTTTCATTTTTTTCCCCCCCCCTTTTTAAACATTATTCTTTTTTTTCAAATGATAAATCCCCTCAAAATGACCATCATAGTTTTTAAGAAAGACATTAGTTCCTGATAAACATGCCTTGAACAATTAAGATTGCCAAAGTTATAACCAAAATGCATTGCAGTTTTATTCCCATAGTATATACAGAAAACCGATGAAAACGTTTCTTCGACTTTCCTAGTCAAAACCTTCCTGTAATGAATCTGTACCATACATAACAAGTTCATAGCGACTTGTTGCCGTATGTCTTGTAGATATTAATCGCACTTGTCTATTAGGCATAGTTTTAGCGTTTGAGGGTGAAAGCCATAGCATTTACTGCAGGCTAAAACCGTGAACAGACGTACATATGTGCATATGTACTAGTAAATTCGTAAGTAATTAAGTCATAATTCACTATCTCTCGTAAATCAGAAAATTTTTGTTCAGTTTTTATGCTGTTAATACATGCAAATATTGTGCTTTTCATGCGGTATATCGCAAAACTCAACTTGAACTGCTTGTGTAACAGTCATGAACTATCGCTGTGACTTGACTAAAAGAAAGCCCTTTCAGACCCTGTCAACCTTTCGGGGGCTCAATCCAAGCTAAAAGTGTGTCTTTTTTAGGTGAGTATTAATAGTATAAAAAGGGTCATCATAATTTGTGATACCATCCGGTTCAGGTCATTTCTTGGGCTTCAGCTAAATCTGTTCTTCAGCACTTAAAACTGATCGAGTTTGAGCTCTTCTGAACAGTTGTTCTGTAAATCTAAAATTCTTTTCACTCGAAGTTTACATGCAATCCATGGATAACTTTCTAACAGAGAAAGTGCTTCCTCATTATTTTCACCACAAGGTATTTTCTGGGCGTTCAAATTTCTTCGGTAACTTTTTCGAGTTTGAAAGATGCAGATTTCCCTTTCTTTTTTGTTTCTGGTCAGGATTTTGGTGTTAAGGAAACTTGCCCTTATTGGAAATTAATGTTTTCTTTTGAAAAGAAATGGGTTCAACCTTCCGCCTGACTTCTGATAAAATTTGCTTAAGATCCACCCACCAGACCATTGTTCCAGTACAATGGTCTCTCTTGGATGCTTCAGGAAGGCAATAATGTGCAGGCTTCAGAAAATGAATATTGAAGTCTGTGATGCATCTGCTTGTCTCTCTGCCTTCTGTATTGTACTCCGATATCACTGCAGTAGCCATCAGTGTGTTTTCTTACGATACCGTCGGGTCCTAGGCTGTACATATTAATTAAGGTGATCAGACTGAATACCTCGCTACCTCCGAGCTGTTAAGGTACTTTCCATGCAATATTGCTGTGTGTGTAATTACTTACGTCCATGTGGGGTGTGAAATGGCAGTGTCTGCGAAAGAGAGTGTTGTTTGTAAGCAGAGGGTTGTGTTGGGAACTTGATTTAAAGTGCATCAAGAAACATATTTTGACGGAAATTGTAACGATAAGTGCAAAATATCATCCTAGTTTCAAACGAAGCTATCATGCCCAAATTGTTGAGCTCATATGACCACGACTCGATCTTGACCTAGAGATCATAAAAATAAACTTTATAACTCCCCCCCCCCGACAACTGACTGCAAAATGTAACCTCTACAATGTTATAATAAATTTTCTCTTATTCGGCCTACAGATCATCCGACAAATTTTCAAAATGATTTCGGGTACAGTGTGGCAGCTAGTCTTCACAAGCTTTTTCTATTATTTGACCTGATGACCTATTTTTGATCTCAAATGACGAAGTATCAAACTCTACATAGACTTCATCAAGACAATCATTTTTGGTTGGATCAAAAATGTGGTGACCAGTTTGTTTTTTACTCTACACGGCTCGTTTACAAGTCTATGTAGTACATGTATATCAAGACAAGCATTTGACTGCATGCTAGCATGATGTTTACGTGATTAGGTACAAAAATTCGCCGTCAAAGTTTTCATGTTGATCTTGTAGTGTAGTCTTTGACCCTACATGACCAATTTTCCTTCAATCATTAGGAGATGTTGACATGCCACCCGAGTGAGGCCATACAGAATCATAGTACTGCATGTCAGAAGGAAGACCCCATAGGACACCTAGTAGTTCATCTGAAAGCCATAGATGCTGACAGCTTTCATGTACCAACACAGAAAGTCACTGCATAAGGAGCTTGTCCATACAGAGGCAATGTTACTAGCAGGAAAGACTAACACACTGGCCCCCTATTCCAATAGTATAAATAACACCTGAGCAAGCAATCAGTGTATAGGTCCATACATCAATACAGTTCACAATGGCAGAGTTCCCATACGGCAGTCAACAGTTTTAGGTAAAAGAACAGCGTTCATCATATATACCTCTTTATTAGTATATTTCGAATATAAAAAACAATATATATAATTATATTCCAGTGGGCATAATGTCATAAAGGCAAATCAGTGCATAGAAATTGTAACATTTCGACACTTGTATTAGTACACAAAGGCTTAATTCATGTCTCTTTTCTTAATTTGAAATTAACATGCAAGCTGGCCACAAGATTTTCAACAATGTATCTTAAATGTTGTGAACATTATGCTTTCTTCACTAATATGCTGTTCAGACTGGACTCGGAAATTGTCTGATAACACTACATGTAACCTGATATGAAAAATGTCATTTAGTTTAAACTGGAAATTTTCACTGAATATGAAATATAAACTTGACTGGAAAGTTTTCATACATCATTTAAACCTAGGCTGGAAATTCTATGAATTTACACTATACTCTTGATTTGAACATTTTATAAATACATGTTTGTCTTTCAGTATAATCTGGAAATTGACACTGATGTTACAACAGTGATACTGACTCCTTATAAAAGAAAGATTACTGGCACTTTGATGAGTCACATGCACGGGTCAAAATTAGAATCACCTAAATGGCAAGTCAGCCACAAACAACCTGGCTTGGAATGTGTTGCTACATTAGTAACAAGAAAATGTATAAAAAAATATGTGTAAAAAAACAACCAACTATAAACAATAGAAAACTTCTCATAGAAAAATACATGTCATGATATGTTTCAGCAGTAGATATGTGTAATTCTTATATTACATATTAATTTGTATTTTGTAATGCACAGCATAAACTATTGTAATCCGTTCTAATGTAGACAATATAAACAAGAAAGTGTCTGCACATGAATCATTTGATTCCTTCAGTTTCTATATACAAAATTTACAACCTTTACACCATCAGAACTGTTGTTAATCTTTCTAATAAGAGCTGTCTGAAAGTTCACCACATTTTTTTCTTCATTTTAACAACCCAGTTGCAATTAATTGGACAAAAAGGGATGAATTAACAGTTTATATTCTGGGGTTCCATTTTACCTTAGAGTAAGGGTTCTGACACGTAAAATTTGTAAAAATAAACGTATTTCAGCTAAAATTTTGAGATTAAGGGTCATTCCTTTAAGATTCGATACATACATTTAAGATACATATTGGCAAAGTAAACAAGGAAATAACCTACATAACCCTTGAGTTTCAGAAAGTAGTAGGACCCCTGATACTTCATAGAATTCACAAATTACTGGAAACAAATACATTTTGTAATATTATATACAGTCCCTGTTCCAATAGAAAACAACCCCAAGTATTGTGATATTTTCTAACAAAAACTTCGGAAGAAAATGACCATGTAGACTGTTACTCTGGTGATGGTACTGATGATGAAGATGATATTGATAATGACACTGATGATACAATAGAATTGCAGATGACATTGAAACAGGGAATAAAAGCAAAATTACATAAACTGTTGCTGATGAAGATGATATTATAGAACTGAAAATGACACTGAAACAGTTAGCAACAGCAATATTAAATACACTGTTGCTACTTTTGAGGACTATGATGATAATGATGATGACAATGAAAACTCTCTCAATATCAAAACCTCGATTAAAATATACTGGATAAAACAGCAGAAATGATTCTTGACAGTTATACTACAGATTATATATCTACATGTACATGTTATACAAAATGAAGAAAGACAGTACTTAAAGACCTAAATAGAACATAGGTATTACAACTCTTTATGAATTGTTATACCATAAAACTGGATACACATTAGGTATCTTTTAACTCCCTACATAAATATTAACAGAAAAAGTCACATGCCAATTTCCCTTTTTTTTTAAAAATTGATTTGACAAAAATACAATTTCTTCTTTAAAGACAATGCAAAACCCACTCCATATAAAACAAATCTGATTAAAAAAGCATGATGCTCCTTTTATTTCACGTTTTCTTCTAGTTTTTTCTTAGTTGTTAATTAAAAAAATTACATACTTATATAAGTCCTGATACCAATTTTTTTTCAAACTAATTTTCTTTTACTCTTATAGTCTATCATAAGCTAACTGCATCATTTAAGATTATTTTCACTGCTATTGACCTAGCTAGTCTGATGGGTGAAATGTAGACCTAAAAGAAAGCATTTCATCTTTCAGTTTTAAGCTATGTTCTAAATCATATATAGGACAATCATACAGAATAGTTCAACTTTGCAGGACGCATTTCCAATGCTCAAGAAAAACAGAAAATTTAAAATAAAATATCTCTTCAGACTGTAATATTAAGAAGTCTAGCTATAGGTGTTCACGTGCCAATATTTCTGAATGAGACTTCATTCTGCAATCTAAAAAGTATCGTTTATTGTTCAAAGAAGTAGTCACTGAAAATTAACTGACTGAACAGTGATAAGTGCAGATCATGATCAGAGTGTGCAGACAAACAGACTCATCATTATCTGTACTGGTTCAATAAGCAAGATGCATGCCACAAGCAGGACAAGAGAAACAGTTCTTTTACAGATCTTTGACTTCTGTCTCTCTTGTCCATTGCCTTGTATAGTTTTCTTCAGTATTGCTGTGTTAATGTCTTTAGTAACTGCATCATAAAATTCTACGAATGAGGTGTCCAACACTGGCGATAATCAAGGTCAAGGTGAGACTGGAAACCACACCGCTTGTACCGTTACAACCATCGCCTGAACAAATACAATGGAAGAAAAACCCAGCATCTGCTTCAATGTATTTGCAGTGGTCACCTGGAAAGCATACAGTAATTCATTATATAAAACCGCAATATTAAAGCGCCTGGATCAAGTTGAATGTACTGATATATTAAAATAAATTTACTGAGAGGATATTGAAAGAACCATGTTCTTTTCACTCTAAAATAATGTTGACATGTGTCTTTCTTTCGTATTCAAGTCATTTCTTGATGAAAAAGTCTAAGAGTAATATCATTGGAAAAAATACTGCGCTATATTTCTAACATGTACTTCTCGATTTAAAAAGCAAAGTTAGGAATGTTTATGGCACAAATAAAGGTCATTTCTGCTGGAAAGATATCTTTCTTGGTACTGGTAAATTAATAGCCACTTGGAGGGACTTTAATATATCTTGTTTAACTTACATAAAGTAATTTTCTATTTGTGCCCCTAGATGTTAGTACAAAATATTGACTTTAAATAATGCAACTTCCTATCAAATTTATCACAATCCACTTTTCACTTTTGTCTTTTTTTGCTAATACAAAGTAACATTATGTGCAGCAATTTCCAATTAAATCTGTGGCTAAAAGCCTTAATCTGTCTAAGCAAAACATGAAAGTAAACCTTCTCCATCTGCTCGTATACATCCTCTTGTCACAACCACTGATTCTGTAAGAAACAATACAGGGAGACTATCAATGAAAACATTCTCTACTCTAATGAGAATTTTTGCATTAAAACAATATAACAATCTTTTTTTGTGTGTCAAAATTATTCAAATGCATCCATAGCCCATACCCTTAATTAGCAGCTTCATAATGTATGTTGACTACCATGTTCACCATAAAATAACAACCTGTCTTCAAGCTATTATTTTTTTTTTTACAAATTATAATAGTTTGACCTCTCTGCAGCCAATGGCTTTTATACTTACAGCAGTTTCTAAAATAAATTATAAGCAGTTACAGTTCAATAACCACTTAAAAGGACTTAATTGTAGTCCTGCAGTTGCTCCCTTGTAATAAATTTATTAAAATAGATTTTAGCTGTTCAAATTAGTTTATCCAGAGATCCAGGGCTTTTGCCATGTTTTCAAACTCTTGATTCAAATTAAATATCAAAACACATGAACATATTTGAAACATATAATGAAGCTGGGTCAATTTTCATCTGTTAGTACTGTCAATGTCTCAAGCATCAACGATGGATTCATTACCTCTAGGTGAACCAAGAATGAATCCAGCATCACTGAGATATGTTACGACTTTACTCTTCATACAATGTGTGTCTTTATCATCGCAGCCATCAATATTGTCTGCCATCTCGTCACCGTTGTAGGGATCCGTACAGAAGGGTGGATTTGAGCCATCATCCTTAGAAGCACACTGGTGGCAATCTATGCATAGTCCTAAATAAGAAACACAACAAGTTAAGAAGTTACTGAATCATACTGAACAAGAGCCATGTTACACATGGTTAATCCCCCCGCAAGGAAGAAGTTACCTGAAGGTTGTACTTTCGTACAATTTACTTGGTGAGAGGAAATCCTTAAAAAGCCGTATAGTTATGCCGTGCTGATTAGTTTTCAAGTAAGTGGAAAAAGAATAAGGCAATGAAGAGAAGGTTTGCAAAATTATATTAATGTTCATTATCAGTATAGGTATGATATTTTTCTATTTGACTAAAAGTAGGCAAGGTAGAGTTATTGTTCTTGCACATTGCACTTCCTACCAATGTGCTATGTCAGTGTATGAAGTTTGAAGAAAATCCCTCAAGTACTTTTGGAGTTATGCTCTGGACAAAACTTTTCAAGTAAATCTGATAAAGGGGAATAACTCTAAAAGTAGGCAAGGTAGAGTTATTGTTCTTACACACTGCACTTCCTACCAATGTGCTATGTCAGTGTATTAAGTTTGAAGAAAATCCCTCAAGTACTTTTGGAGTTATGCTCTGGACAAAACTTTTAAAGTAAATCTGATAAAGGGGAATAACTCATAAAGTAGGCAAGGTAGAGTTATTGTTCTTGCACATTGCACTTCCTACCAATGTGCTATGTCAGTGTATTAAGTTTAAAGAAAATCCCTCAAGTACTTTTGGAGTTATGCTTCGGACAAGTAAATCTGATAAAGGGGAATAACTCTAAAAGTAGGCAAGGTAGAGTTATTGTCCTTTCACACTGCACTTCCTACCAATGTGCTGTCAGTGTATTAAGTTTGAAGAAAATCCCTCAAGTACTTTTGGAGTTATGCTTCGGACAAGTAAATCTGATAAAGGGGAATAACTCTAAAAGTAGGCAAGGTAGAGTTATTGTTCTTGCACACTGCACTTCCTACCAATGTGCTATGTCAGTGTATTAAGTTTGAAGTAAATCCCTAAAGTACTTTTGGAGTTATGCTCCGGACAAAGTTTTTCAAGTAAATCTGATAAAAGGGGAATAACTCTAAAAGTAGGCAAGGTAGAGTTATTGTTCTTACACACTGCACTTCCTCCCAATGTGCTCTGTCAGTGTATGAAGTTTGAAGAAGATCTCTCAAGTACTTTTGGAGTTATGCTCCGGACAAAATTGGGATGGACGGACGGACGGACGAAGACCATTTCTAATATCCCCTTAGCCTTCGGCGGGGGGATATATTAATTACACAAATAATGCAACAACCACCATTTATCATGTCAGAAGGGAACAAAAAATCTCATTACAACATTAAGTGGCAAGTTACTGAATTTTCATTGTTGATCAATAATGGTCATATTCTTTCTTCATGGTCACCATAAATTATCACACAGTGAAATGCAGATTAGTGAATTAAGCTGTTATAATTGTAACTTTTATTGATTTTGTTTGTTGAAATATGTCTGCGCAATGTAGAAGAAAGTTTTTGTCCGTCCTCCATCTTGGAATATTGGGGAAAAATTTAAACAATATATCAAATTTAACCGTGTCTACCTCCATACATATGGCTCAATAGTTTGTATTTTTCTTTCTTTCTTTATGCAAATTTTGTCTTATTCAAAGCAAGGTCTTTCAAATAGTATGGTCCGGAAACGAGCGTAAAACGATAAATAACCTGCCTCGGATCACGTGACAAACATCCGGGTACCCGCAATTTTGGAAAAAGAAAGAAAATATTGATACTTTATATCTACATATATCTCGATATTTTACCAATCAATTTGACCAACAAAGTGATCCTTAATAAAATATATGCATTCCCTTATCATTACATGTTATTATTTTTACCGATGTATCGTTTTAGATGGATTTACGCATTGGAAAGTTGACCTCATACGAACGGTTTTTTTCACAAATGACCAAAAGCCGAAAACCGATCTAATTTTAGCGCCTCTTTCCTACTTGCATGGTGTTCATGGGATTGATGTAACATCTTTTTCTCATAGATTTAAGTCTAATATACGTCTGTTATGTCTTAGATTTTCGTATTTCACCCGTATTTTAATTTTCTGGGACGGTTAGATCCGTTCAAAATCTAAAAATGGCGTCAATGGTGATTTTTTTTTGCGATACGGTGATATTTTGTGCACAGGTTTTCACTATATATTTAGGGTCAAATGATGAAAAATTGCTTATTAAAATGCAAATTAAGAGTTATTTTTGATCGTATATGAATTAGATTTTCGTTTTTTTATTTTATAACATAATAACGTACAGTTTTGAAAGACTAGTATGGCGAGTCAAATTCCAAGACGGAATAGCATGCACCGTGTTTAACTGGCGTTAAAGATAAAAGTTAATTATATAATTTATAGAGGTTTTAATTTCACAGTTTTGCAGAAAATTTCATCAGCTTTCCAATTATACCGTTTTTTTTATTAAATGTGGTATCTAAATGACACAATGACGGGCAGTTTTGCATACAATTATCGGACAAATACCAGTTTACTCGCTCGGCGTGATAAATGCACGATATGATAAACGCTTCCAGGTAAAAATCGATAACCGAGACAAGATTATCAGTACGATAAGACATTTATAGAGGGCGTTTCCGGACCATACTATTTGAAAGACCTTGTTCAAAGCTATATCTTTTTTCGTAATGTGTAACAAGATTTTTCAATTTTGTATGTTGAAAATTTTGTCAAGGCTGGTGGCACCTGGTAAATATCCCCAATCGGAAAATTTCCAAAAACATCAATCACGCGCAAAGCATTTTGGGTAACATTTATCCCGATATCGTATTATTGTAAGTTGCCAAACCATGTGCATATAGGTCCGTGTTTTAACTAACAATCATTTTTGGGTAGAACCAGTACTAGACTCCAATCCTCCCTAAGAAACTGCCAACTTGACATGGTCGGTAGCAGGGCGCAAACCCATGGCCCTCAATCTGTGAGAGGTTACCCTGATCTCCAGTTGTCATGACTTACCTGTAAAGCTCATGATTTATGGCATATTCTCTTATTAAGCCTTATTTTCGTTCTGTCATTCTTGTTTTTCAAAAGTAAGAAGATATTGCTTACCAGTACGTTGAACCACTGTAAACTGAGTAACAAATTTGAAATAAATGACTCACCTGGTAAAATCGCACCTGGACAGGTGTTAATTACAGCAGTATCAAAACAAGATCGTACATTTCATGACCGAAATGTGATTTAGAAAAATGTTTATACCTGTTTGAAATAGGCTTAAACAGACAACGAGTGTAAATATTAGACCCAACATCATTTTTTGTCGCAAAATTCTTCTCCAAAACTTCACGGAAATAACAGCGCTACCTGTAGACAGGGGTGACAATTAGCAAATTACTTCCGGTACATTTAGGTTAGAACGTACTAAATATTTCCTATTCGACCTATATGGGTATTTAACCATTATTTGAATATATATAGGTCTGTATGGTGTATTTTACCATTATTTGAATGTATGTGCATGTACTGAAAGGAAAAAAATGCCGTTTTTAAATAAAATAGTTTCCCCTTTTCGTATGGACATGGGCTACAGAACAAAGTTTAATTTTTTTTTTATACAATAAGTAATCTTCCATTAAAATGGCCAACATTTCAAAATCCGTACTGTATGGGGACGATCACTAGCTTTCTATATTATGGTAGGAAAGTTCACACAAATGCGTTTCTACTTCCGAATTGTCATAATAGAGATTTATTAAATGTTTTTGAAAAATATTTATTAAGGTGTTAAACATTTACAAAGAAATGTCTTCAGAATATTTACTCTTATGTTTCTTTTATTTAGTTAAATGACGTATTGTTTTAATTTTATGAAGTATACGCCATTTCTTGTCCATTTTTGTCAATCAAAAATATTTACGAGATAGCATATTAATTACGGTCTAGTTTAGAATGGTAAGTTTATCATTATTCTGTTGGTCAGTGTGTATGTCTGGAATAGGATATATGAATATGTCATATTTGCCCGGAAAGGATTTAGAGTCGGTATTTGCCATAGCACCCCTATCACTTTTGGACAGGGTTTTCAGGTAAGGTTCTACCACCTACTTGTACGTCTATATATATACTGTAAGGTAAAGATGCTTTAGACTGAATAGATACGACACAAATTTAGCAGACTATACTAAACAAAAACAAAAAGAAAATGCTTCTTATGTGGAAACCACTGTAAATATGTCAAACCACGTAGTCCTTACTCTTCCATCCTGCGCGCCCCTCAAAGGCAAAGGCAATCTAATAAATTCTTGATGGCAACACGAACATTTAGGAAAATAGATGACTATCTACCATTGTTACATTTCCAGCCCATGATATTAGTGTGTAAGTTGATACAAACTGAATCGTCCTATGTTACTTGAACATGTACAAACTGCATCACGTTTCAAAGCATTTTATTTCATTATTTTTAGCAAAGTACTATACACTTGTTATAAAAAAATGATACATCTGTATATATACATATATTACAAAAATATAATTAGCTGCAGACGAATAATATTTGAAAATGTTTCAAACGAGGCTGCATCATTGACGTACTTGTTACTTGTGTTGTTCCAGAAAGAACCAGTACCAGAAAGACCCCACTTTTTATCTTACTTATAAACTTTTAAGATAAACCAAGTTTCAAACTGTTTGTGTTCAGATATAAACAAAATGTTGAAATTTTAACCGTGTAACTGTTAAATTAACGCCTCACTAAAAAGTTGTTTTTTCTCATAAACTGAAACAATTTTTTATATCCCAATGCATCTCACTTTCCCGAACTGAGCGTTTACAGTCCCCAAAACACTACACCCTACTATTAGTTTCTAAATTTATTCACTGTGTATAGTGTGAAAAGTGGACCTTCTTGGACTTGGCCTTTTTTGTACTGGATCTTTCTGTACCTAAACCCGTGTGTACAAGCTTCACTGAGTCGATCACTGGAAATCGGCGTGTTGCTATGAAATTTTTATATCCAAATACTTTTTCAATATTTAGAGAAAACAAGTACTCCAATTGATATTTTTCTATGAATTAGATTATTTGCTTCACTTTTTTCTAAACATTCTGAAATTATTCTATTTGATATAACAGCATTAAAGCACCATGCCGAATCCCCATGGCGTTGATGCGGGATTTAGATGACCACTTACTTAAAAGAATCAAATCACTGGTATAGTACCTATAAAATAATTATTTTGCTGCTTTGATACAGCCTCGAAAGTTAATTGCGAAAATGTCAATGAATCTACTTACAGACACATGTGTGTTTTGCACGACAACACACCGTCTGTCCCATGCCTACCCATGCTACTGACAGTTTCATTTTACAACGTTTTTAACTAGAAACAAATTAAAATGATTCGTATAACGCATCTCAGTTGATTTCCAATTATATGATAAGTTTTCTAGTCGAAATTCCTTGCAAATATCACTTATATCCTTTATTGCGGGTAAGCTTTCGAACGCACACAACTGCCGTGGTTAGAATAACAGCATATCAAGGTACCGCAATGGCATACATAGCACATGGTGAACGGACCTACTTAGGAATTAGATCCAACTATACAAGAAAGAACTCGTTTAATCCATCATATTCCAGGAAAATTCAAAACACAAGTTAATCCAGTATGAAATTGAAAACGGGAAGATCACTTTATCAACGGTTTATTCCTTTTGAAAATCGAGTTGTTTCCCTTTAATCAACTCCGTTCCGTTTTTTTTTTGTAATATATTGCGGACCCTCTTCTTGGTGGGTCCTTTTTGAATTTTGAATTTGAAATAGCACATTAATAACATGTTTATACATAGTAATTCAACCGTATGCAGCAGTGGAATGGAGATGCAATGCTATGAAATATATACAGGTGCAAATGTCAACTACATTGCATAGCTTATAAATATTCAAACAACCTACAGCTTGCTTCTTGATGCAACTTCTCTTACAGTGGTTCTAGTTCCGTATTGTTGCTTCTGTTGCTGTTAGTCATCAGGATTTTTTACGATTGAAACATTTCACGTGGATTTATAAAGAAAATCTTTTAGAAAGATCTCTTGACAAAAAATGCAATCATCAGGCACAGACTACTAAATGTCAACGATATTTGAGCACGTGAAGTGTTATTGCACAGATCGTCGTAACAGAAACAGCGTTTCATGTACCCGGAACTAGTCTCTTGGGCATGGCAACCGGCATCTTTCATATAGTCTTTGTCTTTTACACACAGCCGGGACTCATAGGAAGTCACTGAAAATAGAACACAACCAAAATTTCAAATAAGATGTACCAATTCGAAAAATTATAAAACGGCAATAAACAATTTGCGCATCTGTTTAAACCTCTAGTTACGGAAAGAAAATATCACTGCACCCAAATGTCAAGTAGTTCTAATCAAATACATGTTATAATGTTATCGTATGTTGCGTGGGCTATAATGAACTTATGCGACAGAATTCCCCGCTATTTTACTAAATAATGCTCATTTTGTATTTTCGATATAATCACATGCTTAACCGGGAGGAAAGTAAACTAGAAGTTTCTTCTGTGTCTCAACACAGGAATTTTACTGTACTAATTAAGGGACTCAACAGAGAAAGGTCACTATTTTTAGGAAAACAGCTAAAAACAACATGAATCTAACCTTGAAATATTTCATATAAGTTTGAGATAAGAAAAGTCGGACTCTTCCGTTATTTTGAAAGAACGCCCGTTTCACGAACGCAAACATTGTTATCATTGTTATCAATTACTCACACTGATAAATGCGTATTCAAATATTTTGGAAAGACTGAAGTTCAAACAAATCTTTATCTGTGTATACATTTTTTCTACATTTTATTTGATTTAACTTGGAAAACAAATTTTCTCCATTAACAATAATCGCCCTAAGATCACGCACTACCCATGCTCGAACCAATCACTGTACAAGATATAAAGAGCCAGCAACTTCCATTACTAGTGCACATCCACAGGTGTGTCAACTGAGACACGTGTTGCGATGGTAGGCACGTGTCCACGTGGCGTGGCCTGGCTTGGTCTGATATTAAATTCAGGGCCGTACACGGTATTGCGAAGCGAAATCTGTAACCATTAGACCACAGAGACCAAAACAAAATTAACAAAAAGCAAAGAAGTCTGACAGAAAAACGTATGCAATTAATATTTCACCACAGGCATTTGGTTGGTGCGTAGCCAAGTCAGAAACAGCACTCCGCTACCAACATCAGTATTTACTGTTGTAAGAAACGGCAGAAAATGTTGCTGTCAGTGTCTGGGGTTGCCGTCCCTGACCTGGCTACGCACCAAATACCTGTGACAACATTTAATTCTCTTAAAAAGTACTGTTCTGTTCACCAGCAAAACACAAAGTTTCAATCTTTATTCGCATGTTAATCGCTGATATTTTTTATTAGCTACATAGGTCGCCGTAGCCACATCCTTGAGTCACGAAATGCGCAGTCTACTTTCAAAAATACTCCAAATGCTTTGTTTATACTATAACAAAGTGTTTGTTGTTTTTTTCATTTTTTTTTCATTTCTGGCAACCTTCTAGATGGACCAATAGTTACTCTATATTCTATATACAGTTAAAGCCATTCGTTTGTTTAAATGGCTAACTTAGTGTGGCGTCGGCTCCCTTTAAACAGTCTGTGCCAGAAATACTATGGGTCACATTGCTGATGTGAATGAAAATTAAGAAAATAGCCACATTTCCCCAGCCACTTAAATTTTTACATTATTTGGCACTGCCCACGCCATTATTTGATCAACCTGATGCATGGCGAGTTTTCTGTTTCAAAATTAAATTACTGCAATTAACTGTTTACTTGAATGTTTGGATCCGGTAGCATGTATCAGGGCCTACACATTAAACGGGCATGTTTTGTGACATTTTTTGGGACGTCTAGCTGTTTTTAAGTTAAATATCTTATGATAATTATCACTGTGTACCTTTCCGACCGCAACAAGGAAGATGATTTTTTCTGTTAATCTGTTTTCAAAAAAATTAACCTTGTACAGAACGCAATTTGAATTAAATGCAACGCAGTTTGCACACAATAAATTAAACAATGATTCACAATAAATTATCTGTACGTATCTGGAAAATTCTATTCGCTGCACCAAGTCAATGGTACGTCGTATTGATATGTACCCTTCAAATTCTATTGAATAGAGGGGATACATGGTAACGGAAAAACCAACCGGCAAAACCGTTTCCGATTATATTTTTGCAAAGTTTGATAACCAGCCATCATTGAAACTGCCAAAAATTCACGGCAAACCCGGAAGTGTCCGCTCCTCATCATGTAAAGCTCTTATGCTCATGAAACACATTTGATTGTAAAAAGATGATTTGTTATCAGTGTGAAACCCAACTCGTCAGGTTTTCTGTGACGAATTAGCCACAAAATCTTACCAAACTGCACGGTTGTGCATGCTGACGTGGGACCACACTGGTCGCTAAAATACGATGTGCAAATACTTAATGTAGTTGCTTTTTGCAAAACTGGCCTCAATCATTATACAACTATCATTTATAAAACTTGTAAAACGTACTCAATAGTTAAATGTATCAATTAAAAAAGATTAAAAGCGATATCATATATCTTTTCAAACGATTTGAATAAAACATGCACACAGAAAGTTTTTGCCTATATCGCATATATCTAACGTGTAAACTTTTCGCTTCTACAATATATTTCTAATATATAATGAATTGCTATTTTAGTTATTCAACGTCACAGATTGCCTGTAGACAGAACCATAAAAAATGTATGGCTATTGAACCTATATATCTTTCTACTTCAAACTAGAAATTATGTTCGCATTTACTATAGCCTGTAAATTTGGAAATCTTTTTTGCCATCTAATCAGAGATTTTGCTTTTAGAAATTATTACATCATGGATCATAAAAGATAATAAAACTCTCCACTATGGTGGCTGATTTCTGTTATTTCGTTCTGGCGTGTTTACGTGTCTGACGGCACCAACACGACAACACGCCACAACGATAAATAACGCCCTATACGACCAATGAAATGACAAATAAGGTATAGAGAATATTAGGCTACTGTCTTTTGATAACATGTGATATCAGGTGAGGTAGATGCGGCCGGAAAAGGCGAGGCTCTGCCGACCGTATCTGCCGAACCTGATATCACATGTTGTCAAAAGGCAGTTGACTAATATTCTATTTATCATGCAAATCTTCATATTGTATATTTTTGACACTTTTAGGGGCCTAAAATAGAATAAATACGGTATTTATAAAAGAAAATGATTTCAAATTACTACATGTGCCTCGAAAAATAGTTCTACATTTCAAAGGACAAAAAATATAAAAACGACATAAATATAGCTTTTATAATTACCTTCATGAGACTATTTATAAATGTTTTTCTGTCCTAATGTAATGATATTGTTTTGCAAACAAAATATTTGCAAAGACACACGCAAGAATTTCCAAGTAAAACACTGACATTTCAAAAATGGCGGCGTGGGCTCAAACCACTGGGGTATTCTAATTGTAAACAAACGAGGAACTTGAGAGTTGATGAGTGAAAGTGAGCGGTTTAAAGACAGTTTTCAACTTTTTGATAGGTGCTGATAGGTTTCAGGCCATTTCAACCACGCATTAAGAACTTACTGTAAAAATTGGATAGTGATAAAAAAAAATGAAAATCAACTTTTTCTCAAATTTTGCCTCAAAATTGCTGTAGATGGATAGCAAATGATCTAACTAAGAATACCAACAACCCTATGTTTATTTCAAAAATAAAAATTCTACAGGGGATTTTCAATTTTTATGGTGCCTTGCTGTTCGTTTTAAATCATTCAATTTATCTATTTGGGCTGTATTTTTATGCAATAACTACATCATTAACAATGATTTGTAAACAAAAATACAAAAATGATAGGATAAATGAAATGTTTTGATTCTTTTTTCTCTGTGATTGCACTTGAGGAGTCTTGCTTGTTGACTTGAAGTAGTCCGGCATGTGGGCGTGGTTACAAAGTGTTATCACGTCAGTGACGTGATATCATTTTAAAATATCGGACGGGTGTTATCGGTCAGATTTAATGCTAGTTGCATGATAAAATTGTCGTACTGGCGAGGGCGCCAAAACGACAAGTGTGAATTTGGCGCCAACACGCCAGAACGACAAATTCTTGATTTGGTGTGTTGGCGTCCCTGCCAAAACGACAAATATAGCATTTTTCGTATTGGTGCGCTTTACCTGTCGTGTTGTTATAACATAACTTAAGTTATGGCAGAAATCAGCCACCATACTCCACGGCAGCCTTTAAATCAAATTGCTACAGAGATCGATAATGTCGGACTTTGACAACATTACATGTGCAACATTTTTGCCAAAATCAATTAATTGATCGAAAGTTTGATCCAAGCGCCTCCGTAACAGTACAAAAACTGGGAAAATTCCGGACCAATGTATGCGATATAGCCTCACGGCTCAGGTAATATCAATCTAGTAATATCAAAACTCAAATAATATCATAATCTTTAGAGATGTAAAAACAAACTCTAGTCTTTTAAACTGGCGCACGAATGTAATTTTCTTTACAATTTTGACTTCAAATAAATGTGCGTCCCGCATATGGTTAAGTTTTTTGCAAACATTGAAATATTTTCAATACTTTTTTACCTCGTTATGTGGTTGTAAAATTTATTCAGGCATGCGAATGAATATAGCTTCGAGATCGTCCTGTTTAGATGTTATATGTGTGTATCTGCATGTAGTTAGGTTTGATTTCACTTTTGGGACGTATCCTTGCATATTGAATGGTTAAATGTAAAATCTCTCGAAACGAGGCTGATTGTTTTGTATGCAGTGTTGAAATTATGATAAATAACTAAATACAATAAAATGAGTATTTCTCATCAATCTTATAGACCACCAAAAAGGCATAGTAATAACGATACAGTTAACTCCGTTTATAACGAACTCACTGGAACCATTAAAGTTTGCTCCTAATATCCTGAGTTTGTTATATCCGTATAATATCTTAATATGAAATAAAGAAAAAAAAATCGGTCAGAGAAACTTTGTTCCTTATATCCGGATTTTCGCTATATCTTGGGTCGTAATATACAAAATTTACGATAAAATTTTAATGGAAACGTAAGATTTAAGGAGTGTTAGGAAAGGTCCTGGTAACTGCTGCTCGAGATTCAGAAAATATCGTCGTTTAGTATAGTAACCTACATGTGTTTTAAGCTATCTGGCATGAGATGCACACCTGCACTTTGCGGGTTCGAACCAAAATGAGTCGCGGTCATTGCAAAGTACTTATTTTCCTAGAAAATAAAGAATAAGGTATGTCTATCAAATGGTTCAGTGCTGTGTAAGAACAGATGTAGTCCTGCAAATGTCGAAAGCCACACGTAGCATGACGTAAGTAGGTACCATAATCTAAAATTGCTAGCTCTTTTGGACAATTGTTTCGAGCATTCATTGGTTGAGTAATTTACATGCGGCGGCGACGATTATAAAAGTTGAGATACATTGTATATACATATTGCTTGTTTCGTCGTTGAGTATAAACAATCATTTAACATGTATGTTATACTCATTAAACTAGCTCTTTTCTGGACCGCCAATGACGGCAGATCAACAAAAATGGTATACTTACATAACTCATCATGAAAGGTATTGTGTAGGTACGTGCGGGTATACGTTTTCAGACATGCATAGCAATTGGAAATTTCCCTCATCCCTCGCTCGGAGTTGCAGGGCCACGGAGAACCTCGCACAAATACATTACACTGGTAGCATGTCAAAGCACCTGAAAAAAAGAACATACCCGTGAAAAATGTCCTTAATATACTTATAAGTAATATCTATATATTTACTTAAAATGTTACTTACTACAACTACATAACAGCTAGGACTCCTGTTCGATTTGCCACGGACCTAAATGTGTAAATAGGTCCTCGGATTTTCCCTTTTATATATACATGTAACTCCGTTGTTTTGTGTGACTTTTTATTTTTGTCTTGAAATATGTCCTTCTATATATGAATAAGGATTCTCTATATATGAAAATAAAACGTTAGGTCGAATAGATAAATCTTCTGCTTTGTAAAAATATTTCAAATTCAGTAATTACGTAAAATAGTATATTCATAACGAGTGGGTTTCACCAAAAAAAATTCAAGCCTTATTTGTAAATTTATGCCGAATACGCAACATAAATGTTACCCAAATTACACTTATAATGCATGTACATTGTATTTCATTTTGCAAACATGTACAATTGGTAAAAAATGATAACGTGTTTTGAGTGTGAGAAAGTCATCCTTCAGTCTGTCGCAAAGGCGCACAAATTTGTAGCGACACTGTTAAAAGGCCACAGGGTCGAAACACAACGTTCTCATTAATTAAATAACTAATCCAGTCTCAGTGTTTGTTAGACCCACTGATCTTATGTTGGGGGAAGGCACTATGTATTTTATGTGTCTATGTCTTATGTTTATTTATGGTATACAATGCGTGGTCATGAACTACTTTACATGGTCAACTATATGTAGCAAAGTAATTGAGTTATGTATACAGCCACGACAAACCCGTATTAGTTAATGTTTCTGGAACATATTGACCCAAGTATGACACTTGTAAAGCAAGTAATACATGACTACACCGTAGAGTCAACTTCCAAAGAAAAAATGTCAAATGGTCCTAGGGCAAGAGAACCGAACGTGTTTAGGTTGAGGTTACCCTGTTTTCAGTGTCTATGCCAACATCTTCACATTGACTCCAAATATCCAAGCATCAATAAGACGTTTATATTCCAAACCGATCGAACATCGACTGGGACTAAGGTTTGGAATTTTCCGTCCGTCTGTCGGTCAGTCTATCGGTGCGTCAGTCCGGACTTCGTGTCCGGGCTGTTACGTATATTTCTATTTGCGTGGACCGAGCTACTGATAACTTCACACAGTTGTTGCCTTTAACACAAGGGTGAGTCAGGCATCATACACTTGGAGCTTACTTGTAGGTCAATATCACACTTGGAGCTTACTTGTAGGTCAATATCACACTTTGAGTTTACTTGTAGGTCAATATCACACTTGGAGCTTACTTGTAGGTCAATATCACACTTAGGACTTAAAACCCGAAAATGAAGGGTTATAACTATACCAGTACTTCATGTCCAGACTGACTTCTTCATGCACTGGTTGTCAGCAGTTGTCCATACCCAAGAGTGTGTCAAACACCACGACCGGGAGACTACATTGAAGGTCACTGTCAAACGTAAGATCAAAATGTAGGGTTATCTACCAGTATTTCGTGTCCGGGCTGTAACTTCTACATGATATTGTCCATCATGTGACCATAAGGGTGTGTCAAGGACAACATCGAGGGGGTGGGGGGTACCTTGAAGATGACTGGATTGTAACTTATGCATAAGCTCATTTTGAAATAACTTCTTAAAGTTTTACCCATACATTGCCTACTCAAAGTCAAAGTCACATTTCAGGTTAACAGCCTAATCTCCTTTACTGCTGAACGGATTTTTAAAAGCTTGAGCCAAATGTTCACCCCCACCGGAGACTTTTTTCATTGAATTATAGTAACCTATTTTTCAATTCGAAACCTACTTCTGTTATAGGCTTCCATAGGTTTATACTTCTGATCCCTGAAATGGGACAGACACCATATGGAATTTGAAGATCACGGGCCATGCCAACTGAACGACCGGTGCTCTGTTAAACAGCTGGCAACCTGAGGTACTTCCGAATTCACTATAATGATTTCACCAAATTTAAGGCCTTATAGCGTAGACATTATCTCGGACATGGTATTACCGGCAAGTCACTTGTAATCCCGATGTGGCAAATCTTGATAAAAATCCGGGTACATAAACACTGATGAGCCTAAAATACGCCTAATCGGTCACGTCAACTGATAAAAATGACCAGTTATCGTAGAATGTCGTTATTTTGAAGGTAAACGTTCTAATTTTGAGCGACCTATATTTCAAATCGAAACCTACTTCTATTAAAGACGGTGTTCACAACGTTTAGCGTGCTGTTTTCTTTTCCTTTTCTTTTTTTCACCAGACACTCTAGTTTCTTTATGGTCTATAAGTTTTTTGATAATTCAGTGACAAACAATGTTTTTTCTATTAAACCGGCATAAAAGCGTGCCGTCACTTAAAGAAAATCCCAGATTTAAAAAAAAATCCAGTTCAGAGTTGATTTTTAGAAAATATGTTTTCAACAATTCATGTAATCTGCGCACCAAAGGTGCGTCGAGTCTAATTTATGACAAGCACTCGCTTCTACGTACGGTGCTGAAACTGAACATTTGGCCTCCGACCCCGAGTCCCCAAAGATTCGAGTCCCTATAGGTCCGAGCCCCCATAGGTTCGAGCCCCTATAGGTCCGAATCCCCATAGGTTCGAGTCACCATATACGATGACCGCTTAAACGAGTACGGATGTTTTTAATATGAAAATGGCTGAAATGGTGGATACAAAAGTATAGAATACTAAAAGGCACTGAGGTGACCAGTAAGGCATGTCAACTGTACAGTGAACAACAAATAGTAAACTAATAAGGCACGTGTTACTCACTGGTCTGGTCTGTATAAGGTTGAATAATTCCCCACACCAGACCCAAAACTTAAAGATTATGCGTTTTAATTTTGTTCATATTCAATGTACAGGCAAACAAGATACGTTCATTGAACAAAACCACTTTCTATACGAGATACAAGCGACGCAAAAATTTGTATTTAAATCCAAATAATGTTGCGTCTGAAATGCCCACACCTGATGAAAGGAAAGAAAACATTATTGACAAGGAAGTTTAATTCTTTCTTCGCATAGCCTTATACACGCTTTTGAACGTGTATCGAATGTTCAGGGCATCATTTAACGGGTATTACTTATATATATAGAAACTGTTCAAACTTGCACTGGTAAAATAGAACGTGGTGTTTTTCTTAGACTATCAAAATCTAAAAATGGTTTAAACTGATAGAAACTTGTGGGGAAAAAAGGAATATGTACTCCAGACTTCTCCCTGATCTCTATGACAACACCAGTCTTGAAGACATTTTGTAACTGTTAAATGCACATAACTAAGGCTTTATAAAGACTCAAACCTCACATTTATCTTGCAGGTTCTTGCAATTTAATGAAGTAGTTGAGAGAGATAACATAGTTTATGCTTAGTTTGGTATAAGTGCATATTAAAGAAGCAATTTATTTAAGTCTTTTCTACCATTGAAGATATTAGATATTGGTTTTGTGATTGATATACGAGATAGATATGGACGTTAAAACTTTGACCTAAAATTTACAGAAAAAATACTATCGGAAGGCAGCAGACTGTGGCGTTCCATAGACCTATCCAAAATTCATTCATTGTATGAATTCGGTTTAGAGAATGCTTAACAAAGAAAAGGGACAAGTCAGACAATCTTAAGCAGGCTACAACCATGCACTATCCATCAGCCCTTCCTCCCTGTCATTTATAAAACAAACTGCACTATTGTACAACTACTCCGGTCTATCGTTCAAAGATGGACACAAAATATCACAAGAAAAAAATATAGCCGTGTCTCCGGTGTAATTTTCAATGGACACATAAACTAACACACTTATGCACAACGAAACATAAGTCCAAATATTTGCTGATTATGACAATCATAAATAAACATTATTGAGTGATGTGACCAGAGGATTAGAAACATATGGAAGCCTTGGAGGGCCACTTTTGAGTTTCGACTTACGGGTGTTTTTGACTTTTAAGTTATGACTTTCAACTTTTGACTTTTGACTTATGACTGCTACTTTCAGACACTTTAAGAGGAATGGTACTGCATAAAAAGCATAATGATCTGCTGTGACAATATAAACTGGGATTCGAACCTGTATTAAGGTTTTAAAATGATGTTTGTGCGTAGCACTGTAAACTTGTTTGCTGTAAATAAATGAACTAAGTTACTTTTGTCTTTGTCATTTATTTTAGTATCAATGAGCCGTGACGGCGCGTCAGGAGGCAACCTTGGGAGCCTCCGCAGTGAGCGGCGACGCAACTCTCGGCTCGGGAGGCCTTGTGGGTGTCCTCTTTCTTTAATAATAATAATAATAATAATAATAATAATAATCTCTTTATTTAAAGAAGCTAGCTCATTAAGCATAATGTACATAAAGCAACATATTTCTTATCTACCATGAGACCTTCTTTTAACAATGATAATATACAATTGAGAATTTTCTTTAAGCGGGGGGTTGGGGGACTTGCCCCCCAGGCGCCAAGCCAACTATGAAGGAACTGTAAAAAAAAAATTGAATTTTTTTTGTTGCTATGGTAACATTTTTTAAAAATTACTTTTTATGTTTTTATGTATCTATATGTTAATATCACAAGGTATACCGAAGGAAATTAAAGTGCTGTAATATGTATAAGTATATTGTTATATTGTTGGGTCCTCAGTAGCAGGTTCCTAGTATTACCTGAACCTGCCGCTGGAGGTCCTCAGTGAGGACCGTGTATAGGGTTAGGGTTAGGGTTAGGATTAGGGTTTCTTTTTTCATAAGTGATAAGTAATAAGTCAAAAGTCAAAAGTCAAAAGTGATAAGTATTAAGTCAAAAGTCAAAAGTAATAAGTCAAAAGTAATAAGTCAAAAGTCAAAAGTAATAAGTCAAAAGTCAAAACAAAAAGCGTGTTAAAACACGTTTTATTTTGTTACTATTGACACAAATGATGTAACTTTTATATATATATAATTGATTTTATTAAAATCTTTTAAATAGAAATTGTATTTATTGAGTGTTGACGTGTTTATATTGTTTTAATAAAAACGCCAAAGAGGCAATACAGTAGTTCTAGTCATAAGTCAAAAGTACGGCGTACAAAAGTCATAAGTCAAAAGTAAAAAAAACACCCGCAAGTCGAAACTCAAAAGTGGCCCTCCAAGGCTTCCATAGAAACATGACATGATACCGGCATGATAAAAATGATAAATCAAAATAAAATCAAAGTACTAAAAGTACTGAAACCAGTGAAGCGTGAATGATTTTTTTTTCCAAACCAACGTGATAATATGAACTCGATATTGCCTTTGGGCCGATTAAAGGGGCAACAGGACTATATAAACCACTAGATGGCGCTGGGGCAGGTTTTTCAATATTTTCAAACATGTTTCAGATCAGAGACCCTTTTTCTTAAATTTTGACAAAGTTACAGAACTGTTTCCTTTGAAATTTGTTACAAAGGTAAGCTTTGCCATTTCAAAACAGTTAATCCAAAAATCTTAATTTCATATCACTTCTAAAAGTGACTTTGAGAAAAAAAATCAAACTGTCAAGCAGACGATCTCAGATTTGAATTTCCCGGGAGGTGTGGCTAATTGCTGATAAAGTCTGTGTTTATAAACAAAGCCACGTGGTGATGTTTATACACTTGAGAGCAGTGGCATGCATTACAGAACAAAAACAGTTTACTAACCTTGATGAAAGTTTATTTCCATAAAATGAGAATATCCTTCATTAAAATGAATCATTAAGTTATTCAAGACCTATATAAGTAAAGGTCACTAGATAACATAAATATATGTTTTTGTGCTGAAATCTATTCAAGTTGCCAATTGTTTTTCGAGTATTAAGTATTGAACTTTCTAATTTTGGTGTAAATGTCTAACTTGCAAAAGTACACAGCACGACATAACTTCCCTTGCAGTTCAAATGTTTTGTTCTTCCCCCATTCGTCCGTACTTTATTTCAAAAACCCCTTCTGTCTATAGTACAGTTCAGTATTTTCTATAATAATTTTTGTTGTATGATACTTATAATTTCCAGGTTCAGGTAGTCTTCTATTTCTTAGTCAAGCCCATGACTATGCAGATACAATAAAGCAAACAATAAACAGTGTTGGTATAAAAAAATTTAAATGTTTATGTGACTTAGACGAAGAATCCTTACTAAACCACTGCAAGGATCGCACCTGCATGATCAGTTAGTATTATCCTGGCTCATTATATATTATGATCCATTATTATCCAAGAATGAGCCTTTTAGATAGATTTTACTTTTGATTTTAGTAATTTCTCCATTTTATTTTTTCTTGATGGTCTATAATTTACATCATCCCGTGTTATCATCGCTACGACTTTTCAAATCCGTGTCAAGAACATTAAAACTAACACAAATAGCTCCTTTTATTCTCTTTTGATATAAACAATACATGTCTTTTTCTGCAATGCTTTAAATATGAAAATTTATTCTTCATCAACTACATGCATATAAATTGTATTGTGTTTTGAACTGCTGTGATAATTTCCCTCCTTTTTCTGACACATGTATCAGTTTCATGTCTGGAATTTGTGTCCTTCAAAAATACACAAACCAGACCTGCATGCCAATGGCATTTAATTACCAATTAATTTTGTGACTATCTTAATTAGGTGCTGACATATTCATTTTACCACAATGTATTTATATTGTAGGAAATTACACAAAGTCAGGCCTTGTGCAAAATTTGACTCTGTGAGTTAGGTGTGAAATGTAGTATTTATCTTTAAATTTTCTAAAAAGGGAGAATATAATGAAAGTCATGGGATAAAAAGAAAGTGAGAAGAAATTATTCAAGAGGTGGATAAATTTTCATCTGATTCCAAAGTGCTATAAAAAAACGTAAAGAAGCCCCAGGTCAGCTCAAGAGCTAAAATCGTCTGCTTGCTATTGTGATCAGCTGTTTGTTTACATTTCGCATGTTAATGTAGAACACTGAGTTTAACTGACAGGTACATAGTTGAGAGAGTTTAACAATAGCCACTCCCCAAATACTCGCTGCCTGCCAGTTTAAGCATCACATATTTGGAAACCTGTCATAGCGATATGAACAGTCAGCTTTTTCTGCCAGAAATACTTAATTTTATTACGTTATTTTAGCTCAAATGTTTAAGCAAAATCTTTTACACGCACAAGGCAATTACAGAACTAATCATTCATCATAAAGACAGCCAGCGATTTTCATTGCTGGAACCCATTTTTAGCCGGGCAAAATTATAAGCAAGGTGTCATCATGATGAAATATTGAAATTTTGACGCAACAACTTTTCAGGATGTTTTACTGTAGTTTTTAGAGTACATTTTGTATTTCAGATCCGTGTTTAACTTGAAATTCGGTACATGTACTTTGTTACGTCAAGCAATAATTATACACAAGTGGTTAAGCTTCGAACATAATAATGTAAACTTTTCTCAGTAAAATCTCATTTTTTTCGATTAAATTTTTTTTACGTCGTAATAGGAACGTAGAATCAACGTATATTCTACGTTCCTGGTCGTAACTAGCGTAATTAGATCCGTCATTGATTCAGTGTCGTTATTTTACGTATAATTATATGCACTTTCGTTTTAAAGTATAATTCATATCATAATGATAATAATAATGACAAATTAATTTGCTTATTAAAATGTCCATCACGTAAATAAAAATAAATAAATGAAAAGCACACATTTAAAACATTTAAACAATTTTACTTTGAGATTTGTAACGATTTAAAGGAGTATACCTACCAATAGACTATTCACTGGGTTGTCCGTTAATCATATATAAATGCAAATTTCGAGAATAACTTAATTATATAAAAAAGTTATCGTTTTGCACGAAACGCCAGAGTATTGTTGTTGTTGTTGATGATGATGTAGGAGTTAAACTCCGTTTCAACCATAATTTGGTCATTTTAACAGGCAGGCAGCCTTTTTATCTAGTTATAACACGCGTCCCTGGGAAGAACCAATACTAGACTCCCACCCTCCGTAAGAAACTTTCTCGTTTAAAGAGACGTGGTCGGTAGCAGGGCTCGAACCCATGACCTTCAATCTTTTAGAAGTAAGTGATTTTAAGCCAGCGACTCTAACCATTCCACCACGGAGGCGGACCACGCCAGAGTAACGACCGTAAATGATAAATCGATATGCACCTAAAATTATAAAACATTTTACCGGACTACAAGTCAACACGTATTATATGATGCCGCTGATTTTGCCGATATTTACTGGAATTTTTAGCTGAAACTTTGAGGTTTTGCGGCAATCCTTTTAACTATTTGATTGGCTAGTGTTTTGAAGTTAATTAAATTGCGCCCATTTCTTTGGTATGCCTCTTTAAGGAAAGTTTCAGAAATCGGTTAATAAACGATATAAAGCCTACAATTGTTTCAGTCAATGGAAGATTTATCATCCGCTTACTTTGGACAAGGGTTTAGAAAACATCCTGCATGGTGACATTTATGATACCCCCTATAAAGTCAACATTTGACGTCCGCTTTTATGAAGCTTATCAGTAGCTGTATATTACATTATCTGTTTTCGCTATTATGTTATGTTTTTCATAATGTTCAATCAATTTCTATAAAAATCACCCTCTATCTTACAAAAAATCCACACTTCCTCGTTTTCTTGTGAATGTGTCAATCAGCTAATGTTGAAATGTTTGCTTCACTGCATGTCAAATAAAACCTTGATTTTATATTAACAAAGATGGAAAAAAAACAGCTTAAACACTTTCCTCGTTGGCAGCAAGTGATTTTGCCTTGGCGATCTGTGTAGATCATGACCAGTCTACATATCTGTGTTGTCTAATTTAGTGGGCATCCCCTTGAGCAATGCATGGTTCCGTCTACATTGAAAGAAAGGCGAGTCCATTTTAGAAAAATAGCGGGATATGGTTAAACTAGCAGCGACTTTGATGTTTACTTTCCAATATTTTTTTTCACTTTTGAAACTGTCATTGGTGAGTGTTCATTGTTTCTATTCAAGTTCAGTTTAGCATAAGGCCTCATTTAAATTCTCTTTGAAATAGGTTTCACGTTCCTATTCAATTTCATGCACATTGCCGTCTGACTTTTGAATATAGAGGGAAGGCCTCCAACAAAATCAGATTCAGATTAATATAGGATCTGAAGGTGGCTTTGTTGTTGATATGCAATATGCATTTTTTAATTGAAATGAAAAGAATACTGTAATGAGCAATTGGGGTTTTGACGCGAGAGTTGTCAAATATTCTGACATAATATTAAAATACATGTATAATGATGCAATTTATATTCACTATAGATAGTGGTCGTTTTATAAGTATCATAAGACCCTTCATAGGAGGGGCTAAAGGTTTATCATACGTATACGTGTCCGTTTCGTCAGAATAGTCTGGGTCCTGTCAAAAACAAGAAATGTTGTTCAAATAGAAAAACTCCACTGATGCAGTCAATAAGTGGCAAGAAATCAAATTTTAGAGCAATATACCTTCACCCTTTTTTGTGGAGTGACCTGAGAGGCAATAGAATGTGTTTTGTCGATTTATCAGTCCAAATAGATTGTGAAGTTTGGGTTGTCTGAAAACCTACAAAGAAAGTCATTTGGGCCCGGCTTAGTTTTTGAAATATGTGTGCGTGCAGGGCACCCGCTGAAAACCTACAACGGAAGTCATTTGGGCCCGACCTACTTCTTGAAATATGTGCGTGAGCAGGGTACTCGCGTCCGTGAAACACAATTTCGAGGTTTCTTTACCCAACTGGTGCACAGTGCATGTAAAGGGAACATGAAAGAAACAACTATGATGGATCAGTTCTTCAAATTTTTACTGATGTATTTATAAAACTGGGTTGACTAGTAAGCAGATATAATCACCTAGTTCAAATGATTACCCACCTAACCCGCTTGAATTTATTATAACTCACTGGTGTAATATTTAACGCCCCAAATGCATCGTGTAATGTTTTCAAATATTGCGCCCATGCGTATTTGTCAACGTATGACAAACTTTTAATAAGTTAAGCTTTTTGTGTGATTTCTGACTGAAGAAAAGCCTCGAAACAAGTGCAAGCGTTTTCCCACCGAGAAATGTACAGGGGACCTTCTATAAGTAGGGTATGAGTTTTGATACATTACGTAGTAGTGTCAAAACTGTGCTGATTACTGCTTACGATATAAAAAAACGTCCTACTTATTACACGGAAATGATTGAAAGGAACGAAACAGGTGAAGACATTCTCGATATTACAAGTGCCTTTCTTGTATTTAAATGAATTTAAGAGTGTTTTTGTGCACGTGTGTGTTTTTTTCTTTGGTTCACCTGTCAATGAAACAGAAAGGTCTTATCTTTAGATGTAAAAAACCAGGTTTTAAATAATGAAAAGGAATTGGAGTAATTTAAACCGAAATTGACGTTACTTTTGTCGGTTCGTACCTGTTATGCTCAACTTTATGCATGCATACAACATCATTATAATAATTAGCTACCTTTGTAATACTATCTAATTTTCAATTTTTATTTACATTAACATGTATGTGTACATGTATGCATGCACACCTTTATATATAGGCCTACAGTATGTACATGTACTTATACATGAATATACGTGACAGTAATATTCATTTGCCAAAGTGTTTATCATACTGCTATATAATCATGTTTATCGTCAGTCACAAGATTGTGTTGTGACGGTCACAGTCACACGAAGTTTGAGACCCCAAAAGTCAGTTTTATCAATTATCAATCATAATAATTATGTACAATTAGGTTATGGAAGCACTGACTGTCGACCCGGTCACTCTTGTAGATCAGCTGTTCTATTTTTTACATTATCTTGAGCAACATGTAGTAAAACTTTGATTGCTTGTTTATGGTACAACAATCATAAAACATTTATATACTGCAACAATTTATCAAAAGTTTTGTGCCTGGCACTTCGGTTACATTTTACGTTTGAACCTGTTTTTAATGGAAATATTTTGTCCAATTTAGTAACCTTGATATCTCTTTATGCATGGCATTTAGTCTAGCTTCAAGTAAATGTTTAAAACAAATGATGCTGTTTATCCCCCCTCCCCGTTAATTAAAGGCACAAGTTTTCTTTTGTCTTGTATCGCAAAAATGCAACTAAAGGCGTAAAGACTACAGATGTAGCGACAAGTGAAAACTTTCCGCTTCTCTGTGACATAGGCTGCATAGTAAAAGGTTACACTGACCATGCACGCTAACAAGACCATGTCACACAAAAATCAGAGTTTTCAATCACGAATGTCAATGTTCAATTAAATCCGGAAATATGATAACCCCTAGATGGACACCACTTACAAAGAGATGATGGATTGCTGACCCAGACACATTTAGGGATATTGGCATGGGGTCGATTCAACCATTAGGGTATTAGCACATTAAAAGGGGCGCTAGAACGAACTTTGGAAAGTTATACTAAAACATTCTTCTTTTTATCTTTTCTTTTTCAAGAAAAACGTTCAGCTGACATCTTAATTAAAAACTGGAAAGATAGCGAGTCACCCTGCAAATAACCCATTACTTCGTACATGCGTTGGAAAACCGTTTGAGTCTACGTATAAATTAAGTTGACAACGATTTTTACGTTATCAGCGCTGAAATGTACATAAATACATGTATATGTTAAATTTTTATTTATCATATTGATTAAGTAAGCCGACTTTTATCATTATTCATGGTCAAGTGTTCTCATTCTCCAGATTAAAATGGGCACGTTTCAATTCATTTATAACAGAAAATAGAATTCTTATCATCTTTGACAAAGACCGAAAATACCATGATATTTCAGTGTCGTGGAGCACAATTTTAACATTGCGACGTAGATGTAGTCAAATCCAAAGCGTATTTTTCTGGTGCATATAATGTTGTAAAGGTAATGAAAAGAAATATGTGTAGGTTGTTACAAACAGGGGTTTGGCAACGATTTTACTGTGTATTTTCTTTTTGTAAACATGTTTTAAAATGAATTAGTTTGTCTTAACTTGTATTTACAATTCGAAGAAATAAACTGCGACATTGGTGCAAACTTTGAAATGTTTTTTTTTGTAATGCCAGTTTGCTGTTGATACAAGAAGCGGGGGAGGGAGAGAAAAACATGTATCTAAACCCCATTTTAAAGAAGGGACTAAGGGAGGACTACATCTCAGTAAACTTAAAGGACCTGACTGAGGGAATTCCATGTAACGCGGGTCTTAGCCTTAAATTTTTGAGGCGGCGATAAGTGACGCTTTTCTTTGTATCCTTTTTTAGTAAATAAATCATAAGGTATGGAACCCGCTCATCTTCTTGGTTCTAAAATGTTTTCATTGACGAAAAATTACCCTGTCTTTTCTTATTACCTGCTCCCCCCCCCCCGCCCCACCCCGTTTAAAGATACCCCGTGAAGGACGGTAAACATAAGCGCGTGTAATATTACAAAAACATGAACGATTTTATTTTGTTTAAATTTCATTCAAGCTATGACAAACTCCTGCACGCATTTGTTGAATTAGTCATGCTTGTCGTAGTTAAAAACATTGAATAGTTTTAAAACGTAAATTCCTACCCAGATGAAAACGTTATATCGATTCTATTCGCTAAAACGCAGATCTTTAGTTACATTAATTGATCTGATATGAACTATGTCCTGAACATGTATTTTTAGGATCGTTTCAAATGTTTCGAAAGTTCAAAGACATAACTATTTACTAAAATTATTATTATTAAATTATTATCAAAATTTGGTAAATGTAGTTGTATTCTTTGATGTAGTCGAAGTACGCTGCTATAGTAGTTTCTAACTTGCTATAGTACTATATCAGACCCCTTATCAGCACAACATGTCGGCCAGCCGTCTAGACAAAGCTTAACTTTTGGAAGATATCTTTTTTAACATGGGAGAGATCTCTATTAAAAGAAAGGTGTCTCTTTACAGAGATATCTCTGAATTAAAGAGTATCCCACTTATTTCAGTAGATATCTCTATAAAATCAGACAGATATCTCTTTTTGGTTAAAATTGTGAAGAGATATTTCTCTGATTTCAAAGAGATATCTTTTATTTTAGCAGAGATATCTCTTTCGTGCTGATAGATATATTTGTATCACATGAAGGAATCTCCTGAACTTTAAGAGATATCTCTTCTACTTACGGAGATAAACGTTTAACATCATTTGAGAGAAAGTATCAGATATATCTCTCTTAGTTTAAGGAGTGTCTCTCTATTTTAAACAGATATCTCTTCTTCAGAGATATCTTTTGATGTAGGAGATATCTTTGTACGGTAGAGAGATGTCTCTAATTGCATTGATAGATATCACTTAAGTATTGTGAGATATCTTTCAAAACATGAGAGATATCTCTATTAAGAGAAAAATATGTCCTAATTTACAGAGATATCTCAGAATTTAAGAGATATTCACTCCACCATCTGGGTATATCCGCCGCACTCTCTTTTACTTGTCAATAATTACGAATGTCGCACCACATCTCTTTTTCATATAAATAGTCAAGACATAAATATACCTAAGCGAAGATCAAAATATGTATAAAATATATAAATTTGTTTTCGCTTGAAAACACATTATATTGGTTGGCTTCAGGTAAAAAATCAATACCAGGTGAGTAATATTGCTGAGAAGGAATCTGTCTCGATCAATACAACTATATTCAGCCATTTTCTAATATGTTCGTGAGATGATACGGACTCAGAATGGTTAAATAAACAGACCTCAAGAAATATGTATTCACATTTTTGTACTTTATTTCGTATAGCCTGATATTTCTATTTTTTCTTATTACAGACGAATGTTTTAAAATATGACTTGCGTTTCTTCCATCAGTCCCAACATTTAGCCTGTTCAATATTTGATATAATACCGACATATATACATGTGTTAGGTCAATATCATATTATTTTTACTACCTGAATATGTATACTAATACATAGAACAAAAATATCAATCATTTAGATAGACTTAAGTGGAAGGATGTAATTAATCGGTTAATATCAATATTTTATCAATACGTACTTGTTTGTGAAACTAATATTCCAAATAAAACACACAATTTCAGATTAAAAAAATTCCGCTTCATTTTGGAATCGAAATTGAAATCTTTCCAAACATTTAACAGCGTTATCCCATTTGTCTCATTTCTCCGGTAATTTAATACAACTTGTTCATTGACAAACACGAACTCATATCCGTATATTACAGTGCAGGTAAACGCCGTTCGATTTGCTCATCCGATTGGAGCGCTTTGAATCATGGGAAGACATTCAAAATGGAAAGTCAACAGATGGCGCGTTCAACTCACAAGGGCCTGGGGCACGGCGATGACTGTGGATGTAAAAATGTTGCCAAAAAAAAAGTTTAACGCTGGTGGTAACATATTTATTGGTGTTAAAACAGTGTACGCTTGACATTGAAAGTTTAACTCGCTGACTCGGAAATCTGTCACGAGTTGATTATTATTATAATTACGTAGGTCCACGTGACCAATATATAATTGTCTCAAAAGATAATTTTTTAAGCTTCTTAACCCTTATCAGACAAATGTGATTACAGAGATACATTTTGAATAGATATATGACGACGTATAGTATACATTATCTCTTAAATAAAGGGGGGGAGAGGGGGAAGGGGACGGGGCAGTGTTGGCTTTATAAAACATACTCTTGTCGCTCTTAAACATATAAACTGAAATTTCTGTTTATCAGGATGAAGAAAAATGACAGAAAGAAGCATAGACGGAACGGTATCGACTTTAAGACACAAAAGTCGATGTGCCAGTAATGTGGACCCCGCAAGTGTTGTTTTCTCCAATTTGTTAAGTCGACAACATGCAAAGGGCAACGCATAAATGTATACATGAGTGTCCATTTTTGTATTTACAAATAACCTGGGGTTAAATCAGGACATGCCGAAATATGTAAACAAAGTAACTGTGAAAGTAGTACTATAGTTATGTCGTTTATGTTTACAGCGTTCTTTTTCAATGATGTTTTAATTTAGAATTGCAACTGCATCAGAAAAATTGCATGCGTTCGATATTATTTATTTATTCAAATGCGTGAATTTCGACTTGACGGACCCTTGCCTACACTCGGACATTCGTGTCTTTATCAGAAGGTGTTTATCTGTATTTTATCGAGAAAAACTAGTCAACAATTTTCTGTTAGGTTACCACATGATTAGAGATAATTTAATTTTAAACCTTACACAAGGTTGTGAGAAATTTAACCGATTTTTAAAGTTACAAATAAAATCGCGCACGTAGTGTCTGTAATTTGAGACACCTGCCTTATCCACGAAATTTCAAATTTAACGACATAGTTGTGAGTCACTCTATCTCCCAGCTGAGATAGCCCCATACGGAAATGTTAAATAAAGTTCCTTGTGGGGAATTAAGATATATTTTATCGCAGAAATGGTTAACATATAAAAGATATACATGTACATTTTGAACATATTTTTTCTTATTTCACATTAGCCGATTCTTTCCGAACAAAGCTAGATTTGCATATTCATTTCAAGTTTATAATAAAGGAGGTTTAAAACTTATGATACAAAAACGTAACTTGAAAATGATCTTTTAATCAGAACAGAACATATAACACAAAATAAAACTTTCACAAGTTCGCCAAGCGTTTAAAATTGAAATTGACAAACTTTGAATGCAAATGGAAAGATGCATGCATTTAATTTACATACGGGTTCGTGCAAAGACCAGAACGAGTGAAATGAAGAAAATACCTCTTTAAAGTGGTGGGACAGTGGGTCGGTTTGAACGACGAGTGTTTAGAGCCCGACCAACTACCATCCCTTAGAAATTATTTTGTTGAAATGTCGGTCAAATATTTATATTTATGAAAGATTCCCATTTATCATTATGTTTATAAAATTTCCCAACCAATAATTAGATACCTCGGACATTACACATTTTGTACGGTTCCCACGTTGTCGTTCCTTTCTAATAGCAGGAATGATAACTCTGGATAGAGATTGATTTTGTTGTTATATAAGTAATGCCTGTTTAAAGCGTTGTCCGGTCCAAACTCCCAGCAGTAGTTACTTTCCAATTTATCATTATTTTGATACAATTTCCAACCTTGGACATTACACATACTCTCTATCAAGAGCTGTCATTCCTTTCTATAAGCAGGTACGTATCAGGAATGATAACTTTGGACAGAGATTGTTGTTATATAAGCAACATCCGTTATAAGTGTATTTCGGTTCAAACTCCCCACTGCAGTAACTTCCCCTTACACCATTCACTTCAACAACAAGCTAATTTCGGTCAAAACTACCCGCAGCGGTTACTTCCCCTTACAGTGCGGAACTCGCCCAATCAAAGCGATGTGAAGAGATTGGATTCGGTCTTGTAAAACGGGCGTTAAACTCATTCAACAGACTTGTCCAGGATACATAAGCAAGAGTGATCTGTATTATTGCCGCCTTGAAACCCCATTTCATCGAAAAGTATATATGCTCAAGAACACATAATAAAACATAGCACAGAATGAAACAGAATAGAACAGGGCTGTCAGTCAGGACAGAACAGAGCAGTGTAAGGAAAAGAATAAAGAACAGTAGAAACAATATACCTTTAACTCAATGACAATAGTTTTCAAAAATTTAATCTAATTTGTTTTAATTAATATATAGTACAATGTATTTACAATTCGAATAACAGGTACATGAACACATGACAGTGTTTGGTAGATGAAAATATACACTCTGTGACAACACTGGTATAGTGTAAGGGTACATAATATTATATAATATAATTACATTTGTATATATATCGATTTGTATTGTATGTTTATAACGACTCCATATATAGCGAAAATCTGGATATAAGGAACACATTTTCTGTTTCCGAGTTTTCTTTCTTTCTTTTATGATGAAATGTTATGTTGATAATTACAAACTCCGGATACAACGAACAAATTTAATGGTCCGATTGTGTTCGTTATAAACGGAGTTTACTGTATATGGTTTGAATTTGACTATACAGACAGTTGGTGGTACAACAGATTTACAGTGGTGTACGAGAATCTACTGAAGTTCCTATACCTGTTGCGGCTCTAAAAAGAAAAAAAATCACTATTACTTTTCCTAAACTTTCTTCAGTCAATTCAATGCGGGCAATGTCTTTAAGGTCAGTGCACTAACTGCTGTTTGCAAATATAGATCAATATTGACAAAAAAAACCATATCTAAAGTTTTACAATAGTAAAACAAACGTAAATACACGTAGGCCCTATGTGTGTTTCTGGTCCCCCGATCAAACTTAGCTTTTTACTGACGGCCTCAAACTTTTTTTATATAGGTAAAGGATCAAAAAGACTAATTTTCAAGTGTTTAAAGCCAACAAGGAAGAAAAAAGAAACACTGCCGACCTTCACTTTTTTAGGGAAGGAGACCTGAAACATATTATTGGTTTTTGCTAAACATGATGTTTGTGAACAAATATTTCTGTTTATTACCGTAAACTAATAAATTACATGTATATGGTATACTCCAAATACTTTATCATTGGTGGATGATATTACAGAAACATACGCAAAACTCTGGACGTTCTGTGAAATATTTCATTCCAGGATTCATTCTATTCTACTTTGCATTTTGATAGGTAGGAATATTGAACGCATAACGGGTTTTCCATCTCAAGGTCTGATCATTGAATAGAAAGTCTATGTTAACACGCCCACACCCCGCCTCCCCCGTCCTCCCTGTTTGAGGCCTCGGACATTGGGTCAGATCATTTTATGATCAGGAAAAAAGGCCACATTTTTACTTCATCTGTGTCAGCGATTTTTTTTGGGGGGGGGGGGGGGGGGGCGTGGTATTTACCGCTATGGTGGCTTTGTAAATTGTGTTTTGTACAAAATAGTTTAGAAACGTCTGCTGAAATTTATGAATTTGATCTGTGTTCAAAATACTTCTGAAATGCTGGATAAAATTTATAACTTAGATTTTTAAAAGTAGACCGTCTTTAAGAAGTGGGTTACGTTTTAAAAATGCGACCGTCATACTTCCACTGGTGATTTATTATTTTTGCATGAGAAGCAATCGTAACTTCCCTAAAAAGGATACTATAATACCTCTCAACTAAAATTTACCATGGGCTTTTATTAAATCGAAAGTATGCCATAAATTCATGGTCAGGTATCTAAAACTGTTACTTTCGAAAAGAGCATGCATGGTCCTACTTTGAAACTACTTTTAAGGATATTTTCTTAACACTGTTGCATTTTTGTATGTTTTGTATTTATTGACTAGAATAATTAATTTGAAATACACTGTTTGTAATCATGAATGTTTTCAATGAGTAATAATAATTTAAGTTTTTTTCCGTAAGATATAAAACGTGTTACAAAGGTGTTTATTTTTTTGCATGATATGCTTGAAATAATACCGACAACAACAACAACAATATTAGCGTGTACTCAAGTTAAACTGACAGTGGATATCAAAAGTTATTTTATGTGTGTTGTGGGAATAGATCATGCGCGACCATGTCTAAACTCCAAAACCACAAAAATTGATTATAAAGTATTGACAAATACTTCCCCGACACAAATTTCGAATCCAACTGGGCTGTTTGTACCTGCTTTAAAGATGTGGGTCTGGACAAGGGACTTTAATGAACATTTATGAACTTGACGATATCGGTAATTAGTTTAGTTTATACTAATTTATTTCATCTCGATTGTGAAGAAAGATTGTAGCTTATCGACGAGTCCTCTTCCCGGAAAATTGTGAGTCAGCATAATTCAAAGATCCTCCATGAAGTTTTGAATTCAGTGAAGTAATGAAGCGTGCGAAAAGTTGAAATGCTGACCTTAGATGTCTATTTATGACCTTGATCTATCACATATTTGAAGCTGAAATCTATTTTTCATGTTATTTAATTCAGTCTGACATGGCTGCGTCTACTCGAGTGTCCTAGAGCCAGTAACGGATTGTAAGTTCAAATAATCACGCACTTTGACCTTTGATTATATATCCTCTAAAATGCGGTCAAAATTGCTGCGATATTAGAATAAGGGAGTAGCAGAGCAGTTGAAAATGAAGTTTGTACAGAAGTTCATACACGAATGTGATCGTTTATGCCTTTCCAATTTCTGCACTTCTCAAATACATATGCATTGTGCTTAAAAAGGGAAGTTATATGCAGTCTGCTGCAGAGCACAAAGTCAATTCATCTGACCATTGAATTGAAGTTTAGTTTATTCAGCCTGTCCTTAACTTTATAGATAGTGCAAATCATCCTTCAACCATTAGTATGTTCCTTATTCAGTGTAAAAGCAGTGACCGTAGCTTTAAAAATAACAGTAATGGTGTATTAAAGATCAAACCTTGCCAAAATCCTCTTTCTCAGTCATTACAGAGAAATAATCAGTACTTTCAGCGCTTTGATGCAATACTGGTAACCGTAGGGGAAGTAACCGCTGCAGTTTGGCGTTAACAGTCAGCAGTTGTCTCCCTTGCTTTACCTACAAGACTGCTTATCATCTAACGACTTTGTAGGGTTGTGTCAGTCTTTCCCTAATGGAACATATTTTGTAGACGGTCAATTTCATTTTCCATATGGCTGGAGGCATGCTAGGTGGTAAGGTATTAACAGCACGCATTTTATCAGTCTTACCTGTTCAGTCAAAGTTTCACATAATAAAGTTCATAAAAGAGATATTGGAGTGAAACAGGGTGTCGATTTGGCTAAAACTGGGTCCAGGCTAAATTCATCCAAGAATAAACTTCACAACTAGATTTATTAGTAGTTTTCTGATATCCACACATTAATTCCTAATTTCAAAAACCTACAACTAATGTCAACCTAGAATCTGCTGAAGACATTTCTAACTAGGTTTTATCATTCCTATAAAATAAATGTTATGTCAACTATTAAGCACATGTGACCTAAGCTTTAAAGGGGTGATTTCACACAAAAATTAAATGGAACCCATAGCAAGATTTTACAATAACTTGACCTAGTGTTCTCAACCCAAATGACATAGTTTGGAATATGGCTTGCAATTTTGTCCTTCATAAATAAATGACAAATGCCCCAAAAGTAGTGTTTCACAGTCTGTGACCTTGACCTTCAAGATACAGACTAGGTACGTTCACACAGCACTATATCTCAATGTGCTGAACATTTATGCCCATTCATTCTGAAGTCCTTCAAATATAACAAAGTTACAATTCGGACATGATTATGTACACAATTAAAAAACCTCTGACCTCTATGTGTGACCTTGACCTTCAAGGTAAAGACGCAGGACTTGGGCATGACATGTCATCTCCATGTGCTAAACAATTGTGCTTCGTAATTTAAAAATCCTTTCATGCCTGACAGAATTACCATGTATACAAGATTCTATGATCTTTTAACCCCATGACCTTGGTCTTGCATACAACATGTCATCACAGGTGCAAAGTTATTTAAAGATACTTCAATGCAAGAGCATTACAGTTCGGTCACAGATATACAGGATAACATTATCTTTAAAGTTAAAACTGTAAGTGTGACCTTGGCCTTTGGAGTAGGAACATTGGTCTTGTACACAACACATCAACTTGACATGCTGAACATTGTGCAAAGTAACTAGTATTTCAAACCATTTCAATACAAGACAGAATTAGACCAGACACGAATGTGTGCACATATACCGTATTCCATTACCTTTAAACACGCAAGTATGACCTTAACCTTGAGGTAGAGACAAGGGTCATACATGCAACACATCATCGTCATGTGCTGAACATTTGTGCCACATGATTACAACCTGGACAGAGTGTGCATATAACACAAATGACACAAACATCCAAATTAATTTCCATAACTATTGCCAATAAAATGTGGGCTCTAGTGAACATGGACAAATGGCACAATCAGACAATCACAACAGATCAACAGGAGTACTTTGTGTGTAGGTGTGCAAATAGAATATCAAGAAACGAACATCTTCATTTGCTTTTAAGAGTTTTAATAACAGTCTGCAGACATTTGAGCACTATCTGATATTCACTAATATCCAATTTATACACTTTGATTTTATATCTATGAACAACATAACTTCTCACCACAACTAAAAAGCACTATCAACACAAAAGATGTAGTTTTTCAGTTGTAAAATTTTGCTGTTCAGCCTGCTTCTGAATTCACCGGGCTATTCAGTCTTCAGTCTGTTCATGGTCCACGACTCTTTGTTTTCAGCTTTTTATGGTCTACCCTAAATACACATGATTTCAGCTTTCAGTCTACCTTCTATGTACATACTTTCATGGTCTACCCTACATAAACACACTTTCAGCTTTCAAGGTCTACACTAAATGTACATGCTTTCAGTTTTGTACATCTTATTTTATGATTTTCAGTGAAATCCATTACAGTAACTCTAATGCTTCACAACTATGACCTACCTAGCGGTACGATTTCAGATCTTGAAATCTGCAGTGAATTTTGACATGAACTAGATTGCAGTCTTTAATTCCCGCAAAAGTCTCTTTGAAGAGGGAAAATTCTCAATATTACACCCATACTCCTCACAGACTTTATGATTACGTCTTGTGAAAATCTTTTGGTTTGGCTTAATCTCAGCCTTCTAGATGATCTTTCCAACTTGAGGGTATAAACTTCTTCTCAGGTAGAGACGCCTAAAAACTCACAGGTAAACTCACTAGTAACTGAAACTGGCTTTTTGTTTGTGTTAATTTAGTTACCGGAAAATCTTTTTGAATATTTTACAGTCTTTCAGTATTTCTATTGTGACTCTGCAGTAATCTTTCTGTGGGTCGTCTTCTTGTTCATTTACCAACAAAGTCATTCCTCAAGTGTGAGGAAATCTTCTTGCCTGACTTGATTCTTGTTCATTTGACATCAAATATTCACTATTAAAAGTCATTCACTCAAGTGTGAAGGAAATCTTCTTGCCTGAACATCTTTGATATTCTCATAAATTCAGCATTTGAGTCTCTTGTAAGTTACTGTCTGGATGAAACTTACTATTCAGCGAATGTGCTAGACTTTCTAAATCCTTTTACTTCAGAAGTTATATCCACCCAATTACCATACCATAAACTTAAGCGTGAAATAATAGACCCCTTTAATCCAAAATCCTTCACACTGACATAGCTAACAGAATTCTAATAAGCACTTCACATAAATGATTCTGTACCAAGAGATTTTAAAATCCTCCAACTTACAGGCAAGGATAGAGAATCCGATTTTCAAAAAAAAATGGCTGCTAGGACGTGGCTCACCCGACACCCGTCGCTTGATGTCAGTCTTCAATGCACCCCCCCACAAGAGTACCATGTGTGCATATATCTAACCTTCATACTCCAGTTTTGCCCTCCCCCTTTGAGGGGGGGGGGGGGGCCCCCCCCCCCCCCCCCCCCCCCTTTTGAATGTTCTGCCATTTCCTTCAATGCACCCTAAGTGGGGACGTTTGAAGGAGGGAAAAAGGGATTTTTTTTTTATTATATTCTTCTTTTCAGGTGGTGCTTCATTTCAATATTACACATATAATGCAACATTTGAAAATTGTTCTGTAGAACCACTGATCAGATTTTTAAATATCTTCAGAGGAATTATTCATGCATGACCATCTGCATTTTTCAACACTTGCATTGACAGCTTCATATTTAATATATTCATCATTTATTCAGCAAAAAAGCTGTTGGTACAAAATTATGCTTGACTAATACATATGTTTCTCTGTTGCAGTCAGGTGAAATTGACACATAATGGTAACAAAATGAAACGCCCGGATTGTAAACAGTATGAATTGTGAAGAAATTGCATCTCACAAGTCATGCTGACAAAATTCAGTTACTACATCTTACTTCTAAATTTCAGAATGATAAAAGGCCACGAGCGGGTTGTTTGAATATTTAACTAGCTGTTAACAGTTGCTTTAAAGTTGACTCAAGATACAACATGATGTGGCAAAAAACTAGTGTGCTGTTTCGAGTCTACTTTAAAGAGATTTTAGATTTCCACTGACCTTAACACATACAATATATTATTATAACGTCTTTCAAAATGTTCAAATACAATCCGAAATGTTTATAAACTGTTGGTTTAACTGCTTGTTAGTTTCCAGCAACCAGATCCAGTCGTTCTATCCAGTCATCACAATGCATTACAAGACTGTACGAGTGTCTCATTCGAATCATGGAAAGTTAAAAGCATGAACACTGTATGCAACTACTGTCAGACATATCATTTTCAGACACCCTTGTATTTCACAACAGCGATAAAAAATATCAAAATATGTTTCATTAATGTTACAATAAAGTGATAGACGATTTTGGTACATGCTTAAATTGCATTATCAAATGATCATGAATTGATGTATATATTCTGAACAAGAAAAACAGATCTAGCACCATGTGGAAAAGTTTGTGGATTACGTTCTGATCTCCTTCATTTTGTCTAAAAGTTCATCGGCATCTTCGCCAGTTTTCACTCGTATTAACATCGGTATTGGTTTATCATCGGCGACTTTTGGAATTGCTGGATTTACGACACACATCATACTGACGTTATTCTTCCCCTGTCGAGACAGAGGCACCGATTCCGATAATCTTATGTTTAACAAGATGTTCCCTGAAATGTAAAGTATCATAGTTTAATATCAATTTTCCACAGAGGTAAAGTCTCAACCCCATAATAATTCAGTCTTCCTCCGTAGGAAGGTTGCCCAATGACAGGGACAGCCAAAATTTGACTCGGGCAACAATTAAAATGGTCATTTTTACGTTAAATATACAGATTAAAAGCACGATAACATGTCACAGTCAAGTGTTTCCCTGAATCAAATAATTTCAGATTTAAGCTGTGTCCCTGGTTTTCAATCAGCTGACATTTACTTCCCAGATGAAACTGGATGGAGAAATGCTAAAACATAGTAACAGTTACAGTTCAATAAACATTTTGACACACGAGATATGCAATTTGCAATCAATTAGCAACCAAATAATCTGTTTAATAATCGATGTTTACTCAACTATTAAATTGACAATAAACATTACACATGTCAAAACGCACATGTCAACCTTTAAATCGCTGTGTTGTCCCGCCGCTTTTGATTGGCTTAAAGCTTTTTATTGACCAATTAAACTGATGTAACAAACTATAGCGAGTATGCGGTGTGGTATCGAGATTGACACTCGAAAACATTGTCAGTGTTTACGAAAAATAGACTGACTATGTTTTCGCTTTTGTATGCGACCAGGGCGAAATGGCCGGGACTATTTCGACCACGTCGCCCTCAAACGTGATCCCTGGAACTTGTAATTACGGCTGATTAGATGTTTGATGCCTTTAATTTATGGAGAATCATTCAATTAATAAACAAATCGGCGAATAAATGAACGGTTTGATGATTTTGCAAATATTGTCGCCGCCGTCTTATCTTGTGTGTAATGAGTAAAGTTGCTGCCGATGAAAAATAATTTTGAAAGACTTTTCCAATATTAAAAGAAAAACTCCTGAAAAATAAGATATTCACAGCCTCGACTATAAAAAGGTACAGAAATTTGTCCAAAACGCCACTTGTCAACATCTGTTACAATGGCTTCTTTGGACTGTAATCCTGTATTGGTTTTAGCAAATTAAACAACACAGGACTACATTTTAAAATACAAAACTTGCTTCAAAGGTATACACACTGTCTTTCAAAGGCCCCTAAGTATAGCTAGAATATCACCATTTGCCTTTGGGAAGTGAAAATTTTGGCCGCGCCACGCCACAGGAGTGGATACCCCTCCCTATCACTCAAAACAACAAGAGCTGTCAGTAGGACAGCGTGCTCGACTTTATAAGTGCTTGCCAATAAAACAAAACTTTGACAGTTAATAGCACACAAGACTTCAACTAGGAATTTATAAGTACAAATCAAGAAGAGTTATCTTCTTTTGCTTACAGATAGGTCTTACGATGGTACGTAAGTACTCCAACTTTCAAAGTAATATCTCTATTGGTTAAGTTAACAAGTGGAAATTTTAACTGAGTTTCTAAGTCAAAAACCAAGATTCTAAGTTGATAAAAGGCCTTAATTTTTAAAACAAATCCCTGACAGAGTTACCTTCTCTTGCGTACAGATGGGGGTAATGATGTGAAATAGCATTAAAAGTTTCAAAGCAATATCTCAAAGGGTTAAGGTAATAAGTGGATTTTACCAATATTCAATGTATTTTCTAAGTCAAAAAGGGGCATAATTCTGTCAAAAACCTTGACAGAGTTATGTCCTCTTGTCTGTTGATGAAGGTCGTGATGGTAAACAAGTACGGTTAGTTTCAAAGCAATACCTCCAGTGGTTTTGAAATAAAGTGAGGTGGTACGAAAAACTTAACCAAGCTCAGTACACTTTCTAAGTCAAAAGGGCCATAATTCTGTCAAAAACCTTGACAGAGTTATGTACTCTTGTCTGTAGATGGAGGTTATGATGGTAAACAAGTATGGTAAGTTTCAAAGCCATACCTCTAATACTTCTGAAATAAAGTGGGGTGGTAGAAAACTTAACCAAGGTGTGACGCCAACGCCGACGCCGACGCAGACGCCGACGCCGACGCCGACGCCGGGGCGAGTAGGATAGCTCCCCTTTTCATAGAAAAGTCGAGCTAAAAATGGCTCCAACTTTTTTCAGCCCAGTGTGTGCCCTGGTAACTCCTCATGTGAAACTGGACAGAAACTTGCTTCAAGTTCAATTATGCATTATTAACCAATGCAGCATTAGTAAAGAATATCTCCATGTAAGCTTTACTGGCATGAGACCAGCTTCCAAATCGTACCAGTTTCTGACTACTCATTATCATAGCTTTCGCGTATCTCTTCAGAATGGCATTACCATATAAATTTCGAACACTATCATTCTAACAAGCAGCAAACACAATTTCATTTTCTAAACATTAGTATTTACAAAGAAATTCTACATTTTATCTCTGTCACTAAATTTGTTTTTATGTCAACATATGAGGGATATACGCATGCGCTGGAGATAACCGCTAAGATGTGGATGATCTAAATGGCAGTTTCCCGCCTTGGTACTGGAAAAAAAGATGAACTTCTAAAACTTCTCTGAAATACTTATTTTTCATTAAACCTGATATCAATTTACTTTTATCAAGTCAAAGTGTGCTGATTAACAAAAATTGCTTGCAAAACATGATAATACAGTGATGTACGAAATGAAACGGCAAGGAACGGATAATAGACAGACACTCCTTACGAGCGCCAGAAAAGCAGAGTAAGGAATTTACACTTCAAGAAATAAAAGTTCTTGCAGATTTCAATCATTTATGATTCCAAAACTGTTCAAGATGAAATTATGTCAGAAACTGGTACTGTCAATTAACTAATAAACATTAATTAGACCATCCTTTCGGAACCCAAATTTTGGTATGCATGCGCGAAAGATACTGGTCTTGTTTCTTTCATTGAAAAGGGGAGAGACTTACGTTTGTACATGTGTAGATGACTTTAGTTTACAACACACATTTTCAAAAAAAAATATACAGAAAACCTCGATTCTTTTGTCGGAAACTGTTCTCATACCAGTACTCAATTTTTTCTAGTCACCAAACATTTTAGTACAAATTTACTGATTTTAACACAAATCATAATGGCTTTGTTGAAATCATGTAAGACCTTGTATCAGTTTGCCATTCCACATTCTTAAATCCCTGGCGTCTAACCTTTAGGGATTTTTCAGGACATAACTAGTTAACAGCATATACTCTATCTCTCACCTAATGAAGTGTCTGCCCTGATAAGCAGCTGTGCTTTATCATCATTTTTCTTCAAATGTAGGAAGCCAACCCCTCTCTCTGTCCAAGCCCCTTCTTTCTGGTAAAACAACTTGCATCTGAAAGAATTAAACTTTTAATTGAACGATGGTTGACCGCAAAACTGCAATAACCTTTATGAAACAAAGGACTTAAAACAGTACTGCGGTGACGGATCGACCCTCGTAATTCACTTTCGTAACAATCTTAAGCATTTAATATGTGCATGTAACTGCAGCTAGCAATGTGTTCACTATGCTTAATTCAAAACACAACAGATGCTGACTTTAAAGGATACCCTGTTAGATTTCTGAAAATGAAGAGTCCCTCATAAAACTGAACAAAATGTTTAACTGTTCAAAGAGGTGCTCAATGAAAACTAACTGAGTGATTTATATCTAACCATGCAGATCATGATCAGACTTCATAGGTGTGCAGGCTGACTATGTTCTGTATGTCTTACAATAGCAAAATCACTTGCCACCAACTTAGTAAATTAAAAGAAAAAAACATTTCATTTATTCTCAATTGCGATACAAGTTCTTACAACTTAAGATTAATCGCCCACGAGACTCACTGTAGATGGAATCAACCTCGAAGAGAGAGAGGCAATGTGGAATTATCTGTGTCTTGCCTAAGGACACTGCCGACTTGACAATGGGATCAAAACCCCGTACCCTTAGATCCTGATGCGATTAAGCTACCACTGCGCAACAGCAGCTCCATGCGTAGTAAGAATAAAGACAGTAAGATGCAATAGTATTTCATACGAAAATGTGACAAATTACTTCTTGCTGTATAATGATCCCTCTTCCTTATGCTCAACAGCCTCAGCTTTTGGTGGAACATATTCATCATCTTTTCCCTCTGCGCTGCCACCACTAGATGACGGCTGTGCACTTCCAACGGCAAAACTGAAGGCTCCAGCTGTAGAGGCTGGCGCAGAAGGGTTAAAACCGAACCCAGAAAATCCTGTGGTTTGTTTATCTGTGTTAAGGTGACCCATTCCGAATGTCAAGCCTGTCTTTGGCAATGGTTTAGTCTCGTCCTCCATTGGTTTTTCTGTAACCAATAAAACATTTATCAAGTTTTTGCATAAACAGGGCAAAAGTTTACAAATGTTCAGTGATAAACAGGAGGACCGAGATGGCCCTATACAGCAGCCTTTGCAGTTGCAAAATTTGACCCATGATTAGTAAAAGGTGCATATCAATGATATCATCGCATTTTAATAAACTTTGGGAGGCAAAAGCAAGGTACATCATTTGAAAACGTCTACATACTGACATTCAATTTTTCAATTGAGGTCATTTTTATAATAAAATCATATGAATAAGGTAAAAATTGGCAAAACTGGTTATTGGTTATGGTGATTTCAAGCCAGAGAATCTTACCACTCGACCACAGATGTGGACAGGAAAGTCACCTATAGATACTAAACTGAAATACTATTATACCAACCTGATCTTTCCTTTATCAAAGCAGCACCTCCATTTTCACCCTTTTCTGATCCCTTTTTCCTTTCTTTTTCCATTTCATTAAGATGGTTTTCGTAGTCTTTGAATATTGGTGTCAGAATACAATACGGATTTTTATCTAAATGTTGCTTTATCCAATTCAATACACTAATGTTTAAAGCTTTTAAATTTGACAGATACACGTTCTGACTAGGTGAACCACTTGATCCATTTTGTTCACTTCCATTAGTTTCTGCTTTTTGACGTTTAGCTGGAGATGCATCCTTTTCTTCATCAGTTCCATCCGCTTTCCTTTTATCAGGTTCTTTTTCTTTCAATGACTCTTTCTTTTCTTCTGCTGGTATTTTTGACTCTGTTTTAAAGAAACTTCCACCAGTAAACAGAGGGGTGCTAGTCTGTGTCGGTTTAAATGAAAATCCACCGAATCCAGAAAACGCGGACGAACCCTGAAATATAATTTGCAAAGAAATTTCTTCAAAGTTATGTTTACTTGATTTGATCTTTTGAAAAAAAAAAATCTATAATGTTAATATGCAAGTTGAAGTTATTTTAGAACAGTATAAGCAAGTTCTCAAATAATGAAAGTGTGAAATGAAAATTTGAAAGGTGACTACTACAGTTTAATGTTTAGCATCTTGTTCACATTTTATTATGTGCAAGTCCAAAAATAGCCAAACTTTACTGCTTAGAACAGTTTTTCATAATGAAATGCTGCATAAAAAGTGCAAATGCTACAGAAATCGACAGAATATCCCCATTTCAGTCTCTGCATATAACTTCAAGTGGTATGAAAAATGTTATAAGCACTTACAGTTCCTTCACCAGGCAGCTGTCGTCTTTTAGCTGTAATAATCTTCCTGTCCTTCAGCTTATCTGTACTGGCTTTAACAAACTCTCCTGCCTACAAACATAAACATTTGGCATTACAACATTGCCCTACAATATGAACCGCTAAGCAAACAGTTTAGAACTTGTCTGCTAGAAAACACTTAATGGTAGGTTTCAGATCCAACACTGACTATTGTTTTGTCTATTGCCATGTAATGACAACCAGCATAGAAGCAGTTTCACTTTGCTAAAAGTTTCACAACTGAAAATCTGCAAGGAAAACCAGAATCTGATCATTGTTTACCGTAAAAGATAAAATAGTATGGCAGCTTTAAATAGTGTGACCAAAGCAATGACTATTACTGAAATGAAACTAAACATCTCTTTTTAATATTTGATAATGTTTGTGATATATAAGAATGTAATATACTTTATATCCTGAAGTATCATTTAACACATGTACCAAAAGAATCAGGCTTAATATAATCAACTTATGCTTACTGCAGGTTATGGGACAAACCTGAACACTAATACCAATTTTGACACACCTGCTCTTATACAAAGACCTACACATATTTTTTTCAATACGTAAGTACAGACGATACTTGGCTGTTTTACTCAATTTACAGAATAAAATACCATGTTGAGTTATCTCGGGTTGGAATAGAGATTAAGACCCAAGTCTTTATTATCCTTTGCTTTTCACCAAAAGCATTAAAAGAAGTATAGCTAAAACTGGTAGAAGACATTTACTTACTTCCTCTGCCTCTTCCTCTTGGTCCCAGTTCCTGTCATTGAGCTCACTAGTTGCTCCTCTCTTCGCCATTGTGAATACAACTGAAATTTGCAACAACAAATTATGAAATAAAGCTTTAATAAACTACATGTACATTTACTTAATGACAACTAGCTCTTAATCTGGCTAAATTCAAATCATAAACATGGCCATGCATAAGCTCTTTCTCAAGATTAAGAAGTTAAAAACAGCAGATATTATAGACTGGTATTATGATATAAAAGTAACATTGTCTGCTTTAATGTTTAATGCAATCAACTGATTGTTGTTGCAAGCACTATCATGTGTAGCACAGACATTGTTGGCAGAATTCAAACTGTGTGGCAGTGTATATCTAGCCACTGCCTTATTTTATTTAGAACTTTTAGAATTTTATCCAATGACCAATGCCCCTTAAAAGAGATTAGTTAATAGGATTCAGGGAATAGTGCAAGTCTATTATATCACTGATTTGCGTATCAATATATTTGTGTATCATACACAAATCAGTGTACCTGGTTATACACAAATTGGTGTATACAGAAAATGATTAAGCTGATTCTCAGGTAAGGCAGAAAAGTGTGCTTTAAAAGTGCATTACACACATATATGTAAGCATGATACTGGTTGTGATTCAACAACCACATTTGTGAAGTAGTGTTGCCTTTTTGCCTTTTATAAATGTAAAAATCACATTATGAACAAAGTCATGTTTTATAAAAATGTTATTTCACCTGTGTTGAATCCCCCTTTGATGTTGCCAATATAAGTAAATGAAATACTGAAGAAAGCAATACAATTTAAAATTACACATTTGATCAATATCCTGATTTGTGTATTACTTGATACACCGATTGGTGTATGACACTCAGATCTGTAAACGATACACAAACCAGGAGATATAATAGACCTGCTAAAGTTCTCAAGACACCCCTGGTTTTTTTACATGTCAGGTATTTAGCATTTATTCACGGGACTTTTGTTTAAGGTTATGTCTCATCTGATTGTGAAAGACCATTAGTTTTATGTTTGATTGTGGAATAGTGCAGGATTGAAGCAGCAATCTGTGGATTTACCATTCCAGCAGAACCAAATTTATCACAAGACCACTGATCCGCTCAGTGACAATGACAGACTGATTTGGGTTTGATTTGAAGCAAATTTTATTAAGGTCCGTCCATGAGAGCATTTAAATTAGCTTGTATTTGTGGACGAGACCTCATCGATTGATTCCGGGTTGTTTACCCTCGGCTATATGACTGAGCGCGTGCTAATGATTGGTTTGGTATATTAGCCTTGTTATTGTTTGTACCGGTTTCCCATATCACCAATGCCCCAAAAAGAGGTTAGCTATTACAGTTTTCGGAGGACAGTGCAAGATACATGAAGCATCCAAATTCCAGAGACACCCCTGCTTCTTTTAACATGCCAGGTGTATAGCACCCATAAATCCTGTTTTCTCGTATTCTCAGGGGGCTAAGCATGTAAATTTGTTACCTATAAAAAAGTTCACATTTTAGCAACATTGTAAACATGATATTTGATAGAAAAAATACTCATCTTTCAGTTAGTGTCATCATAAATCGCAAGATATTTCTCCTATGTAAATTTTGCTACAGCATCTGAGGTCACCCTCATACTCAGAAATGAGAAGAAAGTTTCTCGTATTCTCAGGGATTTATGTTCGAGTCTCTGGCATTGCCACATTGTAGAATCAAAAAAACTTATAAATGCCAAGGTGCATAGCTTGGCATATGTTACAAATAACACAAAAATAATAATGATAGTCAGCAGAATAAAACAATTTGGGCCCTTTTACTAACCCCACCACAAAAAAATAAGGAAATTCCAGCAATTTCAGTAAAAAGCCAATATTTTCATTAATTTTCAGTCAAATCACTTGAAACTTTTTTTGTGCCAGTTTTGTATCATATCTCTGTAAATGATAACAAAGAGTTGCCAATTTGACACCTTTAACATGGTTCATACAGAAGTTCGAGACAAAATTCAAGTCTTTTCAAGGCTTTTCAAGGCTTTTCTAATTTTCAAGGCTAAAATGATGCGCAAAATCTGACTTTATGTCGGGATATATAGTCAAATGTCACCTTAAATCTTTTGGTACATGTATAAGTATCTTTGTTATTCAAATTATTCAACAAAATCATGTTGATAATCTCAATTTTACTTCTTTTCAACCGTTTTGTCACAGGCGACTGTATTGACCTTGGCGTTTTTGTCTGTTTTTATAAATGCTTTTTTTCTTGTTGGGACTCTTCAAAAGTTTCACCACTTTGCCCAAATGCGCTGTGTTTAAAGTTAATCAGCAAGTCTTTGTGTTTGTTCCCAAAAACCTTTTCATGCGTATACTACACGGCAATGTTGATGGAAAATGTTTTGCAATTTCCATTTTCCGCGACCATGACTTTTGGTAAGGAAACCCGAAGCAAGGTGTCTTCCCAATCCCGAGGAAAACATGCATGAGTAGGTTGATGACTTCAAAAAGCTGTTTTTTGTATTTAGGCAAATTTTTTGGGGCAACCATGTTTTATCTAGTTTTTTTAAGTTTTTTCCGTTCAAGTACTTTTACTCAATAAGTTCACCTTTAAAGTAAAAAATGAGAATATGAGAAACCCTGAGAATACGAGACAGGGAATGAGAAATCGGTTTTTGTCTTATCCAAGACTGTTAGCAATTGTAGTTGGTCAACCCCGGGAATCAAACCCGGTACCTCGAGATTACAAGTCTCATGCTCTACCGATTGAGCTCACCGGGCTGACATGTGCCAATGAACCCAGAAAGTGTGGATTTATATTGTTAGCACATACCGACCTCAAATAAGTGGGTGGGGTAAACAAAAAAAAATAAAGAAAGAAGAATTTTTGATTAAAGGCATAGTGTCCATACACAAAATCTTTTCAGAATGAATTGCCTATACTTTCTCTACATTATGTCCAATTCTTACACGAACAGCAAAAGAAATATTGTTCTATATGCCCCGATTTAAATTATTTACAAAACTTTATTTGCAACACACTTACATCCGGGGTTTTCAGGGCCGAATTACAACCTTAATGATAGTAAATTGCTAGAAAACAAGTCCTGAAATTTACAGTACAAACTTTTTAGAAACCAATTTTAATTTCCTCCGATATAACATTTAAATGTCTTAATAATAAAAATATTGTGTTTAGTATGAAAAGATTTACATTTGTCTTGCATATTTACCATTAATGGGATAAGATGTTAATTGAAAGTAGTTTGCTCAAGAATACAGTTTGGGAAGTTGAGGCAACTGTGTACTGAGGTTAATGTTTACTTTTGGGGCTACATTCTGTATCAAATTAGTTAATTTCTTACAAATGTGGAAAAATGTCACAGAAAGAACTAGATGAAATACAATTTCAGCTGAAAACAGCGATACAAAATCACCAGGTATTATTTTACAAAACTTTGTGAAGTATTGATTGGTCCAGGTTGTTGCTTACTTAAATCGATTTTATGCATCATTTCTTTGTAGTGGAGAGTTGGTGCAAAACACTTGTACCTCATCAATATTTTGTTCATAGTTACACTAGTTTTGCTTTAAGTCTGTAACATTGATAACGTGATGAAATGTTCTAAACTTTTACAATAATCATTCAGTGAGCAAAAGAGATTTTCTGCAGACTTAAATATTGAATTGAGTTGTAAATTGTTATCATTACAAGGTTTGATGTTTTGAAGCAGATTGATTATTGATATATTTTTCAGAAATCAGATTTTCAGAAAAAAGACTTACTAATTAACATTGCATACAGCAGACTTACTAATTAACATTGCATACAGCTTTAAAAAAGTATGGAACTAGTGGATGCTAGTTTTAGATGTCCAGTCAAAGTAATTATCACTTAAGTAATAACATTATTTTAGATGATGTTAGATTGAGCTTTTTAAAACTTCTTCAAGAATGCTGACATTTCATTACAACATTCCCAACTTGGGCTTTAGCATCCAGATACATTGATGGTTTTAGCTGTTTAAGTAAACCTGGTAAATGGCTACTATTGTCTTGCAGTTTACATTTGATACTTTCTATTAAGCATATTTACAACAACAAAATGCAACAACATTAAAAGAAATGGACAACACAGAACTTTGTGAAACAGGGAGTGAAAACAACAATAAAGCAACCACTTTAAGGGGTCAACCAAAGTATTACTAACAGTAACTGAGGGTATAACTTGTAAAAAGTTTGCATTGTTTTTTTTATAAATTGGAACATATCAATTAACTAGTATTTAGTTTAAAGGTAAGACTTGTTGAAGCTCACTGACATGTTAACTTGGTCTTATTTCAGAAACTGGTGTCTAAGATTCAGTTGCAGCCTGAGGTATGAACTTATTCCCTTGTTTAAAGAAATTGCTATCTGCACTTTGTTTTAGATAACCTTTGTCATGTTGGTAATGTTATATTCCTTTGTTATATAACTTTGATGGGTCATCTCGTGTAAACAGTCTTGACAGTTTGTTTGCAAAGATATGAATTAAAGATTTGCTTAGTAGTGTTCTACAAGAGTTGCAGCTATGGCTTGTTTGCCTCAGAATCGGAGGTAGGGTCTCCGGTTGATCCCCATCAGTTTGTTTTCTTCTGTTTAATTTCATTACTGTTGAAAAAATTAGTGTTCATGACTGGAACTCATATCGTTTATTTTTTTCCAGGACAATGGTCTGAAGATGCAGCTTCACAATCTACAGAAAGACATCATGACAATGAGTCAAAAGCAGGTAATTTGTCTTCTTTATCTGTCTGCATCCCTCCATGGTTCACGATGCTTCAAAGCAACTTGTTCTTCATCCTTTGGAGGACCCGTCTCCATGGTTGAGGATTCTTTGAATCAGCTACATCTATTGGAAGACCCACCCCCATGGTAGAGTAGTTAAGGTCCCTGGCTTGAAATCACTGACCTCTAACTGATGGAGGGTCATGGGTTTGAGCCCAGCAACTGACGGCATATAAAGAACTGAAATATTGTTTAAATGAACAAAAAACCCTCCAGCCATGGGAAAACAGAATCTGTTTGTTACAGTTAATAGGGTGTTAAGATCATGTAGATTTTTATCTCTATTATTTTGCAGAAAATAGCTGTACAGAAGCTAAGGAAAGATTTGATGGACAGACAGACAAAATGCAAGAACAATGAGGTACATAGAATTTTAACAGCACTGTATGACTATTAATGGTACAAATTACACCCATGGTTGTTTTATTAGTTGAGAAGTTAACATATTTACAGGTGGGGGTAATTCCATACCTGGAATAAGAAGACCTTACCTATAAGTGAAGGTGTATATTTGGATGTGAAAAGTGTATTTCAGGTTCCTTATATGGCTGACTTATTTTGAATTTCTCTTGAAAAATCCAGTTACAATAGCACCCAGTTAATTCCAGCGGGATATAGTAATTGTTAACACTACCAACTGTGAAAGTTCATTGACCTGTTTTATGTGATTTAATTTTATTTGCAAGTCTAGATCTTCTAGTGGTAAAATGGCCTATAATTCAGTTAGGGCTGGGTGATGTTTTGCTTGACTGCCAAGATACTGATTTATTAGTCGATATAAAATGTTGTTTTGCTTCATAAATTCAGTAGATTTTGCTAGTAAGTTTGGGGCCATCCCTGAAAATTATTTGTTTTGAATATCCTGAACAAAAGTTTTGAAGGTTGGGTTTTTGTTGTTGTTTTAATAGCATTATATTTAATTTATAGAACCAACCAGGCAACAGAGATAAAATAATAGAAACTATAACAAAGCACAGTAAAGAAAATGTTTGTAAGAATATGAGCTTGCAGGTACAGCCTACCTCACCACTACGTGTACCACTGTATCCAGGTCTAAACTCACCAGGCTCTCAGGTAACTTTCTCCTTGCTTGCTGCTTTATGTATGCTTTAAAATGTTTATGAGTGATGCAATAAATTATACTAATTTATACAATCTCCATTGTAAAACAAGTTCTTGTAACTTAATTATTAATCACTAATTGCTCGCAAGACTCACTTGAGATGTAATGAACCTCGAAGAGAGAGAAGCAGTGTGGAATTATGTATGCCTTTCCTAAGGACACCACCGCTACTCGGGCACAAGTGAATATTGAACCCTAGACCCTCCGATCCAGGGGAGAATGTGCTACCACTGCACCAAGGTGGTTCCATTTAGTGTTACTCTGCAACCAGTATGGATCCTGCTCATCCCACACGTTCAAGAAATCTGATATTGCTCTACAAATGTATACTTTGTATCTATAAATATAGTTGTTCTTTGCAGTCAGCCTGAGTAACACAAGAGCAAGTAGTATTATAGAAGTATTGAAAACTGTAACTTTTCTTCTTTTAAAGGCATTTGCTACCATTTCCTATCTGTATATATGGCAAATATTTTCTTATAGGAGAATTTCTTCGAACTTGGGATGTTGATTGAGAATCAAATCTGAAAAAGAAATATGAAATAAAAATCGGAGGTCACTGGCCTTAATCTTGAATTATCTGCCCTTGATAATCAGAAAATACAACAAAATGATGTGTTCATGGTGTTCAACAGCAGATAATTCAAAATCAAAGCCAGTGACCTTTGGAATGTAGTTTCATTATACAGCTGTGATATTTTCTTTTTCATTACAAGGAATGTATGGATGAAGACCAAAGAAAACAGAGACAAGTAGCCAGAACACCAGAGAAGAAAACAACAAAGCAAGAGTCTAATGAGAGAGCCAGAGAACTGAAAAAGGTAAAAAAATCTATGTAGTAAGTGGAAATTCCATATATTCTTCCCATGTCTTCAACATTAAGGTTATAACATTTGAAGCTCAACTCCTAAAGAGTAGATGCACATTATTATCAGTACGAGTTACGGATTGATAATTCTTTTTATGAACGAACTGGAACCGATTGTTCGAAACTTTAATTGACAATTAAGCTAACAGTCGGTTAACTTTAATGGTTATATTTCTACAGTTTCAAAGACTCATTATTAGCTCACCTGGCTATGCCAGGGTGAGCTTTTCTGATCGATGATTGTCCGTCGTACATCGTCCGTCGTCCGTCAACATTTTGATTCAAATGACATCTCCTCTGAAACCTCTAGGCCAATGTTGATAAAACTATGCAGGAATGTTCCTTGCATGAAGCTCTACCAAAATTGTTCAAAGAATTCCATTCCATGCAGAACTCTGGTTGCTATGGCAACAAATAGGAAAAACTTTAAAAATCTTCTTCTCTGAAACCACAAGGCCTAGAGTTTAGACCTGTACCAAGAATGTTCAAATTATGACCCCCGGGTCAAAATTGACCCCGCGCGGGTGGGCACTAAGTTTTTGCATAGGCATATATAGGGAAAACTTTAAAAATCTTCTTCTCTGAAACCACAAGGCCTAGAGCTAAGATATTTGGCATGTAGCATTGTCTAGTGGACCTCTACCAAGATTGTTCAAATTATGAGCCCCGGATCAAAATTGACCCCACACGGGGGGTCACTTAGTTTTACATAGGCTTATGTAGGAAAAACTTTAAAAATCTTCTTCTCTGAAACCACAAGGCCTAGAGCTTAGATATTTGGCATGTAGCATTGGCTAGTGTACCTCCACCAAGTTTGTTCAAATTATGACCCCCGGGTCAAAATTGACCCCGCACCGGGGTCACTTAGTTTTACATAGGCTTATATAGGGAAAACTTTAAAAATCTTTTCTCTGAAACCACAAGGCCTAGAGCATAGATAATTGGCATGTAGCATTGCCTAGTAGACCTCTTCAAAGTTTGTTCAAATTATGCCCCAGGGGTCAAAATTGACCTTGCCCGGGGGGATCATTTGTTTTACAAAGGCGTATATAGGAAAACTTATTTGGTATATAACATTATCTAGTGATCTTCCACCAGGCAAGTGGACTTGTACCAAGGTGAGCGATATAGGGCCATCTTGGCCCTCTTGTAACAAATGTCTGCATTTAAGAGAATAAAGGCTAAAAACTCTTAAAAGTAAAACCAAAATAATCCACTGGTGATGCCCGTCGAGAATCTTTTTTTCAGTCAAAAGTTAATCGAACGTTGGCTTAACAGTCTGTTTAATACTGTCTTGTAATTTAACTGTGTGGAATTTTCTTTGTAGAAATTGGACTTTATGGCGTGCATAGACTTAGTTCCTCCAGATTCAATCAAAGGTAATACATAGGGCTTAAATAAACTTGTGTACTAGCGGGTTGGATATTTGATACAAACCACTGACAGTCTTGCTTTTTGGGGAACCAGGAATTTACTGAATTTACTTGCCATGTTGAATGTAATATTTGGAATATGATTCCAGCATTCAGCAAATTCAAAAATGGTTAAAAGTATTAATTTCTGACAGAGACAAATTACTTTGTGGTTGTTTTCTTATTAAATGTTTATTCTTTTCAACTATACACAAAAATTACTGATGACTTGCGTAATCATTTCAAAATGATGTTACGGTAATAAATGTTTCTACTTGGATCCCTTCAATGGATTACTTTAACTATGTATGGTTATAGTTGATGGCTACTTACCTTTGTTTGTGGAAGAACATGTTGCTTACATATACATTATGTATCCTGGGTATGTAACTATGTTTTCAGACACACCAGGAAAACGGTCTGAGAGGAAGAGGAAAAGTACAAATAATCCCAACTTTGCGTATGGCTTTGAGCTAGAGGTATGTTTCCAACTGACATCGCGAAAAAAGGGGTTGTCACAAAGGAGTGTACAGTTTCTGATATTTTGGATATACATACTTACATATATTAGATGTTCAAATTACAGGTCCAAATACTAGGTATTTTATGCAAAGACACCACGAACACGTGTGTATGTCCAAAATAGGCGTTTATCAACACTTTTTTTCACTGGACTTAAATAAGCTTATAATATAGAGGGTATCCATTTGTCTGCATCATTGTTTATTTTGAACATTTTTCATTTTCACAACACATCCACTATTGACAAAAAATACCCCAAGATTTTAGAACTTGATTTGACAAGACTACATAATTATGTCAGGGTTCTCACTATGTAATAAGTTTGAAAGAATTCCATTAAATAGTTTAAAAACGGGTACGTGTCATTTCCAAGGTTTTAACTTCAAAAGACTGAAATTATTGCCTTCGTTTGTGTACCAGCGGGGTGTTAATATTCAACAGAATGATAGCTGTAACTTAAATTGATGCCTTGTCTGTGATTTCTGTGATAAATTCATTTTATTTTTCAGAGAAGACCAAAGCTGTCCAACTTCTTAGCTAGTGAATACTTTGGTGCTAAAAAGACAAAACGTAAGTGAAAAATGTAAACATTTGCCGAGGTAAGCTCTGTCCAACAAATCTAACATGCTTGCTAATATCTGTTTTAAAAGTCTTTTCGCACTATCAGTAACTTAATCCTTTGATAAACCTTTCTACTCTGAGGATTGTTTATAATAAAATTAAAATAAAAGATGTACCAGAAAAACAGGTTGAAACACTGGATGAAAAATATTTCACTCTTCTTATCGTGCTAATTGAGGGAAAAAAATTGTTGAAAAATTATTCGAGTGAGTCCATCTAACTGGATGAAAGACTTTTAAATTAATGATTTCTACATAAAGTTTGAATAACTGTCGGTAATGATTTTATGTTCTTGTAGCAAAACCACCAACTGCAAAGTCTGAAAGTACATCACCCACGGCGAGTCGACCATCTACACCTGCAAGTACAGATAACAAGCTTGGAAATGATACATGTCAAAACACCAAGGAGAACACAGTAAGTTGCACTGCCGCGACTGTTTACAGGTTATGTTTGTTGTGCAAAGATTAGGGGCTCATACAGATAGCCTGGCTCTCTGTATTCAATGGGAATAGAACTGCAATACAGATTTATATATTTTAGTTAGTATGGGTGGGTGGCTCGGTGGTCGAGTGGTTAATGCTCTGGACTACCAATCCAGAGGTCTCTGGTTCAAATCCAGGCCAGGAATAGACACCTTGGGAATATCAGAACTGTTAGAAATTCAGAGGTAGCCTCACATGTATCAGTACTATACACTGGGCATGTTAAAGGACCAAGGGGTCTATTCGTAGAAGAGCTAGGGTCTGGTACCCGGATTCCCATGTATCTGCATCTGTCTCTCTTCAACGTGCTCTTGTCAGGAGTCTTGGCAAGTTCACCCAGGAAGATATGCCAGGGTCGGATGGGTCTGTAACAAAGGAAACAAGTAATATCTTTAAAAAAAAAAGCAGACGTCAATAAACCTTTTGTGTTTCAGAAGGCTCCCGGGCGTACACTGCTTATTCCGGCACAAAACCCAACCCATATAAATATCCCCCCCCCCCCCCCCCCCCCCCCCCCCCCCCCCCCCCCCGCTAGATGTCCCCCCGGACAACACCTCGTTATATAAAAAAGTTTTTCCCCCTCCTCCCCCCAAAACCTTGACATAACCCCCCCCCCCCCCCCCCCCCCCCCCCCCCGTGTTCTGTTTTTTCTTTTTTGCAACATGTTTATTAAAATACTATAATATAAAAAATATACTTTTGTGTTTCAGAAGGCTCCCGGGCGTAACTGCCCCCTTATTCCGTAACGCGCCAAAATTTGCATTCTGATTGGTCACTTAACAAGTTGGTTAGCAACGTTCATACCCGGTTCAACATACTACGTTGAAAAAGAAAATTTTAGTTATGGCTATGACAGTTTTCATTATTGTAAGTGTGTATATTGCTGATTGATGTCTTTATTTAAAATCGTGATGGTAAGTTTGATGTCTTTATTTAAAATCGTGATGGTAAGTTGGAACGGTAATATAACTTTAAATAAAATAATTTTCTTTCAGCCAGATGAAAGACTTTGCCAGATATGTCAGCTGAGTGGCCAGTTGTTGACCTGTGATAGCTGTAGGAATGTTTATCATTTACAGTGTTTAGCACCACCATTATATACACCTCCAATTGGTCAGTGGAGCTGTCCGAAATGTCAGGTAAACTTTAGTGAAGTCAATGTCTAATAATGAACCCTTCCATAATGTAATTTCCACTCCATGAGAGATGTTTAGCGACCTACCTAAGTGGTCAATGGTTAAAAGTTTGTTGACTTGAATCACTAAACCTCTCACCGGTCGAGGGCCATTTGTTGGAGCCCAGCTACAGGTCTGACATTCTATGTGAGAAAGTTTGCAGTTTCTTATAGAGGATGGGAGTCTAGAACTGTTTCTTCTCAGGAACAATAGCTAGATAAACTTTACTCTTTTTTTTTCACATTACCTCATCCTCTTGGAATTATTTTTAAAAAGCTAGCTGTATATGCTTAGAAGACTTTCTTCCAACGTGAAGCAACTTTAGTAGCACAAACCGTGCCAGTTGTAGTAAAAAATGCCAAACTTTGAAAGTGTAAAATTAACGTGGTGCCAATGATGCGTTAACCTCGCCTGTTTGTTGATGTCTGAGTATTTCTAACAAAAGAATCAATTAAAAACTTTCCCATATGCATTTATTGTCGTTGGTAAAGTTGAATTTTGATTGGTATCAAAATCACTTGATTGATACCTGGTGTTGTGTTATTTAGTGACTTTATCTTTACTTGCTGATTGCAGGAATCTCATCAGAAAAACTCAGCCTTATCCCTGTCTGCTGTCAATATGTACATATCAAACAAAACAGGTAAGGCACTTTCAAAAAAATTCATAGATTTAAGAATTAACACGATCTGAGGACTTTTTAAGTTGTGCTTTCAATAGTGTCCGTAAATTTGTTTGCAAATATCCTTTTGAATAATTGTTTGTAAAATACACGTATCTGTTTATAAAAAAAACATAGTTATAAAAATTCTGCACACACAGAGCTGTTTACAGTTAACTACAACTATTTAAGGTAAAGAAGAAGAAAAGAGAAAACTGCTGAAAAGAAGTGCTGAATTGTTACAAGAGAAAACCCACCTAGAAAACAGAACCAAACAACTCAATGAAATATTAGCGGTATGTACACTAAGTTGATTATGCCTCTGCAGCGATCATTCCTTACATATATCTGTGTTGTCAGATCATAATCTGCACTGTTTGCTATTCTGTCAGTAAATTCGTCTATGAATAACTAATGGTGCCAATTTGAAAAGATACCACTCATTTCAATACTTAAATTGCAGTCTGCAGTGTTTTATTCTATCATTAAAACAGTTAAATCAAGTTTAATATATGTATGTATACAGTAAATTCTGTATATAAGGAACTCCCTGGGACCATTTAAATGTCTCTGAAGCATGTTATAGCCAATTAGCATTTTCATATTAGATAAAAAAGACAAAAAATCGGGCCTTGAAAATATGTTCCTTAATTCATTAGCAGTATCGGTAGTTGTTAAATATGGAGTTTACTGTATAGTTATTGTATACACTCATCCTTTAGTTTATACTAATTTATTTTAGCTCAATTGTGAAGAAAGCTTGAAGCTTATTGAGTCACTCTCGAGTCCGCTTCCTGGTAAAACCAGTACTGGTGTCATATGAGGAGGTACGGTCGTGACCCCAGTGGGGTTCAAACCGGCAACCTCCAGGATGAGCGGCAGACACCTTAACCTCTACACCACCACCCCACACATCCTTTGTTGATCTACATGTTTTTTGTTCTTTTTTTTCAGAGACAAGGCATGAAGAAGCAGGAACTGATAGATATCAATTTAAAAGCCAAACAATCTGTGGAAAATCTCAAGAACTTTGTGAAAACTGTACAATCTTCCTAACAGAGGCCATGGAATACATACCCTTACAGTGGTTATAGTTGCTCGGGGATTCAACACTTTCCATAAGGGGCGGAGAGGACAATACTTTAGTTACATTTTTCAAAATCGCAATATGTAAGGGTCGGTACAGATCGATTGTTTCTGACAAAAAGGTGCCTCAGTTACAAGTTTTACCATGTATTTTTGGCATTTTGCCAGTTGATCTCTCTCAAACATACCTGCCTGAAATTTTCGTAAAGCTGTTGTACAAGACGATAACTCCTGGATATCAATTTCACAGGATTGCGGGTACTCGATGAAATTATTTTTATACCAGTCTATAAGCAGCATTTGAAATATTGTTTGTGAACTAGTTCTGTGTGGTTTGTAATGTTATTAAGTGTTCAGTGACAATGTTTTGTCTTACAATTATCACCTGAACAATTTGTTTTGAGACCTGTGTTGTTCAATGTTGATCCGTTAGACTTGTCAGCAACTAGAACCTCCAAGGCAACGACGTCGGTGGCATTGTTGGAGATCTCTAATATGATTTTCACATACCAAACCTGAGCTTAATTATATTTTCTTACACATTTTGTTGTAATGTCGATTGTGATTGGTTACCATGGTTACAGGTTTTATATTTATGATGGTTCAATAGAAAATCAGATAAATTTAGATTGTAACGGGGTAGCATTGTGCATACATAGAGTTAAACATATTTGTGATTATGACATTTAGGACAGCATGATTGCAAACTATTTATTTGTGATCATTAAAAACTGTACAGTGTATACTGTTTCAGGGCTCTCATTTACAAGCATATGGCCGTAAATTACGCCCAGAAATGATTCCTGTATGCCGAAAATTGAAACCACAGATGTAAGCCAGACTTCCAGATTATTTTGAAATCGTCAAAATTTATTACCTCGGGCGTATATACTGTTTGTACTTCTGATATTTGTGATGGTTCCATAACTGTACCATCACAAATATCTGAATTACCAAACAGTTTACCTGACGATATATTTTACATTCAGCATTAGAATCTCACTTACATTTCATGTCTACATTTGTATATGAAATTAGGCCATTATGGTTAATGGTCAGGAATGAACTGGGGGATTGCACTTCATTTTTGTGAATTTGATTTTGAGTAGCACCTCCCTTTGGGCTGGCTAGTATACTGTTATGTTTTGTCTTGATGTTTGCTTTGATGATTTTGGGTATTTTACTGAGAAGATTTTAGGTGAGAGTATTTGCCAGTTCCAATACCCTCCTGTATTAGAAATGGCTTCTTGTTCAAGAAGTATAGAACTGAACCATAAACAAGAGAGGGTAATGCTGTAAGAATTTAGATATATCTGTTTGAAGAGTAGTCTTTATATAAGTTAGAGACACGAATCCCATCTGAATGAATATTAGGGAATGAAATCTATGAAGAAACAAGAAATTTAATATGTATTTTGTCTCGTCTTTTTGTCTCATATTTTGAGTTGATTGTCAATCAGTGAAGGTAATTGCCAACAATACTGGCCAGAATTGTGTTTAAAGGCTTTGAAAAAAGAAATGCAATTTTTTGTACAAAATAATGTTAACAGTTTTGTAACATGTGAACACAATGAATTTCCAGAAGTTTAAAAGTTACTTCATTCATGATGATTTTTTTTGCCTTAATATAAACACATTTAACTGAAAACGAAAGTACTCGCTGAAAAGTGAGATTTGAAGTTTTAATATCCAATTCGTCCTGATTGTTTGTTCAATTTTCTGTAGCATCCGCTTATAAGACACACCCCCCTCGTTGCACTTCAATTTCGAGTCTCAAAAATGCGTCTTATAGTCGGAAACGGACGGTATTGTTTTCAGTGTTCATGTGTTATTTAATGTATCAATATGTCATGGTTTATCGTCATTTTATCCATCACTGTTTCAACTTGCATGTTTTAACTATGAATCATACTCTCCAGATTAAAACTTGGCCATATGTTTAGTAATTTACTGGAGAAAGGGTTAATTATTTCGGGGACAAATGAGGAGGTTATACTTTTTAATTATCGGAATAGGACCTGTCTCTTGGTAGTTGTTGAAAATGGGAAAAAGAAAATGTTAATACGAGAAAAAGTAGAATTTTAGTAGTCATTGAAAATGTACATCGGTGCTAAAAACTGCCATTATTATATTGATATACATGTATTTAAGTCAGTCATTTAGGTTTTAAAAACTGAATTGTTGAAGATTTCGTTTATGTTTTAGATATTTTCACTAAACTTTTGTCATTCCACTAGGCCTCGGACATTTTGGTATGAAGTTATATTCCGATGACCTTTTTTGAAGTTTGGAAGTCAGTGGGTAGAGTTTGCGTTACATTTACATTAATTTTTTAAGAAACGTCTTAAAGCTGCTCATTCACAGTTTAGGTTAAAAACAGTTAAAAAGAAGTCTCAAATTAATATAATGAAAGAAAATAAACGTGAAAAATACCGATTTCTGCCAAAAATTCTTTGAAATTGCACTAAATTCAAAAGAGTTACATCGATTTGTGGTGCTTTGTATATTTTTGGCGCACATTTTCCTGTAACAGCTCTATTTCTATCAAGTTTATCTATTAATTTAAAGACATTAAAGACAATTTTTAACAAATTCAATTTTTCAGCAAAATCTGTGAGCGAGCAGCTTTTAAGTTTTTCAAGTAAAGACATGTAGGGTTTGTCTCTCAAAACTATTCTATCTACATTGAAAATAGTAGATATAAAAACTGAACTAAGTTGAGTGTTCATCGCAAAACAGTCGTCTTAAGTAATATGAAATAGACAGACTTACAACTGTTTCAAGTTGAACCCTCATACTAGTTTTAATATAAACCCTCGATATTGTCTAGATGTTTGTTCACTTCTGTTGTGTTACTGTCTTTTTCTTTTAATGTACTTTTAAATTATGAGATTGTTTTGTTTCGTTTTATTTATTTACTTGAGGAAAAATACATACTTTTTATACATGTATGTTGTACTTTTTACAATGAAATATTGGTAGTTTATATTAATTTTTGATACTAGATTGAAAATAAGTGTCAGAAATAAAGTGTTCTGTGAAGATTAAGGTTTGTTTATTATCATTCAGCCAATTGACTGGGACATTGAAAACATGCTTTCAGTGATGTCTAGAATTTTATTTCTTAATTTTGTCTGAGCACAGCTGACCTAGAAGGATTGCTGAGTCAGCAGATACACTCTTAGTCACAATACCAGTACTTTGACATAAAAACTGTTGAAAGGCAGAGCGGAAGACATGGTTAGTGTGGAAAATGAAAAAGAAACATATCTGGTTTTGAGCTGTACAGAATAGATTACTTAATTTAGGTTCTTGGGGGGGATAGTGCGAGACATGGAACGTGTCTTAGTTCAAGAGACACCCCCTGGTTCTTTAACATTCTCATCTGAAAGTCTAAATTATTATTGTGGAGAAGTGGCGGATCGAACAGCTGATTCCTGGATTACCAGCCGAGCATGTTGCCTCAAGACCATTCAAGATCTGCTCCGTGTCAATGAACCTGCAATCAGCTTACTTGTGATTGCAAAGGGAATCAGGTAGTGACAGCACAAAAGAGTTGAGGTTATGTAGTCATTCTGTTATAAACTAAACATCTGTTACGCATTTAACATGTATCGTTGGTTTATAACAGATGTACATGCCCAGTGAAAGAGATTGCAAATACATGTACATGTAGTTATGAATGTAAACAAATGAAGTCAAGGTCTACAAAAATGGTTCTCTAAATTGAGTGATATCTAGGATAATGGGTCATGGTCATCAAACAATGAAGTCAAGGTCTCCAAAAATGGTTCCCTAATTTTTGAGATGTCTCGGATATTGGGTCAAGGTCATCAAACATGGTTCTCTATTGGTGTCTTGGATAAGTTCATGGTTACCAAACATGGCTACATTGATTTGGATAAAAAATTCAAGGTCATCAAAAATGGTTCTCTGTTGATATTGGGTGATTGAATGAATAAATAAGTGTCCCTTAAAGATTACCGTACTTAAATCTAGGTCCAAGATAAGCAATATATCTAAGTAATTGAAAATGCCTAACTATAAGATTTCTTAAACTGTTTTTCCTGTCTAATTCCATGACATGAATGAATAATGAACTAAGCGTAGGCTGGAGTAATGATTTAAGAAATCAAGACATTTGTAAACGACTAACCACAGGAACAGACATTGATTAATAACAAGTTTACATGACCCATGCATTATTAATTCTTTTAATGTGTGTTCATTATCACAAAACTACCTGATTAAAGTAAATGTGCTTTTATGGAAACTGTTTCGAGAACTGAGAAATGAATTCAAAACTGATAAAATATACCTTTTATAGGAAGCATATTGAGGGCTGATAAAGCCTCTGTATATTGTATGCTCTGACCTTGACATTTTACTGCTGACCTCAAACTTTTTTTATGAGAAAATTATCAAAGAAACCAATTTTCAAGTGTTTCTTGCAAAAACAAAAGGCAATATTGAAAAAGAAAAAGTATATCGACTGACTGACCTTAAATTTTCATCAAAGACACCGATAACACATTTTTTTCTTTTTTTGGCTAAACAATTAGTGTTGTGGAGTGTACCCACATTTAGTACAATTACCAAACCCTGCAGAGTGGGGAAGAGTTTGCTGAACCCACTCAAACTACGTAGTGTACCAGCAGAGTGTGGAGAAGGGGGTGGGGGTTAGGCAATCACCTGTATAAAACACTGTTCAGATATCTGTTCCTTCAACATTTCACAAAATTTTGATTTCACCTTAATGAAGTGACTACATCAGAAATGAATTTGTGTAAGTTGGAAGTCATGAAACTGGAATAATGTATTCATGAAGTTGAAACTGTCAGCGCTTGAAGTTAAAATCATGAATTTATAAAGTCACAGAAGTGAATTGTGAATACAAAATCCTGAAATGTGAAATTTCGAAATATTTTTAAAATAACACCCACAGTCTTTTGTAGTGTAGGCCTTTTATTGCACAATTTCACAGGGTATGCATCGCTCTTTTCCGCATTTTAAGCTGTTAAATGACATGATCCCTTTCAAGACGAATTTAATGACATGCACGCAACTATTTCATACTGCCAGCTGCTACTTCTTTGCATCAAAACAACTAATTACACAGATGAAAGTCTATAAATCTGACTGATGATGAGACATTTTCAGTTATTGCATGTAGAATTAAGCAAGTATAATATAGTCTTGACTGAAGATTGTTTCGTGGTAAACATTATATGTATAGCATTATTCATGTTACAGGGAATTTTTTACCTAATACCTTTGTCTTCAAACAACATCGCCTTAATAACTACTTTTGTATTGCATGACAGTTGATGAAACTTTGCATAGATATTCCTTGGATCTGTTCTGTCAAAGTGGTGCAAAAATTTGCATAAATGTAAGTTAGTGGTATAATGCAATATTTCCTGTCCGCTCTGTATCTCTATGCCCTGGTAGGTAAGCATATTAAAATGTCACCGTCGTTCAATCTCCGTTACTGTCCATGTGTACGGGCTAACGATTCTTTATATCCCCTGAACACAAAGTGGTTTCAGCTTGTCTGTCCGTCCGTCTGTCTGTAGACCGAATCTTGTGGAAACTAAATCTCCAATACCCCTGGTCAGAATTTAATGATACTTCACACAATTGATAAGTACAATGCCTACGGTAGTTGTGCATAGTCGATGTTTCAGGTCTCTAGGTCAAAGGTCAAGGTCACAGGGGCTTGGTTTAGTAAAATCTTGTGGACGCTAAATCTCCGAAACCCCTGGTCAGAATTTAATGATACTACACACAAGTGATAAGTACAATGACTAGTTGTGCATGGTCGATGTTTTGGGTCACTAGGTGAAAGGTCAAGGTCTCAGGGGCTCAAGATAGTAAATCTTGTGGACGCTTAATCTCCAAAACACCTGGTCAGAACTTAATGATACTTCACAGAAGTGACAAGTACAATGCCTAGTTGTGCATGGCCAATGTTTCGGGTCACTAGGTCAAAGGTCACATGGGCTCGAGATAGTAAAATCTTGTGCGCTTTTAATTTCCAAAACCCCTGGTCAGATACTTCACTGAAGCCTTAAGTTGTGCAGGTCCAATAATTAAAGCATCAAATATTACATAAATTTTTTATACTGTGTCAGTGGGGTGTTCTACATAATTTTGTGGTCATTTATTTCCCCTTTCCTTTTGTTGAGACTGTACCTAGTATACACTGAATGACTTTAAAATAAATTGGCACAAATGTTCAGCACAGGGAGACTGTCATGCACAAGAACCAGGTCCAGTGACACCTTGATGGTAAAAGTCACAGACCGAGACACAACTTCAGGGGCATTCGTCTATTACGAGCGACAGCTCATGGTAGTGCATGAACCAATTTCAATATACATGTATATTCACAGGATTGTAAATCATGTGATGAGGGTGTGTCATGCACAACACCCAGCCATCAACTCCCAAGGTCCAGGTCACACTTTGTTTTGATACCTTGGTTTTATAAAGATATATCTACATTGTCTATCTGTACACATAAACAAAAATAAATGAGCTGTGACATTCACGTCATCCTGAACATTTTCAATGTTTTAACCTACACTTAAAAGTGCAGACATGGTTCACGGACATTGTTTACCGGTACCTTTTCCACACCCTAAATGTGTGTACAACCTTCTTTATTGCAGACATGGTTCACGGACATTGTTTACCGGTACCTTTTCCACACCCTAAATGTGTGTACAACCTTCTTTATTGCTCCGATCTGGTAGAGGACTTCATATTGAATAGCAATACCTCATCAACTTGTTTAATTAAAACAATCTGTGCCAAAAACCTCACAAGAATAATTTGTATGAAATATTCTCAATTTCCAAGGACAAAAGTTTTTTTTATAGTTTTCTCCAATATCTATATAATTGAAACTGCTCACCATAACTTGTTACGTTGTATCGGTGATAAAGTACTCTTGAAATTTTTTCAAATCTATAACTGATTCCTAGGCCTCTAATTAATACTTTTTTTTCATAAACCAGTCTTTTAAAATAAGTTCAATATTCATTTCCTGGGCCTCTAACTAATACTTAGCAAGTGATTGAAGTCACTGCAGTCAAGTTCTTTTGATAGTGTATCACAAACCCACCACCTCTGGCCTAGAAGACCTGAACTAGCTGCATCAATGCAGATACATTAATTCAGTTTTCAACAGGGTTCTTGTTGTGACTCCTCAATGGCGATAAAAATACATATTTGATGACAATTCTTCTGTTTCGGCAACAAAAATATTTCAAAAAGGCATATATCCAAATTAAGAGTATCAAAAATGTATGCACAGAAGAAACAAGATAACCGTAGATTTATACACACACAAAACAAGACAAATGTAAAATTATGCTCACAAGAATCAAGACAAACATATCAACAATAACCTTTTATTTCAAACAATATTTTTTTCTTCAGTACACGATTTGTTCATAAAGTTACGCTAGAACATTTACATTGGTTCATCATACATAATATACAATCAACAATAATAAAATTGTAAGTAGTTATAATAAGCAAGTATCACATTGAGGCTGGTAAATATATCACCAATAACTACTGACTAAAGTGAGAACCAGAGAACAATTCCCACATATACTTGTGTAGTTAGTAATACTTTGTGCCTACTTTTGTCCGTAGATAAAAAATCCCAGTAAGATCCAGAATGGACCTCAAATTTTACGTTATAGTCTGTACTTGTGTTGTTAGTAATACATGTATGTAACGTGCCTACTTTAATTAATAGAAAGTAACCCAAGTAGACCCAGGATGGAATAACGTGTGATATCAATACCCGTGTAGTTACTAATAATATGATGTGCCTATATTTGGACCAGGATCAAAACCCAAGTAGATTCAGAATGGACCTCGTATTTTACATAACATTAGCACTTGTGTACTTAGTAATACAATGTGTGACTATTTTTGTTCATATATAGTAACTCTCGTAGATCCAGAATGGACCTAAAACTTTATGCTATATTGTTACTTGAATGTGTGTTTAGTATGGTCATACATTGCGTGCACATTTATGTTTACTGACGATAACCCCCGAAGATACTGAATTGACCTCCAATTTTATGTCTCAAATCTATAATCATGTACATTCCAAACTACCTCAAATTCTATATCTCAAATGTAAATTCAAAACTTGTTAAAAGATATTTTAATTCAGCAAAACTTTCATGTTTTTTTGGAAGATCATTAATCAAAGTGATACATTAATACATTTTATATCTAAAACATGTATCATGCATTAGTACACATACAAAAATCCTTGTCTGATACCTTAAATTTTGGCAGGTTTTTGAAACGAAGGACTCCTATGAACTAGTATGTTCTTTGAGTTAGACTTTAACCCAGAAGAGCTGAATAAATTAAGCAGACTGGTACCATCACATGTACAATATATATTCTGGTTTCTTTACAAAATTGCACGAAGTCACAAAATGTTCATGACATGCATATCAACAAAATCTTTTTTACTAGTGTGAGTTCTATTTCTTTATACCCTTTTACACTCTAAACAAAGGTGCAGTCCATAACCAAACATGCTCAATACCAATATTTACTCTACACTCAGATTTTCTCTATAGCTGCGTACACTTTAGATACACTCCACAACCACATACAATCTAAGCTCAGATTTACTCTACACCCAGTAAGCTCTATAATCACATACACTATAAACCAAGGTTTACTCTATAATTACCATACTCTACATTCAAGATACTCAAAAAACACGTCATAACCACATGCACTACAGAATTACTCTATAATTACATGCACTCTACACCCAGAATTACTCTATAATTACATGCACTCTACACCCAGAATTACTCTATAATTACATGCACTCTACACCCAGAATTACTCTATAATTACATGCACTTTACACCCAGAATTACTCTATAATTACATGCACTCTACACACAGAATTACTCTATAATTACATGCACTCTACACCCAGAATTACTCTATAATTACATGCACTCTACACCCAGAATTACTCTATAATTACATGTACTTTACACCCAGATGCACTATTACTAGACACTCATAATTACTCTATAATCACATGCACTCTACACCCAGATGAGAGTATCTAAATAACCACATTCATTCTACACCCAGAACCACTCTACACCCCAATTCATTACATATACATTGTACACTGTAGGCAAAAAAAAAACCAGGGGCACTATTGCTACCGGGTAACTTTATACCCATATCAAATGCAATCAGTAAGTAGGTTTGTGGGATAAGGTGACTTTGGCTGGAGAGGTTCAAATAATGCATCGGCAACAATCTAAAGATAAAAGAAGCCCTACTTAAATAACTTCAACATCATCTTTGGTACATAATATACATGTAACAACAGTTTATAGATTGTACGGTACGTATATGCTTTTGATCATATGTCTCTTACAATAGAAACATCTGCCATGATATTAACACAGTGCCACCTCTCAGGTGCAAACACCCTTTGGGAACACAGAAATGTATTTGTTGTAGAGAGGTGTGTTGTTCTGGTGAGGTTGAATCCTTTTATAAGTGACTTAGCAGGAAAGAAAAGGTTGACTCCTTATATAAGTGACGTAGGAGGAAAGAAAATGTGACTGCTGCTCTAGAGAGGTGTTGATCCCCAAGGTTGGACTGTATTAGTTTAACATCCCTTGGTTAATTTCAGTGAAATACTGGCTGAACTGGTGATTGTTAACAGAATATGACCTTGTTGGCCACAGGACTTTTTGGTGCAGCTGTAAATGTACAGAAATTATCTCAAATGCGGGTATTAACACAGGTTCTATGATATAAAGTCTTACCACCTGAATGGGTGGCGCTTTAGATCTTCTACAACACCAGTAACAATTTTTAAAATGTGGCTGCACTTAAAATCACATTTATGAAGGAAGTATTGCTACAAATTTAGTGAGGTTTTGTGAGTTTACCATACACTTTAAAAAATAAAGTTAAAAGTTGCTTTATTATGAATGTTGAACCCAGACATTTAGGAGGGTAGTTTGAAAAGTGAATAAAAGTACGATCATATAAACTGTTCACTCTTTAAGTAACTAACATCTTAAAAATTACCTTTATACCTTAAAAGGAATGTTAATCATTTAAATTCATAAACTTTTCTACACATCCCAAGTACAGTCAAACCTGCTATTAACAGCCAGCCACCGGATGAATCAAAAGTTGCTACTTAGGTGACCACTAAACACAAATTTGACTGTACATTCACATTCTAACAGGAATGTCTTAAAATGTATGTAAGCACTAAAATCTCTCATAAAAAGCTGGTATGAATAGCCTTGGTTTTGAGTATCAACCCAGAAAAACAATCTAGCCTCACGTGCATGATTTCTAAATGGTTTTCTTCTATAAATGCAATATAAAAAGCAAAACTAAAAGTTACAAGACGAAAAACCCCAAAAAAGACAAAAGGAACTCAAGCAGGAAGATAAAAATAAAGCCATAAAATTGTAAAGAATATAACAAAAACATATCACATAATAAAGCAGTAGAATAAACAATTGGTTAAGTGTGTAAGAAATAGTTTGAACACCTGAAAGAAGCTGAGTAACGTTCTATCAAACAGGGAATGAAAATATTAAAATATAGAACCTAAAATTTGCCACATTATGATGCTTAACTATTGTATTCAGACAAGAATCAATACCTTTGCATTCCTGTGTCCTTGAACTTTAACAAGGTGCCAATAAATGTTAAAACAAGTCATCAAAAAGTTCTTGGCTGTACCTGCTCGAAATATCATGAACAACCCGCAAAAGGGCTGTTAATTCAGTTCACGTTTGGGCATTCTGTGTTTAGGCGAGCTAAAAAAAGACATAACAGAATTTTACTTCATCTCATACACACATAATAATATATTAAGAACACTTCATTTTCTAATAAATAGGCAGGGCAAAAATATCACTTATTCTAACATCATATGAGTATCTAGTATACTATTTAAATAAATTATTATGCCGTACTGTATTTCAGCCCACACAATGAGATTGCCGTCATATGGTATTTAAAAACAGAGTAATATCATCTACCTAACTAACTTGCTATGGATGACATTTTGTTCATGTGGCATTTCTTAATAGGTACATGTATATATAATCATACTAATGATTAGCCTAATCACTATTTGAGCCCTACTCTGTGAAAACCAACATTTTTATGTTTGAAAGTCAATGTTAAAATAAGGTAAAGGCAAATATTATAGTCGGATACTGCTATACAGTCAAAGCTGTGTAAAACACACAGTCAAGTCTGTATTAAAAGGATAAGGCAGGGCGATTGCCTTTACCAGCGGCTGCTTTATTAAAGTGACCACTTAATTGGAATCAACTGTGGTTACACAAGTATATTATTACTCATGTTATCTGTGACTGATAAGCAAATTTATCGTTTTCTGCAGGAATTTAGCGCCCATTTCAACCGTATTTCGGTCATGTTTCCAGGCAGGCAGTTTAACAGATCATTCTAGGAAAGAATCCAAACTAGATACAAATCCTTCATAAGAAACTGCCAGATTTATAATGTAAAGAGACATGATCAGAAGCAGGGCTCTAACCCACGTCCCTAAATTAAGGAAAGGTTGAAGTGATTTCAAGTCAGCGATTCTAGCGACTCAACCATGATGGCGAATTTTCATAGATGCACATGTTGACGTGGATTCATACTGGTCACAAGGCCTAACCTTGGTTTTCACACAGTAGGTCTCAATTCTTAGACCCCATTTCTATCAATTACCAAGAATGACTTTTCGTTCACTCAGAAGTCCAACAAAAATATCATCAAAACATTCAGGCACTACCATAATTTGCATGTAAAATATCAATGCTTCTACATTACACATAATGAGCGACACTGCACAAACAATTAATTCCTAAAATATTCATAAGAACTGTAACAATCATATTTTGTGGGCATCATTTTGAGAGTAACAAATGGTTACTAAACATTAATGAAGCAGAAATAACATACAGACTTGGTTCACAACCTGTCTCTACACATTCATTGTGGTTATGCCTCCCAAAAAAGTGTGTTTCAATGCTTAAGGTTTTATGGCTGATTTCAAACATTTTTTATATAAGAAAATCATCAAACCATCCAACTTACAACTGTTTTAAGAGCAAAAAAAAGAGCAAAAATTTTTAAAAATCACCAACTTTTTTGTTCTTTTGACATCAGTCCTTTCTAGTGAGGTGTTCCAACATGATGGACCAATTTCAACATGACAGACCTGTTCCAACATGATGGAAGCACTAATAAATAATTGGACAACCAAAAATTGGACAAGTTCTTGAAAAAGGGTGAAGACATTTTGAACACATTAACACAATTGATACGAGCCTTTGAAGCTCAGTCATTTCAAATGAAAGAACTGTCCAATACATTTTATATGAAAAGAAGGTTAAAAAGGGAAGAAATGGACTTTCAACTGAATGATTGGGATGAAGGAGAACCCACACAGAAATGGATAGTGTGCCATAGGGGTACAAGACAAAGTAGCAAAGGTCATCAACAAGAGTTTACCGGGCCAGGCGGACCTAGCGAAAATGAAAGACTTAATGGAAAAATACAAACATCCAAAAACCCCAACCTCAAGTTACAAATGGTTGATAGCTTCCTATGGGATCAGTTAAAGACAGTCACCAAATCTCAAAGACGTGGCAAAACAGAAAACCTTGAATCTGCTTATATAACCAGTTGATGGTTCGACCACATCGGTGGGAACAAAATACCATATGTGAAGATGTTTCAGAACTTCATAGGTGACGCAGTAAAGCTTAGAGTAGAGAATTAAAGTAGAGATTAACAAAACAAACCAACAGCGACGAGAATCAATCTAAAAAGAACTCTTTTCCCAAATTAAAGAGCATTTGTTCAGATGCTCAACCTTTATCTGCCACAGGGTTATTTGGGGACAATCTAGCAGACAAGACAAAGAATTTGGATACATAAACTCTGCAGCGCTGATGAAAATGAATCCTAACATTGAAGAAAATTAATCTTGCTGACAATAAATTCTGTTAAAAAAAAACTGTTTTTCACTGAAAATGTTATCATCATTATCTAATATGCTTTTTGTAACGTATACATGCCATATTACGTGCAAGTTACACCTGAGCAAGAATATTCATATACGCGACATACGCCTATGTAAGGCTTGTTTACAAATCCTTCACAACTAAAACCTCTATAAAACGTGATTACTGTTCATAAATACCACTGTGTTATACATGTCATATGACATCAAATAAATACTGTTTTAAACCAAGACCTGACATTAGTAAATACTATCTATAATTATGCAAATATAAAATATATCAAATTCAATTTAAAAGTTGCCATAGGCTGAACAATAAAATGCATAAAGTTACTAGATATACACCAGTGTATAGAGTATGTAAGAAAGGGTGTGCCATTTAATGACTGATAGCAGCTTATTATTATCTTTTGAAATATCTATATTTTCTATTTTAACCTTGCACTTCAAAAACTTGATTAGGCAATCTTGTCAATAAAAGTTTTTCAATGCAAAAGTTTTGTTCTGCAATCTTGCAAAACAAAATCTGCCTAACCAATCCCTTAGACATACAAATGTGACAAGAACAAAAGCAATTGCTATGGTTACAGTGAAGGAGACAAGTTTTCCAGATGTTACCTACTATAAAATACCTTGGATCATTACATTCCACCTAACTAAAGGATTTTCTGGTTGATTTACCTAATATAAGAAGTTTGTTAATAAACGTCATACATATGCATCTCCCATATCGCAGAAGAAAGTACCACACATTATCTAAACTGGTTGAAACTGCATCTATGGAATTTCCTCTTTTTTGGCACCTTTCACACAAAAATCTTGATGGGCAAGGGGAACATGCCTGTCTCTTGCTGATGTTTCAAGTTTGGTTTACAATTTAAAAGCTTTAATTGAATATTATGAATAAAATTGAAATTTATAATATTCTGTCTTAATCACTTATTGACACTACACTATGGGCTATACAAGAAATCCTTACTTCTTCTCTATGTTCAGTGAAGTGATACAAAAGTTGCAATAAGATTCTAATTTTTTTTCTTTAAACAAAATTACACACAAAATTCTAAAATGTACGCACTGTTTACAAAAAGTTGAATGATATTGTAAAGCAGTTCTCCGCTAGAAAAAGACAAAGTATCATAAGTATAATCAGAATTTTGGTTGCAGAAAGGAAAAGTGACGCCTTTATGTACAAATATGTGAAGACTCTATAAACAAAAATGTTCAATTTAAACAATAACGTAACAAATAAAATATGGTAAAGCTTTCCAATAAAAACTAAAAGAAACAAGGTGCAAAACTTAATTAATGCAAAAGTGCTTGGTCCCGCCAGTAGAAATCAAAACGAAGAGAAAACAAACTATAAAAGATGTGATCACACTATTCAGTATTGCTAGCTACTTCTGCAATTCTGCAGGTTTTCATGAAGTTTATAAAATTTTAATGACAAACAAAAAATGTTTACTCAGGCAGGAGGAACATGATGGTCCTAAATCGCTCACCAGCGTCAACTGCAAGATGTGATCAGAGCAGCATGAGTAAAATACAGTATTAAGACCGGAATGTGATAAAACTGGAAATAAGAAGAACTTGTGTGCCACTGAGTGGCCATTCCTGACATTGTGTTCCTCGCTGTGTCAACTGCTGCCACAATCAAAATACAATGGCCTGTGAATAAAATATCTGAAACTGTAAGTAAAACTGAATTTTAAAATGCTGATTTAAATCTCTGTAAGATTTCATGATCCTAACTGTATTACCTTAACACTAGCTGCAAATGCTCTTTGTTTCCAAAGTCAAGAGCCATAACTCTTACAGGGGTAATGAATGGTCAAACTAAATCATGTCAGTTTGATAGCATTCCCTAAAAACAAAATGTAGCATCTAAACTGTTCATGAAGTTTTTCTTTTGTTTTACTCTGTGAGTAGTAAGTTATTTTTGACGTCATGTGACCTATAAATGTCCATGAGATCGAAAGGACAAATATTCTAACATATTTCATATATGGTGACTGCATGATTATCTAGCCGCTAGTGTTCAAAAGGTCACTGTGATTAAACAGCAGATAGATAATAGACAATGTCATGATATAATCACGACAAGCTCACCTTGAGCTCTTTGTGTTCAGGTGAGCTGAATTTTTAGTTATGAGCCTGAAAATTTGAAATATCAATTTACAATGAATTAGTACACTTAAAACCAATATAATTCAATGAAAATAGAAGTCGCTACCATTTTCAAAGTAGGTCTTAGAAATTGTATGACTCAGTCATTACACATGATCTGTATATAAAGAAACTTCATGGGAGAGACACAACATGTCAACGCCCCATCTGAATTTGTTCAAATTGAATAAAGAAAGTACTTTACACATTTAACAGTATTAAATCCAATAAAATGAAATGGAAATGGGTCACATCATGATAAAAGAAACCTTTTTGAATGATTTATAACGATTTGATCTTCTCACTATATTCTGACTGCTGTAAACTTCATTGAATGTTCAGGAATGAAAAATGTGAAAAAAAATGAAAGAGCCCATTAATTTTATGTTGTTAAGTATCATCGGCACTGATCGCAACGACATGCTATAAGCTGGGTAAGTTTAATTTGGCGGGTTGACAGTAAAACTGCAGTAAATTATATGAAATAAAGAAGGACTTACAACAGTTTTGCTGTCAACCCTGGTTTAAATGCATTTTCTTTTATTCTCACCCTGCCGGCAGCAAGTGCTTTTTGTTACCAGTGTAGATCATGATAATGCAGTTCATCCAAGTTTGTAACTTAGTCAGAAAATTTTCACTCAGCACCCCTAGGACCAAATAATGGGTACTGTCCGAAGTGCAAGATGGAAAAGTCCATTTTTAGAAATAAAACAATGTCAAATTTAAAGCTGCTCGTTCAGTTTCCATATTTCCAAAAAAAGATATTTTAAAACATAAAATGTAGAAGTAAATGCTTGATTCAACACCGCAAGTGAAAATGGACACACTATTTTGCCAAAAAATCCATTGAAACTGTTTGTGGGTTTGGTTTAACGGCACCACTACGCCATTTGGTAATATCGGGATTTTTTCAAAAGCATTTGTAACATTTCTTAATTTGGTAGCGTGTATTTTCAAATATACAGATATACTTTACAAGCATTGATACTGGAACCTTTTCATTTGGCTATTCATATAAAATATGTTACTTTCAGAGAGTCGGAAGAACTCTACTTTTTCACCAAAATTGAGAACAAGCGGCTTTAAAGCTCGCAATTAGGCTAGAATCACTGTGTCCCTTTTCTTGGCTAAGAAAGTAACAAAACCGAAACTGTTTCATCAATAAAGATCAGTGATACTTAATCTGGTTTTGACATGCTGTTTTCCACCTCTGAAACATTGATAGTATAAAAGAAACTGTAATCTGACATGAGGTTTATTTTGCCCACTAACACACAATCTTCATAGAACTAAATAAATAAACATCGTAAGTTTCAGTAAACAAGAAATTAATAATTGCGAAAATATATGCGATGATGATAAATAGTACATTATGAGATGTGACAAATAATTCTATATATATACATGTACTCATTTGCATACACACATTAGGACGCTTACTTGACCAGATAAGGTGTGACGGTACTGATCTACCAAGACAAGAAAATATGTCAACAGCTGTTAGAATAATCACCATGGAAATTTTCATACGCAATACAATTTTAGAATGCCCCGTCAACACATTTGTTATTGCTTCAACGATGAAATATTATAAATACTTCAATCGGGTAAATATTTTTTTCAAAATGGAATGTAGCCAAACATTGTGATTAAACACGTAACTAATAAGCCATATAAGAGGGTACAGACTATGATTGTCCACACACTCGTAAACAACAGTACTACAGACCATCATTTTCATAATGGCAGCAACAGCTAGAATGAGACAGAAAACCATAGCCTATGTTCTTCCGATAAGCCCGCATATTTCCTTGTGGTTTTATCAAATGTCACAGTTTTTAAAACTCCATCAATTTTCTTGGTAACATGCATCTATCATGACACACTATGCAATGACTTTTTTATTCCCAGCATGTCTTGTTCACAAGTAATGACATTTTGGATGAAATATAATGACAGGACTCCCATAGCTCCAGCTGTTACCATGTAAGACAGTACCGACCCCGTCATGTATACTATATATCCCATTACACACGACAGCACAACTTGGGACAGGAAGTATGCGCTGTCAAGTGTAGCTATGTCCGTTGCTATGCCCCTCACAGGGGCTTGTCCTATAGATGCCTTGTTTTGTGGCATTACATCAGAAAAGTACACCTGAAATGATAAATGAAAAACCATAGTTCATACATGTACTTGACATTTTGCGGTTAATAATTATTATATAGCAAATTGAATAATTAGATTTCCATTACAAAAATGACTACCAGTGATGGTCATCATGATTATGACCTCTTCTGACATGCCAACTAACGAAATATTGTGTTCTGTCCTTGAAACATTTTCATATTTTATCAGTGACAATATAGATCTCAAATCAGCCACAGTGCTGTGATGTAATTTTTTTAGTACATGTGCATAAAGTAACTGTCTTCTGCATTGTATAGCATAAAATAAGAAGAGTGGAAGTGGAATATACATTTGTACATTTGTATCTCAAGTGATACAATTTTCACATTTTCTCTCAGAGCTCTTGAAAATATTCAAATTGTATTACTTTTTGTTGAGATATATTAAATATCCACTCAAAACAAACAAATATCCTGTATGTATCACTCCCCTGAGTTCAGAACATGGACACATTCAAGCTGCTGGGTTGTCGTTATGTGTTTTAATGACAGAGTTCACTTTAATCAACACGCAGTAATTAGACACTACAGAAAATCGATGTGTTAAGCGAGTAGCGGTAGAAGGTCATGTAACAGCCAATCGTATGAAATGAGTTCAAAGTCTGACCGATGATTTTCTAAGACAAATAATGATACATGTACAAATGTACCTTATTTAACTTAAAGTTAAGTATACTGAGTATCACTGAGTGAAAAGAAAATTAGGACTTTACAACCAGTATAGGTGAAGACATAAAGTCTGAGTTTACACCATTCCTTTAAAGTCACAGGATCACATTGATTTTACTGATTTACTGATAGAATAATGATTGAACCATGATCTATTCACTCTTATATTATGTTGACAATATGCCTTTTCATGTCTTCAATAAAAAAAAAAAGAGTTGTCATTTACAATATCATTGAAAAAATACTACACTATATTTCTAACATGTACATCGATTTAAAAGGCGAAGTTAAGGAGTGATTTTGTAACAAATAAAGATCTTTTCTTGCCAGTAAGACATCTTTCTTGGTAAAATAAGAGCTATTTGTAATAGTGATCCTGGGGCTTTAACCACAACAGGGTAACATTGAGTAACATGAATACAGCTCTTGCATAATTATAGCAATGAAAAAATTTTTTTTTTTTCTATTCTTTTGTAATGAGTATAAAATGTTAGGAAATTGATTTTGGAAAAGTGGTGCTCAATTATAGATTGTATCTATGTTCTATCATCTGTTACGTACATTCAGGCTGACATATGGTTGAGAACATAAAGGTGTGGTATACCTTGTAAAATGTCAACACTTGAAAAAACCTTTCCTCTGATTTTACAAGTTCTTTTTAAACAAATTGATTATTATTTACAGCCCTAAATAGCTCTTAAATGCAGTCAGTATATGGCTATATAAATCATACCTCATACACAATTTAAAGGTTTTTTTGTCTGATAAGACACGAGTCATTGCATGAAAAGTTTCTATTCATGAAAAGTGTGTTTGCTAAACCTGTGATTAAAAGAGCACAGCAACATTGTCAGAGATTTCAGTCTATTTTAAGATTTTTTAGATTTCACTGCATTCAGATTGTAAGACAAGTTTTCAAAGTAAAAAATAACTGCATGATGAAAGCTTTCTGTAAAACTACCGTTAACTGCTTCTATTTCTATATACATTTAGAAGCCTTCAGTGAACTGGATCTACTGCTAAAATACATTATTGCAAAATAATGATTTTTCAATAAAAAACGCCCTTTCCTTTATTTTTACCAGACTTATTAAATTCTTGGCAGAAATTCAACAGATAACTGTGGATTCTAGTGTGCAAACAAGGAGGCCATGACTTGAAAAATCTTGGAGGAGGTCCACTAGACAATGCTACATGCAAGCAAAATATCTTAGTTCTGGGCCTTGTGGTTTTTGAGAAAACCGTTTTTCATGTTTCTGAGAGGGACATCCCTGCCAAGTTTCATCAACATTGGCCCAGTGGTTTCAGAGGAGATGACATTTGAAGGAAATGGTGAACAGGTGTATCATATATGCTGGATGGTGAGTGATCCCAATAATTCACCCTGGCACTTTGTGCCAGGTGAGCTCAAAACAATTAAAGGGCAATAACTCTGGAGATACTAAGACAATCCTGATGAAAGTTGAGCAGCATTATGCTGTTGTATTTACGTACTTAGATCCATTGGTTTCTTAGTTATGGCTCCGTACAGACAGACAGACCGAGGGAGAGACAGACAGCAACAAAACAAGTCTGCCTGAGTCTGCCTCTGGTGGGGGATGATAAACTTAAATTAAGAATAATAGCTACCTTAAATACAGAATAAGAAGAAAATTATCTAAACTCATACTGAAACCACATAATTGACTTTTTAAAATTGAATACAATACTTTCAAAATAAAACAATGCTCACCTCTTTGTCACTGTGGTATTTTGATACCAAAATAAATGGAATGGTTAAAACAGTTGCATACGCAAACCCCGTAAGTGCTGCCATTACGTTAACGAATATCACATTCTGGACTAGAACCATTCCAAACATGGCGAAGATGAATGAGGTCATCCCAAATGTGTAAGTCAACTTGCAGCCGAAGCGGCGGACTAATTTTTCAACAAACAAGGCATACACTGCCGATGTGATACAATGAAAAAGTAGTCCCCAGCTACCCATTCTCACACCCTCGTCAAACCTGTTTCTTAGGCTAGAATCTTCCGGAGCATTTGGATTTCCTTCATAAATGGCATTTCCAACAAAATCCGTAAAGAACAGGTTAAATCCCATTATTGCAGTCCAGCTACAGAAGTGAGCGAGAGCAAGATGTCGCAACACATGCGGAATATCACAGAGTCTCTGAAATGGTTCTGGTAACTTTTCGTACAAGCTTAACCAAACTAAATGCAACAGATTTGCTGCTGCACTCAAAAATCGCAATGTCAAAAAAAATCTAATCCACGACTTTGGTAATGACAAAAGCCTACACATAATTGTTCGTTTTGCGTTATACTTTGGTGGAGGTCTTTCACTTGAAAGTCTCTCATTTGGTTCTTTTGGCTCCAACTCTGTTATCACATTTCCATTTTCTGAACCATTGGTGTCATACCCGGACTCCCCGCCATTACTGCTTACTTCTAATAAGGTATCTACAGGTGCATTATTATCACTTTCCCTCATAAAAAATTGTTTTTCTTTGGCTGCTAGAATTGTTGCTATTAATAGAACACAAAATAAAAACGTCAGTATTGAGAAAACAGTTCTTTCCTGTGTTTTGAAATAAAGGCCCACTGATGTATATTTCCATTCAATAGCTGTGACCAGATAGCCCAAAAAGCCCCCCATACTGACCATTAGCGAGTAAACTATGAAGACTCTTTCTTGTTGGTCAGTCTCTCTCGAAACATCGGACAGTAAAGCCTCGCACGGAGTTAAACATGCTTGGCTCGTAAAATCCAAGAGCACAACTCCTGAAGTCAATAACAACAGACTAAAACTTTTGGCAACTGTTCCTGGTCCAAATAAGTGTTCACAGATTTTTTCATTATATGGAATAATTAACAAAGATGTGAGTAACAATGCTGATAATCCGAGAATAAACGGTCGTCTCCTTCCGATTCTGCTCCTGCATCGGTCGCTGGCCCGTCCGATCATTGGGACGAGTAAAAACCCTAAAAGCGGTCCAAGACCTAGAATGATGCTCATGTTTTCCTCTGTGTAACCAGACTTGAGCAACATGGGCGGAATGTAAGTAAATCCTGAACAGGCACATATTTCCACGCCACACACGACGGCATTTAATAGAAATATTTTCACAAGACTCAGTTTGGCCGGTTTAGGTTCCGAGCCATAAACAATCATTTCTGGACTTGGTAAAGGCATAGCTGGATATGACTGTACGTTTTCTTCCATGCTAATAGCGGAGCTTGTCCGAGTGCGAACCCGTACTTCACATTCCGCTTCTGTACCCATATTGCACTAGATCCGATATTAAGAAGTTTAGCTCCATCACTGCTTTACTTCATACTGAAAATAACAATCAAAATCTTAAATACAGGCAACAGATAAAACACTGTATAATTCTTTTTACTTTTAAATTTTACATATAACCTAAGTTACTAATATCTGGGGTAAAACAAATGAAATCTATTCCAAAATCTCCCATGTAGAATTGCAACTTCAAGTAAAACCCACAAACATCAATACAGCTAGAGCTACAGGTCCCTGAAAACAAAAGTTTTAAATTCTGTGACAAAACACAATAATTATTCTAGGTTGTTGCGATAGAATTGGACACTGAATAAACTTTCGTTGACGACTCAAAACATTTTAATTGGAAGCATCAACCGATCACTTTAATAATTTTCCTGCAAGATGGACTAGAAAATGAGAGTATGCACATGACTGTTCTGCTTTTGTGGAACACTGACCGTATGTTTGCACTCAAAGATAATTATACCTAAAACACTTCAGATATAATAGAAACTATTAGCAAGTTTATGGTTCTACCAAAATACAAGTGTTTTAAGTCCTTCACTTCATGTAAGTCTTTGTGGTATTGTATTAAACCCTTGAAATTGTACAGTCTCTTTTTGTGTGTGGTTTTTTATCAGTTCCAAAAGTGCTTCAGTTATTTATACTCTGGTGGGCCATTTACCGGACCATCATTGCTGAGAAACCCCATACTCTGTAAAAAAAAAAAACGGCCAACTTTCTCCCAGAATAATTTGGTCATTGGTGTGGCTCAAACCAAAGACCCTCTTGATCAGTGTTAGATGGGTCTGAAACTTTATGAAACAAAAGTATCTATCCATCACACAAGCCGATGTCAACATCCCACTTGACTTTTGCAAACTTTTGTATTTAAAGATTCAGAGGTAATAATAGTATGTTCACTTCATGCCAAAATTTTACGCCATTTGCAACACCATTGCTGTGACGTCATGATGTAATATTATTCATAACACTGTGATTCACTTCCTATTTTATGTTTCACCTGATGAAGACTATGATTAAAAGACAAAACTCACTGTGTGTGAAACTGAAATTTTTCTTTTATTAAGAAACGGTAACGCGGAGGAACTGCTATTATTAATATTGGAACATATCATATAAGTATACAATATATCGTCATTGAAATGCGGAGCAATCACAATTTCTAACTAACCCTCTCAACGTTATATCACATGCTTTTTAAAAACCTTTATTCCAGTCACAATTTTCTTGAGTGAAAAATTTACCAAGTACAAAATGACGTACATAGTCCATATTCTTAATATTGAAGAAAACAAGTATTTGCTATACTGACGGTACAAAAGCAACAGCTGTGTGCGAGATCTATACCACTATTTACTGACATGCTATACATGAATGTGTCTCGGTTTTCAATCAATTATCAAATAACACCTTGGGAAAATAGAACGAAAAATACTGTCTTGTTTTCTAACATTCATTTATTAGGGGAGGATTCAAAAATCAGGCAGATTGTGAGATCATGTGAAAGCAGCTCTAAGTAAGTCATGTGATGTCAATTAATGAAAATTTACGCCCCCCCAAAATTAACGACACACATATACTCTTTCACTCAATTACTGCTGTAGGACACTTCACCATTAATAGAATATAGGGGAGGGATTAAACTTGGCTAGAGACAAAAGGTGGTTAACTCACCATCTGGTAAATAAATAAAACATGAAATATGGCCTATTAAAGTCAACTACCGTATATGGTTTAAAATGCTGAAATATATGTTTGTTACCTAGCACTCAAAAGGATACTATACCAAGATAATATTCAGACCAGATTTAATCAAAGTAATTTGACTAGTAGCCAAAACAAGATTTCATACTGTGAAATTTCTTTTTGCCCACCCCCTAACCCCCTTCAAATTAAACCCAACCATTTACATCTCAATCTCCTGATTAAGTTAAACTTTAAAGCTATTTTAAAGAAGTGATATCCAAAATTGCTGATGACAGACTGTGACCATAGATAAATATAAGTTGAGAAGCCATGACGGTATGCTATAACTGACTGGAATGAAAAAGGCTGTCCGTTTTAAAATTAACCACTTCATACATCAAGACAGAAAACTTTTGAGCAACGTTAACTGGCCTAGTTGAAAGACTTAAAGATACAAACGTACTGTTTAATTAAGAAAAGTATACTTTATGAAATTATATACACAAACCTTGTAGTTCCAAATTTGAGTCTGTTACATGTATTTCTAAAGCATGATTCACTCCACAGCATGTACAATGATTATGGTATCCTCTGTGATATTTAGCCTAAAATGCAGTTGAGTCCTTCAGTTTATTTGTCTTGTCTACCTGGAGATATAAAATTAAATACACCACTTTTACACTTCATTTATTTTCTCTATATCTATATGTCTCCTGCCATGAGCTTTTAATAAGAAGTATAAATTATGCTGCATGGGAATTCTATGTATGCATATCAGTGAATATGTAAATAAATGCAGTAAAAATGTAGAATTATACACTCAGCTATAACTAATGAGGCTTGAAACAGTTTGACATAGGCAAAAACATAATGGTTACGCCTTTACTTATGAACATATCTTTAGATACATCTACTTTAGTACACACAGACCCTGTAAAATACATACTCTTTATATGCCATCTTTTATTAAGCAAATTTAATTTATTTGAGATATTCTATTTGAGATGTGTTGCATACAAATTTTAATTACGGGGATTATTAGCCAATTAAAGCTGGTTTTGAACATCGCCAACAAGTAACGATCACAGTATTCTCAAATAATGTTGAAAATTTATTTAATTTAATTAATATGTTTCTCAGCACTGCTCTATGGAAAATTGGGGAAATCTTACGAGTGCATTGTTCATGTCTACATGTATACCACCAGCTCTCTAATTCTTTTCACAAGAGGTGGTGAATATTTTGTCTATGCTAAAGTAAGATGTATCGACTGAATAGCAAACAGCGAAGATCATGATCAGACTGCAAAGCTAATCATAATCTACACTTATTTCAAAGACAGAAATCAGATACTGCCAGAAAGATAATGGTAACTGACTACCAAGACGATACAGCTCATATCTGTATCACTGGAGGATGGTAAAATGCATCCCTTAGTCCATGTTGTTCCCCTTTCACGCACTGATTCTGTCCTATTTATATCCCTTAATGCTATATTTGCTGAAGTTGCAATTTCAGTGTAATTTCTTGTGCGTGCATTTCAATTTCGTGGGAACATTTTGCATATATAATTATGTGGCAATATTCTCACATAAAATTATGCTTTCATTTATATATAAATAATGATTTTTATGAACATTTTCATAAAAATAAGGGGGATATTGTTACTCTTCATAATGCAGGCATAGGCAGATAAAATCAACAGATAAACCACTCAGAAATTATGTAAGCATTGCATAGTATATTTCAATGCATTAAACCTCTTATTCTATTCAAATGTATAAAAGCACAGCATCTGTATTTATTTAGAGCTCTCTATTTACATATATGTTGTATCACTTCACTTTAAAGTTTACAAAACAGTAGGAAAACACATTCAAAATCTGTCATACATGTCCAAGAGATATGGTTTTTCGAGTTACATGTACATTGCAAAACATACAAATATTTCTACCATTATAGTATCAACAATTTCAAGTTAAAATTGATGGATCCCACCTTTAGTCACAGGACCAATCAAAGCAAAGCTGTAACATTAAGAGATAGAAGTTGAAGAGAGCCAACATGGCCCTATATCGCTCACCGAGAACAGAGAATCTGCAATGCACAGTATTATACATTTTTATAAAAGATTCACTAAGGTGTGAAGATCTAAACATGGAGTTCTGTGTTAGTTGGTGACTTAAGGTTTTTAACCCCTAAGTGGCCCTGTTTCAAAAGATATGGCCCTGAAAGGTAAACATGAACATACAAGATAGCAAACATCTGGCCTCCCTCGTTATTGTAAAACTTATTTCACACTCAACTCAGTTTGAGCATGAAATGTTATTTTCACTTGTAGCATTTATAATTCATACTGTTAAACAACAGAGAAGCAATTTTGAAAGCCAATAAAAGTTCTACAGAAGTTGCATGATTTTACATTTATTAAAGATTGTTTAAATTAATTGTTAAAATAATGACTTGCATTAATTTAAAGTAAGAGCACGAAACTGAGTCAAAAATGAAAATTATTCTTTTTAATTACATACTATGTACATGCACTTTAAGAATACTCTTTAATTGCAGTAAAATTGAAAATTTATGAACTTTGCATAACTTCAAAAGTAACATGGCGCTGAAAGTCTGAATTGCTTACAACACTAAATTCACATCTTTTTGTCACAAGAAGTGCTTTACTTTTATATTTGTAATGCACGCGCATTGCATGGTTTTAACTACATGCAGTTAAAACACACTATCCTGGTAGAAGATGCAATGGCGTTTTGGTTAATGCCTGTTAAGATCACCATAAAACAGAAGTGAGAAGGATAGAGTCCCTGGATGGAATTCAGAAGACAAGTGCACATGTACCTACCAGCACCATAATCACATATACATTATAGGATGATAAAAATACTCTATTATCATTCTGAAACTTTTTAGGAACTGTAACCAGACATTGTCAAATTCAGTAATGTTAAGTCAATACAAAAATAACAGTATTACATTAATCTCACTCTTGTTACATGCTGTATTACGTTGGTAAATAGTAAAAATATTTTAGTTTGAAAATTGTTTCGTTTAAAGTATATTAACCTGGTAAATAAGCATGCGACTACAAAAATATAATTTTGGGATTAAAGAGTCATGAATAACGGGACATGGAGGGCCATCAGAACCATGGTATCAGAATCTTTTTGCCTTAATATACAATGTACTATCAGTAGTTGTCAAGAAACAAGTTTTACACACTTATAGCAACTTACAAATTCATGTTACAAAATTTCTGTCTCGGTCGGGTCAGGTCGACAATATAAATCATGTGTATCGATCAATAATATAATTATAGCCTAAGAAATGTCATTATGTGGTTTTAACAACTTGGGAATCGTCTTTTATTAGCATATATTTTACTTCCTGAATAATACATTTCTGATTGTAGGAAGTCATGAAAGTTTCGTAAAACAGAACTTGAAAATGACACGATATTTACAAAGAACTAATTAATTTTTAATTTCCTATCAGAAATTCCTGATTGTAACTCATTTCAATTTCACTGTTACAATACTGCAAACTGGGTTTAATTTGTGAAAATTTTCATTTGCGTTATTTTTGGTGAGAATAACAAGTGACAAAGTAAAACAAAATATGGAAACTTTGAATACAAATCATTCTGGATAATTCAAACTACTTTGAGAATCAATAATGAGATCATTTATAACTCAATGAAGAAATTTAGCTATGTTTTGGAAACACAAAAATCAGTCAAGTTACAGTAAATGTATTACAAAATCTGACTGCAAAAAATTCTAGAAGTGTCACATGGTAACAAATGCCCTCCAAACCCTGCTTTGATCATGATTAAAAGCCGTATATTATACTATCAAACGAAAGTTGAAAGCTACTGTAACATCATATAGACATGTTGATTGATTGCACTACAAAGGGAATTAAATTAAGACAGAAATTTATTTGCAATTCCAATTCTTATGAAGGGTGTGTATGAACAGAATTAATGCACATGCAAATTACAGTATTATTGGCTATCAATTAATTGTGTCGCAATTTTTCAAGAAATGTAAAACCCGGAAATCATACAACATATTACAAAGACATGATTTTTCATCCAACTGTTATAAAACTGGTATCATTGTAAAGAATACCTTCTAACGTTTCAAAATATATATGAAACTTTTAACCCAAAGTAAGTAGTTATACCGTAACACAAAAACCTCTGCAAGTTAAGGCAATTTTGCTTATTTTTTTGTTTAAATTTTTCAAGGAATATAATTTATATGTTGTAAAGACACATTTTTCATCCGACCAACATAAAACTGGTATCTTCTTGAAGATTTTCTACCATTTCCAAATATATATGAAACTTGAATCCAAATTATTACTAAAGTAGTTATCACAACAAGAGGGCCAAGATGGCCCTATATCGCTCACCTTGGTACAAGTCCACTTGCCTGGTGGAAGATCACTAGATAATGTTATATACCAAATAAGTTTTCCTATATACGCCTTTGTAAAACAAATGATCCCCTCCCCCCCTGGGCAAGGTCAATTTTGACCCCAGGTGCATAATTTGAACAAACTTTAAAGAGGTCTACTAGGCAATGCTACATGCCAAATATCTAAGCTCTAGGCCTTGTGCTTTCAGAGAAGAAGATTTTTTAAGTTTTTCCTATATATTCCTATGCAAAACTAAGTGACCCCCGGTGTGGGGTCAATTTTGACCCGGGGGTCATAATTTGAACAATATTGGTAGAGGTCCACTAGCCAATGCTACATGCCAAATATCTTAGCTCTAAGCCTTGTGGTTTCAGAGAAGAAGATTTTTAAAGTTTTTACTATATAAGCCTATGTAAAACTAAGTGACCCCGGTGGGGGTCAATTTTGACCCGGGGGTCATAATTTGAACAATCTTGGTAGAGGTCTACTAGACAATGCTACATGCCAAATATCTTAGCTCTAGGCCTTGTGGTTTCAGAGAAGTTTTCCCTATATATTCCTATGCAAAAACTAAGGGCCCACCCGCGCGGGGTCAATTTTGACCCGGGGGTCATAATTTGAACAATATTGGTAGAGGTCCACTAGCCAATGCTACATGCCAAATATCTAAGCTCTAGGCCTTGTGCTTTCAGAGAAGAAGATTTTTAAGTTTTTCCTATATATTCCTATGCAAAACTAAGTGACCCCCGGTGCGGGGTCAATTTTGACCCGGGGGTCATAATTTGAACAATCTTGGTAGAGGTCTACTAGACAATGCTACATGCCAAATATCTTAGCTCTAGGCCTTGTGGTTTCAGAGAAGAAGATTTTTAAAGTTTTCCCTATATATTCCTATGCAAAAACTAAGGGCCCACCCGCGCGGGGTCAATTTTGACCCGGGGGTCATAATTTGAACAATATTGGTAGAGGTCCACTAGCCAATGCTACATGCCAAATATCTAAGCTCTAGGCCTTGTGCTTTCAGAGAAGAAGATTTTTTAAGTTTTTCCTATATATTCCTATGCAAAACTAAGTGACCCCGGTGCGGGGTCAATTTTGACCCGGGGGTCATAATTTGAACAATCTTGGTAGAGGTCTACTAGACAATGCTACATGCCAAATATCTTAGCTCTAGGCCTTGTGGTTTCAGAGAAGAAGATTTTTAAAGTTTTCCCTATATATTCCTATGCAAAAACTAAGGGCCCACCCTGGGTCAATTTTGACCCGGGGGTCATAATTTGAACAATCTTGGTAGAGGTCCACTAGACAATGCTACATGCCAAATATCTAAGCTCTAGGCCTTGTGGTTTCAGAGAAGAAGATTTTTAAAGTTTTTCCTATTTATTGCCATAGCAACCAGAGTTCTGCATGGAATGGAATTCTTTGAACAATTTTGGTAGAGCTTCATGCAAGGAACATTCCTGCATAGTTTTATCAACATTGGCCTAGAGGTTTCAGAGGAGATGTCATTTGAATCAAAATGTTGACGGACGACGGACAATCATCGATCAGAAAAGCTCACCCTGGCGTAGCCAGGTGAGCTAAAAATACTTCTGGTAGTTATGTTAATTTTACTTATTTTTTTCTGTTAATTTTTCCAAAATATCAGTACTGTACTTACGGAGAGCATGCAGTTACCAATGGACTGTGAGCTTTAGCTTAATAAAAGTCAGCCAGCTAGCCAGCCATTCATTAGGCATTCAATCAAAAAAATTTGATCTGTTGAATTATACGTAGATTTAAGGAGTTGGTGTGCTGAACGAACACCATGTGAGGTAAAAAATCCTCCCTTCCCGACTCTAACTTTAATTATTGGTGAGGAAATATATTACTATAATCTGACACTGATCACTGATTACTATAGTAAAGAGCTATGAAGAAAAAAAAAATTTTTTTTTCAATTTTTTTTTATTTATTCTGATATCAATTTTAAAATGCATAGAAAAAAGCATTAGCTTAAGAAAAAAAAGTCAAAGGTATGTTCCTTCCACCTGTGACACTGATGGCATAACTTTAATACAAAAAATACTGTTTTTTTGTGTATTTTTAAAGAATAAAAGAAAAACTGTTATTGCATGAAATGTCAACATTATAGAAAAACTCCATACAATAATATTAGGATTTTCCATAATCTAAAAAGTTTAAGACAGGTGATATTTCCCCAATAATGTTTCATTCATGTAATATAAACACATAATGATAATGCACAATGGTGAAACTTAAATAACTAAAATTCTTGAGAAGTGCTATTTTGACTAGTATTTTAAATCCGCGTAAATATTTGAGACGGACTCCCATTATACATGTATAGGCAATCATTCTAATTGAATATACAAGACTGCAACTTTAGCATAATCACATCATACCAATCATTCACTTGTTAATTTGTGATATAAATCCCATCAAGTATGCAGTATGCAGTTATAAGAGGTGGTGTAGAGGTTAAGGTGTTGGCTGCTCATCCCGGAGGTTGCGGGTTTGAGCCCCACTGACCATACCTCCTCATTATGACACCAGTACTGGCTTTTCCAGGAAGCAGACTGAAGAGTGACTCTATAAGCTGCAAGCTTTCTTCATGCAAATTAAGGTTAAGAAACCTTTCGATTTCTTCACAATGGAGCTAAAATAAATTAGTATAAACTACAGTAAGTATGCAGTTGTTTAATGGTGCATCTCTCTAGGCATGTGCGATTCATACAGAGACTGATATATTTAATGGGACCAAAAGAAACTCAACATATAACAGGTACATAGTGCAACCTCTTTATAATGTGTGCCGATATAACGTGAATCCCTGTATAACCCAGTATGGCCTTGGCTTCTAAAATGTTTTGGGTCGACCAAAATCGTATCTGTCAGAATAGCCTTTAACAGTGTATGATCATTTGCATTGTATACTTCTTTAATTAAAGCCGCTCATATATTTCATCTTCATGTTAAATGATTTTGAATATGCTAAGTTGGACACATGATAATTTTGCTTTTAATCAAATCTATCATATTGTTTCATTTTGACATAAAAAGATACAACTACTATGTGTAAGTGAGTGTTTATTAAGTCAAAATTTTAACAAATTAAGAAACCCTAAGGGAGCGAAGCGAGCGAGTTGGACTTAAAGTTTTACACATAAAATTTATATATTTTTTCAATGGCGAAAAATGTTGCCTTTATGTAAGATATTTTCTTGAATTTCGTAAATAGTAATCCATAAAAAATTGAAGCTAAAATAGCTAATGTAAGCTTAGTATAATGCTTGCAGCAGCATTTGTGTAATAACTGCTTACTTTGAGCTCAAATTTCATATATATCTGGGAACGAAAGAAAGTCTCCTTCACATCCAGGACCCAAGACGCAGAGGTAAAAAGGATCAATGCAAATGTTTTCAATATATAATAGTATACATGATAATTTCCTACTTGGAAATACTGACTCATATTTTCAAGAACGTCATAATTAGAAATCTTGTATGCAATAAATAGTTCACCCAAACAATACCACAACATACATGCACATGTAATAATCTATTAACACTTTTAAACCGATGCAATCTATCATACGGCTTTCCTGATTAATTGAAAATTAATTAATACTTTCTCTGCCGAGTTGATAATGCAATCAGGTGGACTTTGAACACATGAGCTTTGTCTTCTGTTCTTTCTTAACACATCTTGCCAGTTTTAAGTTTCAGTTTGTATTTAAATAAAAATTGTTGATTTTTTTTGTGCCAGAAGATTATAATGATTGGCAAGGGAGACAATTTATAAAAAATGCAGAAAGATTTCTATAGAAAATAGAAAGTCCCCTGACATTACACTCCAAACCATCTCTCTATTTTCCACAGAACTTGTGCAGATGAACACAAACTTTTGTTCTTTTTCCTTACCGTAATCACACAAGTGGACAAGTGGTTTGAGAGATGTCCTTTGAAGATATATATGGATGGATGGACAACGTACAACAGACACTGAACAGTCCTAACATGACGTTCTGACCAATTTCAATAATAATTTGGTAATTAATAAGCCTGTATTACGTGCACTAGGTTTTTCTATGATCTGACCTGGTGACTTAGTTTTTGACCCCGTATGAGTTTCAAGCTCGATCTAGAATTAATCAGGACAATCATTCCCAACAATATTCATGATGACTGGGTATAACATATAACCTGTATTGAGTGCACAAGGCTTTTCAATGATCTGACACAGTGACCCAAAGTTTACAATTCAACCCAGAATTCATAAATGACTAAAATTTATGATGACTGGGTACAAAATACAGCCTCTAAAATAATGGGAAAACAAGTTTTTTCTATATGACCGGGTGACCTACCTTTTTGACACAGTTTCAATCCCAACCAAAAGTTCATAAACGCAAATATTTGACCAAGTTTCATGATGATTGGGTACATAAAGCAGTCTCTTAGACCTATAGTTTTGAATCGACCACAGTACAATTCATTTGGATTCAATGAAAAACATTATTCTTAACAAAATATTAAATGGCAAATATAATTATCTTATGTTTAAATTAACATGAATAAGCTATAAAGTTATTATGAAAGTTTAGATAGTAACCTAAGGAAGATTTAATTGTATAATATACATAATTTTTCAATCGACCAGTATTGACCGGTAATGACCAGTATAGACTAGTTTTAACTAGTATTGACTGCCAGCCTGGTCAATACTCATATTGACCGGTCGATTGCCAACACTGCTCTATGTTCAGACAGATTGTGCCATTAATGGTATTTCGGGTTCCTGAGGAACCCAAATATTTGTGACGACCACCAATTCTACCAAATTAGTGGTCCTGCAGAACACCTACTTTTTTCAAAACTGCAATACTCCTTATTTAAAACTTCACATCAAACAACCAGACAGTGTTGTTCAAAAATTGACAGAAAATTCTCGTTACCTGTTTGCCGATTATCAGCTTATTACAGCTGTTTTTTTCGGAACCGCTGACAAACCTAATGCCTGATTAATGTATTTATTTTATAAAATGTTTAACAATAAGATTAATTAGCCGCATCTAGGCAGAGAAGAAACTGTTTTTCGGGACTGTCTACAAAATTAAAAGTTGCATTAAAAAAGTTTAGATTTGAAAATTGTTTAATATGCATATCAAAATACCGGCATGTTTGCATTGAAATGACTCGAAAATTATTGTAATTGCAGACTGATGACCGCTAGTTTTTGCCACCGTTTTTTCCGAGTTAATGAGAAATAATCACTATTCAACTAAATCGTTAAAAATTAGCTATTCTTTGGCCATGTACATGTACTTGCAGAGAAATGACTTGTTTGCAACTAAAATTACGTCCTTATTTCGAGCTGTTCACGATTTACATGCATATTAAGTTGTTGTTTTTTTTAGATAAAAATAAAGTGATTATTTTGCTTATAGGGAAGGAATTTAACACCCTAACTTATTCAAATTTCTGTTCTCTATAAAAATGCAATCCACATTGTAGTGCCTGCAAAGTGCTTGAATAAAATAGATTAAACAACCCTGTTGTTGATTTTTTAACATACTATTTCAGGTTATACTTGCATGATATGATCGGAATGATTGGTTTTTGACTTGACTTTAGTAAAATAGGAGGAATTTCTGATTTTTTGAGTGACTTTTGGTTCCAAAGTAGAAGTCCCATCTGGATTTCTGGTTTAAAAGTTAGTGTTGAACAGTTCTTCGATCGTTTGGTCGCCTCAATCGGTCCGGGTCGAGTCTCTGATGTTATTGATGTTGCAAATCATGTTACCCCACCCACTTCGGCAATACAGCGAAAGTTACTCACTTGTTTTATTATGCGGTTTTACAGTGATGCCCTGCTCAAAATACACGATCTTACTTTTCAAAATTCATTTCTTGTTGAAATTAATCAATATTTCATCATGTTTAAAGTTGATTTACGAATATTTCAACAAGCAACTATTGTCTGTTGAGTTCAGCAAAATTTATCGAGAGAATGTTTACAGTTGCACTGTGCGACATGAGGTAATAAAAGCCAGCAGTGGTTCCGGTCACCAAAGGCCGTGTAATAATTAGCCATGAAAATATCTTTACATAATATTTATTTATTTTGTAATACATGACCATTCATGACTTGAAAAGGGCCTGCAAAAATATGTACCTGTCGAAGATATACATATTACAATTGTATTCTGGAAAATAGGTCTACCACATACCCTAAATGTTTGTCGAATTTAAACTAGAACTATCACTGAAGGTGATGAATACCCCCCGAACATCCCACTGACACAGTATTTAAAATTTATGTAGTATTTGATGCTTTAATTATTGGACCTGCACATCTGTGAAATATAATTAAATTTTGACCAGCGGGTTTGGAGATTAAAAGCACACAAGATTTTACTATCTCAAGCCCCTGTGACCTTTGATCTAGTGACCCGAAACATGGACCATGCACAACTAGTTATTGTACTTATCACTTCTATGAAGTATCATTAAATTCTGACCAGGGGTTTTGAAGATTTAGCGTCCACAAGATTTTACCATCTCGAGTCCCTGTGACCTTGACCTTTGACCTAGAGACCCGAAACCTGGACCATGCACAACTAGGCATTGTACTTATCACTTGTGTGAAGTATCATCAAATTCTGACCAGGGGTTTTGGACATTTAGTGTCCACAAGATTTTACTATCCCAAGCCCCTGTGACCTTGACCTTTGACCTAGAGACCTGAAATCTGGACCATGCACAACTACGCATTGTACTTATCACTTGTGTGAAATATCATTAAATTCTGACCAGGGGTTTTGAAGATTTAGCGTCCACAAGATTTTACCATCTCAAGCCCCTGTGAACTTGACCTTTAACCTAGAGACCCGAAACCTGGACCATGCACAACTAGGCATTGTACTTATCACTTCTGTGAAGTATCATCAAATTCTGACCAGGGGTTTTGGAGATTTAGCGTCCACAAGATTTTACTATCCTGAGCCCCTGTGACCTTTGACCTAGAGACCCGAAACATGGACCATGCACAACTAAGCATTGTACTTATCACTTGTGTGAAGTATCATTAAATTCTGACCAGGGGTATTTGAGATCTAGTGTCCACAAGATTCCGTCTACAGACGGACAAGCTGAATCCAGTACCCCCCCTAACACTTTGTGTTCGGGGGGTATAATAAAATACATTTACAAATTGTGTTATCAAATTCATTTTCTAAAACTGAACATCTACTTTCCAAATAATTCAAAATAATAAAAGTGAACATCTACTTTCAAAATATTTCAAAGTAATTAAAGACCGATATTTCATTTAATAGGGGAGTCCCGAGTTAATGAAACATTACCGTTACAATAACCGACAAAGCAATCAAGGATCAGTCTTTTCCAAGTCACGGGTAGGCCAGCTGCAAACATCAAAGTATTGCCAGAGGCATTTGGCTTTGTCCTCTGGTTGCTTATTTCCAACCGATTAATGAAGTGACAGTCTGATTATCTGACACGTTTGCTGCTCTTCCTGGTGACAAATATTATTAAACAGACCTGTAGGTGTTGACAGGAGCCAGGCTGTGTATTGTGATTTTCAACATAATTATGGACCGAAAATATAAAAATTCTTGGACCGATTTAAAGTGGCTTTTCAGACTTGTGAATGGGTGTTCAGGGTTCCCTCTGGGTCAATTTTAGTTTGCGCCAACAAATTCGCCAATCAGAAAAAGTTTGCGCCAATGGCTCCAAAGTTGGAGCCACTAGTCTTCAAAGGCTACAGAACACACTGGAGGAGAGAGGAGTCATACCACTTGTAGTTAAGATTTGATTGCATGATAGCAAACACTGTATATAGATCTAAATGATGCGAAATTTATTTCAAACATTTTTGTAAATTTTCAAGGGTCAAAATTTTATTTTCTGGAGCCAGGATGAGGCTTCAATGGTTATGGCACAGATACTCTAGGATTGCATATCATAATTTTCTGTTCGTGTTTTGCAGCAACATGAACCCAAAAATGAAAGTAACAGTTAGCATTCCTCGTTTGACACATATTTTCGCGACCTCGCAGCCCAAAGCTTGCTGTGGGTGTTCCCACAATACATCCCTATGCTCATATAAAAATGATGCAAATTACATAAATTTACCTACACCTGCATAAAAGTTCAAACAGTGAAATATGAAAACAAATGTGTTAACTGGTACATTCAGGTTAGACTTAGATTTTTATTAAGTGGTGCCTTTAGGTTTTTAACTAAAAGTGATATTTAATTCTTAATTTTAGAGTGGAAAATTGTTATATGAATGAGGTAAATTGTATATTATGTGCCAGTTGTACCCTAAATATTGAAACTAAACTTTCCACTTATTATGGAGCACATCAAAATAAGATGTAAGGTGTGACAGGTATAAAATAACAGACGTGTGAAAGGGGTGAAACATTTTCAAATAAGTTACTAGAGTGACTCCATTAACCTTTGTGCATGCCCATATTCTCTGATCTACCCAACCAATGTCCCAGCTGCCCACGAGTTGACCAGAATACATTCTGTTCTTACTCTAGTTAGCTGAGTAACTTATTTGAAAATGCTCAATGGTGTTCTTGTCAACTCTTGGGCAACTGGGTGTTACATGAGTTGGGTATATCAGAAATTAAGGGCATACATGTGCAATGGTTACTTGAGCAACTAATTCGAAAATACCCTTAAATGCCAAATTAATTAGGCTTCATTCTAGGCCATCTATTCTAGGCGGTGCCTTATTTCATATTAATCTGATTAGCTGGCCAGTATGTTCTCACGGCAAAGCAGAGAATAAATATGCAAACACTTTGTTACCATCCAGGTATCCTAGGTCTGTCACACCTGTGAAATGGTGAATATAATGGCCAGATTGAATTTCGAAGGAACTATGTATTTCAGTTCAGCTCAACACATTCTTTAGTTTGCTGTTTCACCAGTGCATGTATCTTAAGCAGGGATCACGCTAGCCCAGACTCATCTATAGGGAGAAGTGACTTCTCCCTCCAGAGACATTAGGGAGAAGTTTTTCAGAACAGGGAGAAGTTTGTACAATGCGTTGATAACGTTTAATGTAAAATCAGTGTACCCTTTTCATACTTAAACAAGTAAAACAACTGCATAAAACAAACTTTTTATTTATAAAATTTCTTTCTCATAAATAAACATTCTTGACTGAGTGATAATATTACAAAAATGTATGTTCTGTGAGTTCTTTCGAGCTTTTCAACATTTTTACAGTGAAATGCAACCTGATTACATGAAATATTTTATTAAAACTTTTTTATCTACAGTTTTTAACTGCCGATTAATGAACTGATTACCGAGATAAAAACAAGAGCTGTCAGTAGGACAGCGTGCTCGACTTTTTTAGTGCTTGCCAATAAAACAAAACTTTGACAGTTAAGGGCACACAAGACTTTAACTAGGAATTTATAAGTACAAATCAAGAAGAGTTATCTTCTTTTGCTTACAGATAGGTCTTACGATGGTACGTAAGTACTCCAACTTTCAAAGTAATATCTCAAATGGTTAAGTTAACAAGTGGAAATTTTAACTGAGTTTCTAAGTCAAAAAGGGCCATAATTCAAATAAAATCCTTGACAGAATTACCTTCTCCTCCCCATGTTTGGGAATCATGATGGTAAACAAGTATTCCAACTTTCAAATTAATATCTCAAACAGTTCAGTCAAAAAGTGGACTGGTACGAAAAACTTAACCAAGATTCTAAGTTGATAAAAGGCCTTAATTTTAAAAACAAATCCCTGACAGAGTTACCTTCTCTTGCATACAGATGGGGGTAATGATGTGAAATAGCATTAAAAGTTTCAAAGCAATATCTCAAAGGGCTAAGGTAATAAGTGGATTTTACCCATATTCAATGTATTTTCTAAGTCAAAAAGGGGCATAATTCTGTCAAAAACCTTGACAGAGTTATGTCCTCTTGTCTGTTGATGAAGGTCATGATGGTAAACAAGTACGTTTAGTTTCAAAGCAATACCTCCAGTGGTTTTGAAATAAAGTGAGGTGGTACAAAAAACTTAACCAAGCTCAATACACTTTCTAAGTCCAAAAAGGGCCATAATTCTGTCAAAAACCTTGACAGAGTTATGTTCTCTTGTCTGTAGATGGAGGTTATGATGGTAAACAAGTATGGTAAGTTTCAAAGCCATACCTCTAATACTTTTGAAATAAAGTGGGGTGGTACGAAAAACTTAACCAAGGTGTGACGCCAACGCCGACGCCGGGGCGAGTAGGATAGCTCCCCTTTTCATAGAAAAGTCGAGCTAAAAATGCTGCAACTGATCAACAACTGAACAAGCAGTGTCTGATATTCTTTGCATAAATAAAACGTGTCAATACGACCAAAGAACTTACTGGCATCTTAACAGCCAGTTTAATTGTAAGCATGTGTAATTGGTCCTTATTGTTCCCAATCAATGCAACTCCGTTTAATAATCGATGTTTACTCAACTATTAAATTGACAATAAACATTATATAGGAGGTTTTAGTGTGTCATCACATCCAGGATTTTCCGTTACTAAAAATAGCGTGGCCGTCAAGTGTATTGAGTTCGGCCATATGCCGAGCGTGTATTGATACAGTATAGACATTATTTATCGCCAAAATAAACTAAATATGATTAATTTTCTTTTAAATTTTGAAGTGGAAGTGAATACATAATTTCTTATATAATATATACTTGATAGCTGTTGCTATAATCGAAGAATTAACTTTGATCAGGCTTTGTGAGATTTCCCGTCTTTCACCTTTCATTTGTCTTCTTTCCTTCACTGATTATTCTCTTTCTATCTTATCATTTTCTCTCTGAAGTATTTTTTTTTCAAAACCAGCACATTTAGTATTATACAAGACCATAATTCTACTTTAAAAGTACTTTGTGTATTTTTTTAAAATGTTAATAGTCCTGGCCGATCGTGGGATTTTCCTCTGGTGAACTCGCCAAGACCCCAGGAAGAATTCCATGTAATGTATAGGGCCTAGTGGTACCTTTGTTTGGTTATATAATGCATATGTAGATCTATGTCTCAAAAATAAATGACAGAAAAAGATATCTCTGTTATAATTACGGAAGTATACACTAAAGAAGTGTATACTGCCGTGGTATACTGTAATCAACGTCCATGACATCGACAGCTGAGCAACTGCTTGCTTGAAATGCCCATCCGCCAGTTTACGTCTGCGATTACTAATTATTTAAAATTAAATACATTTGATGACATGTTGTTAGATTAATAAAGTGTATGTAGATAAGTGGAAAACCTCAAACTTAAAGAAAACAAAGACTTCAAAATATCGAATTAAAATTTCCTTTGTTTCAGACATTTGTTGTCGCCTCTAAAATAAAAAGAAACTCAGCTATCTGAAATTTAAAAATATTGTCTTCTCTGCGTCCTTATGTCAAGGGTATCATTTAACTTGGTCATAAAATATTATGATGAATAAATTGATCATGTAGATTCAATCAAAGCTTGATGTGTGACATATGCCACGTAATGCAATTTATTCAAAGTGGTCATCCATAACGTGTGACCAATTAGTCTATAAACAGGATGCTACATGGATTAATTAAATCCAAGTTATATCGTGCTTTATGCCCTAGGGGACAATATACCTTACTGGATCTCTATGGCAACATGTCATTTGTGTGTCTTACGTCATTGTTAGGCGTTGCGAAAACATATAAAGCACAGTGTCATGTATTATATAGCTATAGGATCTTCATGGTTTCTGAAGTTTAATTTGACACCATTCATAAATAAATGTACGCTTCACAGACACATGCATGATTTCTATGAATATTTTTTTTACAGAAATTAGAGATATATAATAGGGAAAATACCCGAAGAAAGCCTTGACCTTTCTAAACAAAGTATATAATTTACAAATTTATACACTGCAACCCCGTTATAACGCGGTAGTCGGGGTCCAACTGGTCAGACCGCGTTATAAGTGAGACTCTTTTTATAACGCGGTCTGATCATCGGCCGCTGGTTTCTTGCATAACGCGTACATAACGCGAGTACCCCACCCACCTAACCAAATTAAAGCATATTGATGTTTAGCACGCATCATGTTTTTATGAAATCGAGAGGTTAAATTGTAGAAAATAATGATTCTATGTAAAATAAATTAGTTAATTAAGCACGAAATTAAATGTATAAAAGAGAAATTCTTACGTAAATATTTGCTATTGAAAACGAAAGTACATCCATTTTCCGAAAATGATGGCTAAAGTGAAAGTACTTTTTTTGTTAAAACAAACAATAACAGTTTTGTAATTGATTTATTTAAGTTCAGGTAAGCCTGCAATCAAAGATGCGCAAACAAATATTAATTCACGCGATTTAGAAGTTATTGTTTAACAAACAAAGAGGTCAGCTTGTGAATAACGGAGCCGTGAAAAAATACCAGTAAGCCGTAATTGTTTTAACACTTCTTTGTTTATAGAGGCTTGATACCGCGCAAGTGACAAAGATCAATTAACTACCTGCCATGTTGTTTATTTACGTTTTGAACATTTGTTTTGTATAGGGACAATGCTTTTTTTGACAGATATGATTTTGGTCGATCCCGAAATTTTTGGGAGCCAAGACCCAACCGCGTTATACCGGGATCCGCGTTATAACGATCCGCGTTATAACGAGGTCGCAGTGTATCATGTTTATATAAAAAAACGTGTGGCAAAAATCGGGAGTCTGAAAAATTCTAACAAGATGTATTATGTACCATTAGAGGATCATCTTAATGCGGAGAACTTTACTGTAGCAATTTTTTCCATCTATGTACAGCAACAAAATATACTAAGCACTATGTGAAAATAATTATTATCGGCGCTAATTCAAAAAAAAAAGAAGAAAAGAATAGGGACACTTTCGGCAGGAATAGCAAGTAGCCTAGGGAAAGCGGACATTGTCAAGTTACATTCGTTTTGGCCGATTCAGTTAAAATTCACACTTTCATATCGGACTTTATAATGAAAACTATACATAAGCATCAATAGTATAGACACGGCAACACAGACACTGCATATAAACTAGATTTTGTTTCATTTAATAACGTTATAGCCTGAAATATAAACTGCCGTACAGTCAAATGCTCTATTTCACTTTCATTTTAGCCGATCAATTGATGGCCAGTCAATGCACATGCGCAGGAATGACGTCATATCGGGGATTCCTAAAACCTCCTATATGTCAAAATGCACATGTCAACCTTTAAATCGCTATGTTGTCTTGCAGCTTTTGATTAGCTTACCGTTTTTAATTTACCAATGAAAGCTGATTTAACAAACAGTAGCAAGTACTTAGTAGGCAGTGTAGTATCGAGATTGACAGTCGAAAACATTGTCAGTGTTTACGAAAAATAGAGCGACTTTGTTTTCGCTTTTCTATGCGATCACAGCGAAATGGCCGGCGAAACGGCGACTATTTCGCCCACGTCGCCCTCAAACATGATCCCTGCTTAAGTCAACAGTCAAGATTGCTTTGAAATATAAAATTGATACAACTTTTAGTTTTTGACATTAATGGCAGTGGTTTCAAATTCAATGTTTGGTTGCTTGTAACTCAGTAACTGCCTCGTAAAATATTTTGCATACGGAATTCGGTTTTTTTTGAGAAATTTAGTATCTAAATCAAGTAGACTTGATTCTACGATTTATTCAAGATGATATACACTTACAGTTGGAGCAGACAAAGATGTTAATCTAATAACAATTGACGACTTTGCAGTGCCACCTCAAAACTATCATTGAAGGGAAATATCCGAAGAGATCCGAATGTTATATATAATAGTTTTTAGCCGTATTATCGTATAAAATTTGACCATTTTCTGAATAAACTATTAACTGAAATGGTTTTAGAAAGCTTAAGTAAAAGTTATATTGCATTATGACAAGATATTTTGAGGATTTACCTCACTTAAAATAACATACAGTACTGAATTCGAAAGAAGTTGTTTAGTGGAGCTAGTATTTTCACATTTATTGGTTTCGTTTTGCTCGAAGCGCATTTTCAATCCTATATTTTTTAATATTACAGGTTTGTATGTTATCTTAACATAGATTTAATGAACATACTATAAAGTTAACCAGTTTTGAAGGATATTGAACTGATGTGACAAATGATCTTTCCCCAGTATTGAACTCAGTTTCCACATGTTACGGAGAATGCGTAGATCGGGTGATATTTTTTGCGATCAGGTGATCGCTAGAAAATGATCACATGTTTAAACTAATGTCTGATGACATTTAATATGTCTGATCCTCTATCACTGATACTGATGACATGAGTTTAATAAGATAACTTTTATTAACCAGGTTTTCAATTTTGAAAATCCTGGTTATTAGATTGGGGTATGGCGGGCGGATGGGCGGATGGGCGGATGGGCGGGCGTCAAACGAAATTGTGTCCGCTCTGTAACTCTTCAACCCTTTGAAGAATTTTGATGAAACTTCAGACAAATGTTTACCACATCAAGATGACGTGCAGAACGCATGTTCCGCATGGCTGGCTCCAAGGTCAAGGTCACAGTGACATTAACATTGAAAATCCTGTCCGCTCTGTAACTCTTCAACCCTTTGAAGAATTTTGATGAAACTTCAGACAAATGTTTACCACATCAAGATGACGTGCAGAACGCATGTTCCGCATGGCTGGCTCCAAGGTCAAGGTCACAGTGACATTAACATTGAAAATCCTGTTTACATGATTTTAACTTGATTTGGCAGTCAAAGGTCATATCATCTTTGGAGGTAATTTAAAAAAGATATGATATATTATTTCATGTCTACTTTGTAACTTGTTTTTTTTTAATAAATGTATTATTAAATTCTAGAATTTCTACAGGCGCTGTTGAAAATCTGGTTTGGCGGCATTGCCGCATTTCTTGTTTCATGTTGGCAAGACTACACAGTAAACAAACATAAGTTCATAAGAGCTTTTGAAGCGACCTTAATAAACATATCTAAATACATTGTAAATGTGTAACCCTTATATTATTTTATAATTTGTCTGCTATGCTTACATGTATGTATTGTCCATGTTAGTGTTTCATAATCGGACCCAAAATGCTATCAATTATCGAATTGCATCAGAAGGACATAATCGATTGACTAATGGAAATGATCTAATATTCAAGAGAAGTTCAGATGTTCAGGTTCATGTATCACATCTCCGAGTATTTTGGATTGACCTTGAGTGAAAGTATTTATTAATTAAAATTTAGTAAAATACACATGTAAAAGAGACCTAAACATTGAATTTAGATCCATTGAATCACAAAGATCGAAATAGACAATGCCGTCGACATATTTCGTTGTGAATGGCAGAGGCTGTATACTATCACAGCGTTATGTTTTTTTTCTATTATATTGTTTCAAAAAGTATTGAGTTACTTTTTATCAGAACCTAAAATATTTTTCACTTTTATGTTGATTTGAAATATTTATTTCGGTTAAAAATCTGCTGTAATTGGTCCCTTGGCATAGGAGGTTTTAGGAATCCCCAATATGACGTCATTCCTGCGCATGCGCATTGACTGGCTGTCAATTGATCGGCCAAACTGAAAGCGAAATAGAGCATTTTACTGTACGACAGTTTATATTTTAGGCTATAACGTTATTAAATGAAACAAAAATCTAGTTTATATTTAGTGTCTGTATTGCCATGTCTATGCCATTGATGCTTATGTATAGTTTTCATTATAAAGTCCGATATGAAAGTGTGAATTTTAACTGAATCGGCCAAAACGAATGTAACTTGACAATGTCCGCTTTCCCAAGGCTATTTGCTACTCCTGACAAAATTGTCACTATTCTTTTCTTCTTTTTTTTTTTGAATTTTAGCGCCGATATTCATTATCTTCACATAGTGCTTAGTATATTTTGTTGCTGTACATAGATGGAAAACATTGCTACAGTAAAATTCTCCGCATTAGATGATCCTCAAATTGTACATAATACCTTGTTAGAATTTTTCAGACTCACAATTTTTGCCACAATTTTTTTTTGTTTGTATATATAAAAACATTATGTTAATTTGTAAACTATATACTATGTTAAGAAAGGTAAAGGTTTTATTTGGGTATTTTCCCAATTATATGTCTCTAATTTCATTAAAAAATATTCATGCATGTGTCTGTGAAGCGTACATTTATTTATGAATAGTGTCAAATTAAACTTTAGAAACCATGAAGACCCTATAGCTATAAAATACATGACACTGTGCTATATATGTTTTCACAACGCCTGACGATGACATAAGGCACACAAATGACACGTTGCCATAGAGATCCAGTAAGGTATATTGTCCCCTAGGGCATAAAGCACGAAATAACTTGGATTTAATTAATCCATGTAACATCCTGTTTATTGACTAATTGGTCACACGTTATAGATGACCACTGTTGAATGAATTGCATAACGCGGCATATGGCACACATCGATCTTTGATTGAATCTACATGATCAATTTATTCATCATAATATTTTATGACCAAGTTAAATGATACCCTTGATATAAGGATGCAGATAAGACAGAATATTTTTAAATTTCAGATAGCTGAGTTTCTTTTTATTTTGGAGGCGACAACAGATGTCTAAAACAAATGAAATTTTAAGTCGATATTTTGAAGTCTTTGTTTTCTTTAAGTTTGAGGTTTTCCACTAATCTGCATATACGTTGTTAATACAACAACATTTAAAATTTTGAAATAATGAGTAATCGCAGTGTGTGGGCATTTCAAGCAAGCAGTTGCTCAGCTAAGATAATATACAATTAATTAGGCATGTTTTATAATGTTATTGAATATTTTAATACAACACTTTTTTGAAGTGTCACTTTCACATGTGTCCGTCTGTGTGGATGTCATGGACGTTGATTACAGTATACCACAGCAGTATACACTTCTGTAGTGTATACTTCCGTGATTATATCAAAACATGGATATCTTTTTCTGTCATTTATTTTTGAGACATACATATGCATTATATAACCAAACAATCAAAATACACAAAGGTACCAGTATACATGGGAGTCTTGTTGGAGTCTTGGCGAGTTCACCAGGGGAGAAATCCCACGATCGGCCGGGACTAGATCTATAAACATTTTTAAAAAAAAACACAAAAAATAACTTAAAGTAGAATTGTGATCTTGTATAATACTAAGTGTGCTGATTTTTAAAAAAATACTACAGAGAGAAAAAAGTAAGATAGAAAGAGAATAATCAGTGAAGGAAAGGTGGAAGACGGGTAATCTCACAAAGCCTGATCAAAGTTAGGTCTTTGATTATAGCAACAACTAACAAATATATATTATATAGGAAATTATGTATTCACTTCCACTTCAAAACTTAAAAGAAACTTAATAATATTTAGTTTATTTTGGCGATAAATAATGTCTATACTGTATCAATACACACTCGGCATATGGCCGAGCTCAATACAGTTGACGGCCACGCTATTTTTAGTAACGGAAAATCCCGGATGTGACGACACACTAAAACCTCCTATAGGTATGAAAAATATGGCCTTTCATAAAGGATGACAAATCTAATGCAGTCAAATTTAACCCAAGCTGTGTGACACCACTGACTGAGTAATGTTTGTTAATATGTCAATATTAATATGTTGGCTGTTCTATCATGATACCACTGATGACACGAGCTAAATCATGTTGGATATCCACAGTTACAGGTAGGGGTGTCATGTTTACACGTGTTCACGGAAGCGTTTCGATTAGCAGCACTAAACGTTTTGTAACTTGGGTATCCATTTACACTTAAAATAACACATACAACAGCTTAGTTAATAACATCTACCTTATTATTGAACCGGACTACGTACTATAACTTATATAAGTCACATGATTGAAAATATATGTATTATATATGGTCGCTGAATTTGTATTCATGTATCGGGGCGATCTAAACATCTACATAGCTAAATGATTACGTATCTAAAACGGCAGACATATTTTAACAGGTATGTAACATTTGTTACTTCAAAGAATATCGTTTTGAACGCAGCATGTATGATGATTTACTGAAACTGATGTAAACAAAACGGATCCATTTCGTTTAGTGATAGACGTGTACACGTTTACCAAATTCCCTAAACGTGACACCCCTAGTCACAGGTATCCGATGTGGGGCATGGACCCCAATTTACTGATACATTACAACAAACATAACAAAGGCCAGTGTTTTTTGATTTGTCGTTACTCGAACCCGCCGCCCCTATTTTTTCGTATTTTCAAAAAAAAAAAAAAGAAAAAAAAAATTTTTTTTCAATTTTTTTTTTTTTCAAAATTTTAAAATCGCGAAATTAGAGGTCCGTTTATGCAAGTGATAATGTCAAGAAGCTGCATTTGTCTAGTGAATTTTTTTCAGACCGATTTTGGACCGAAATTCAGCCCCATTCCCCTCCTAACATGATGTATATTATCCCCATTTTTGACAAAAAATCCCCTCAAAATGAATGCTGACAAAAGTTTTTGATTAAATTAATCAAATGCTTGCCAAAATTGTTATAAAATGTAAGTTTCCATCAATAAAAACGTTTCATAATCACTTCTTGCAATTATTTGATACCTTACAATTGAAATAGTCAGCCGAAAATCGCCGATTTTTTCGTTTGTCATCTATTTTCGCGACCCCGTTTTTTGTTAATTTTACCACAGAAAACAGTGTTCAGAAGGCTCAAAAAAAGATAAAAATAGATTTTTTTTCATTTCTTTCAACACAAATGCCTGTTGTTAGCAGTTTTGTTACTGACACCAGTATTTTTATCTGAAAATTTAGTTATTTTTGAGTGCGATTTTGGGCCAAAATTCGGCCCCATTCCCCACCTAAAATAATATATTTTATCCCCAATGTTTTACAAAATAATCACCTTAGAGTAGTGACAAAATTTTTTGACTTACCTAAAATGCTGATAAATTTTTTGATTAATTTAATCAAATGTTGGCCAAATGTTTTATAAAAATGCAACTTCCCATCAATCAAAAAGTTTCAGAATCATTTATTGCAATCTTGATACCTTACATGTGAAAAAGTCAGCTGAAAATCGCAGATTTTTCGTTTGTCACCTATTTTCACGACCCCGATTTTTGTTATGTTTTCATAGAAAATGGTGAACACAAGACTCAAAAAAGACAATGTATACACTGTTTTCAATTGAAAATAGCAGTATTCATGTGTGTTTTAACACCAGTGATGCTTTGTTACTGACTCCAGTATTTTTTATCTGAAAACATTATGTTAAATTTCTGTTTCTTCTATATATAATTGGGAAAAGAATAATGTAATAAAAGTCAACAAATTTTCAAGGGCATTTTGCTCGGCGGGGGTGTTCTTTTGTCGTATTTTAGAAGAGAAAGCAGGTCCACGATGAAACAAAGTTTGTCTTGTATAAAAAATATAAAAAGTCGTCTTTTTTTTTTTTTTTCCCTCCTCCGTCCGGATCTTTTTAATTTCAAACTTTGAGTAACAAGAAATTAAAAAATAATGGCCAAAAGGATAAAAAAAAATTATATAATTTTTTTTATACATATTCGTAGTAAAGGTATAGCACTCGTTGGGTTTCGGAAATCAGGAATATATACACTGGCCTTATTCAAGAAGGTCGTGTGCTCATAATTTCAGTTCGATTTTCAAAAACTTGGTCTTGTTTAACGTAGAAATAATTATTCTATACCGTTCCGTATATATGGTCCAAACGTTGCTTTCACTCAATGCAGTGAGCCAATAAACTTGTAAAATTTGAGTTGAGTTTGTGATGTGACCGCAGTAAATCAAAAGAACTACAAACAATTATGCTCATGAAAATATTACTTTGAAAAACCTTTTTTATTCTCATAACCTCATCATTAAACCAAAACATATGATGTAACACATCAATATAATCTGCTAAATGTAAGCAATGATGCAATCTCACTGTGTGGAAATGGTGGTGATTAATAGCCATATAATTTGACACATTTTATGAATCCCCTTAAAAGTTGGCAAAATACACTTGTATTTGTATGTTCCTTTTCCGGCAGTCTCAATGTGTGGCTAGCTCTTTGACATCAGTAGGGTTTCTGAGTGTACCATGCACCACCATAATGGCCCCATTCCTGTAGAAATATTACTTTTATCAGTTAGGAGGGTGATTGTGTGATATTTTATTTGTTACCTCCTTGTAACTAAACTCGTGTTTTCTGGTAGGGTACATACCGTACATAAGAAAAGGTGCTGTATTCTGAAGCAGGTCAAAACAAATAATCTGAACATGAAATTGGCACAACATACCGGTATTGCATAGATTCCTCTTGCAGAAATCAAAATAAAGTACCATTAAAGTGAACAATTTATGTGAATCTGTGAAGGACAAAATAATTGTGAAAGTATTGAAGCCTATTTAAGTTTACAATAATAACTTGCTTTATCATGTTTCCTTGAAATATAAACAACGTAGCACCTTACACCAGAATTGAAATTGCAAAACTATTAAAATAACAAATTCCTGCATTAATCTGAATGATAATGGAAATAAGTTAATGCTAACATAAAATTCACATTTTCTCATACAAAAGCTTTTAATATAATTCTGTACAACATTATTGGTACATAATAATAATAATAATAATAATAATAATAATAATAATAATAATAATAAATTCTTTATTTATCAAAGGTAACATGTAAAGATATATCAAAAGAACATTAACATACCTTATTTAAAACATGGCCTTCTCTAGAAAATTTCTAAATAATAAATTAACGTATGACACACATATTTAAACATTCATCCATAACGTGTAGTTATGATGAGCAGAAGTAATAGAAACCGATGCCAATTGGATGTTTTACAGCCCTACAGAAAATTGGCATGTAAGACATACAATATTCATGGTCTGTATTTCTTAAAGAGACTGCAAATTAAATTTTAACAAAAATGCAGCCTTTCCTAGTGTTTCTAACATATGAACATAGTAATCTAAACTTACAGATACCATTGGTATTTTTCGCTCACCTGAACACATAGTGCTCTGGGTGAGCTATAAGCATGAGAAGGCTCTGTCAGGATGTAAATTTGTCCATCCATTAGTTTTTTTACACTCTAGCATCAACATTTCTAAAGCAATCCTAATGCGTATGATCGATATACATTGTAACCGCAAGATGTCGATCAATATTGATTTTGGGATACATTTTACAAGGTGAACTGGAGTTATTGCCCCTGACAGAGCAAAATTCTTAAAAGTGCCATATTTGAACTTGTTAACATTCTGAAAGCTATATTGTTTGAGCAGTCATAGACAAATGAGGATAGAATGTGTATGGCTGCAAGATCTTGATCACTTTTAAAAATAAGTCAGATGAAACATATACTTTTAGAGTTATTGCCCCTGATTTATTAAAATTTTCTACATTTGACACTGTTTACACTCTGGAATCTAAGTATATTATTTTAGAAAACACGACCAAATCTAGATTGGTGATCCACTGACCCTCTACCAAAGTCATTAAAAAGAGTTCCATTTCAAGCAGAACTCTTGTTCAGTCAGCATTTTGGATGCGAATGATTTAATCATGATTTAATTACTATGAATCCAAACTCTGGGCTGTACTTTATTCCGTGATAAAATACAGGGACACGTTTAGTATTTCTTAAATACATCTGACTTAAAATCTATAACAGGTTTGTTTTGCTTCTATGATTCAGACAGCAGCAGCTTTAGTGTCGACATAAAATGCTCAGTTGATACTACCATGATTACTAGGACCTCCCAAATGAAAACTCAGATTAAACAAGTAATATCTTTAAAAAAAAAAGATGGTCGACGTAGGTGACGTAATAAACACATTTTGTGTTTCAGAAGGCTCCCGGGCAGTACACTGCTTATTCCGCACCCAACCCTAGCCAATAATCAATGCCGCAGATGTCCGGCCCCGGACAACACCTCGTTGAATACGTTGATCTTCGTACTGTCCAGAAACCTTGACAACGTGTTCTTTTTTTTTCTTTTTTGCAACATGATTTATTATAAATAACTATAATATAAAAAATATACACATTTTGTGTTTCAGAAGGCTCCCGGCAGTACACTGCTTATTCGGTCCACCGCTAGCCAATAATTTGCAGATTCTGATTGGTCACATTATAAAGAAGTTGGTTAGCACCGCCCAACCACGGAGTTCAAATCAAAGTATACTGACAAAAAAAATTAAGGTGTTGCTGATGAACTTGCAGGTCTCGTTAGAATAGAACCTGATAATACGGTTATCCTTTGAAAAATGCATGAGGCCAAAAAAATCTGTGTTTTTGACATTCCAGCCCTACTACGTGGTGAAGTTTTTTTTATTCCGCCCAAAAAAATAATAAAAGAAAATTTTTTTTTTTTATTAGTCTGTCCCTACCCTACCTAGCATTTGTGGGCCTGTTGCCCTAAACACAGATTTATTTTTTTTTTGGCATAAATGAGAATTTTGAAATTTGGAAACAAGTTAAGAAAATATAGCAAGTAAGAATTTTAAATTGAAATTAAAATTCATTGTATCAAAGACAATGAATACTGAGTAGCATTATAAAATGTGTTTTAGAGGTTCGCACCTGTTACATGTTATATATAGTACAGTGCAACCTTTCAAAAGTGAACACACTTGGGAACACAGAAAAGAAAATGTGTGTTTTAAGTGAGGTTGTTAGTTTAGGGAGGGGGAAGTTTGACTAGTAGTACTGGTATTTTAGCTCCATGGTTTCATTTCCATATCAAATGTATCTGTTCAAATTTCTTATGTGATGTATGTAAATTAAGATTGAAACAAAGTTGCATAAATAACATATGCAAAATTCACAAGACTTGATGAATTTATATGAAAAGAAAAAAATGTAAATGTTGCTTTTGGGGTTCAAACTCTAAAAGTTAAGTCACTGCATGTACATGTTACAGATTTAGACCCTAAATCTCTTGGCTTTCACATTGTATAGAGAGTACATGTGTACTCTTTATAAAGTTGTAAAGAGGACAATGATTATTGTAAATAAAAAGTGACATCCCTGTCAAAATGCAGCTGTGGTATAGTACTGTATACTGTCACTTTTGAAGGCATACTATAATCATTTGATAATAATTATAATTCCACTTTGCCAGTGCAAGAAGTTTCTACCTCTTGATTAAATAGATAGGGGTTTACACCAGTTAACTCTGTTGTGCCATAGAGACAAAATATTCCTGATTGTCATAGTTTTGGTTATAAACCCCAGTTAGGACACCGAAATCTGTAATAAATTTTGTTTGTAACACTGTTAAAATGCTTATCAGTTCAATTTCATTTCCAAAATTAATGTTCATGTTATAGTTTAAAGACTATTACGAAAAATATGAAGATAGTGTCAGTGATGGAAAATTTTCTACTATCTTTAAAGGATATAACCTAGTAGATGAGATTAAAGCGGTGTACACAGTGAATTTAGTAAAATTTCAAGGGTCAACTTTTAAGGAGTTTTCAGTGGTTGGAATGATAAGACTTGGAGTTTGGTATTCACTTTTTTAAATCTTTTTTTTTTCCTGTCTGTATTTTTAAATTGGGGTAGGGTGTGAAAGGGGGGGCAAAGGTATGTCTGGAATAACTGTTGAAGTTAGTTTGACCTTTTATTTGTCTTTATAGTACTTATTATCAATGTGAAAGTGAAAAGAGAGAACAGGTGGAGGGAAAGGGATTGGGGACTCTTAAGACAAAAATGAGTTTTATTAAGGATTTAGGGGTTGGGGGAGGTAACTCTTGACAATATTTTTTTTTACTTTTGATTGACTTGTACTATTGTGCCCACATTAAGGTGCAAACATTTGTAATGGGCAAGAATGGGTTAAGAATTTTTAATTACATTTTGTGGCCTTCTCTTTGTAATTCACTAAGTTAAACACTGACGTTCAATTTTATTTGTTTCCAATATTGTTAAGGTTTGCATACACCCTACACTTATCCTTTGATGGTTTTAGATTTTATACATGGTCAGTTGTTTCATAATTATGTAAAATATGAATATAAAGGTGTTTAAAATTGGAGATTTGTTTGATCATTATGCAAAGTATGTTGTAAACCCTTTCAAAAGATAGCATTGTTTCATAAATTTTTATATGATCCATAACCAATCCTGCTTTTCCAAACAGTTTGTACCACGTTTACCATTGATTGCATGGTAGAAATTAAGTAGGAATTCAATGGAAATTTGTGTTATTGGCAAATATTTTAGTGTTGTTAGCAAATTGTTTTGTGTAATAAGGAATTAAGTATTTTGGATACTAATTCATTTTACACTTACAGTATATTTTGCAGGATAATCATTAAGGGGAATTAAAAAAAAATGTATAACTTCCAGTAGCAAATACTTTTCATATATATATATATATACAAGGAAGTCAGTATTGAGGAAATTAATGAATAGTGCACATTCATATGCAGGATGTTCTTTCAGATTGTGTGATATTAACTTTCTAAATTTTTAACCTGACATTAACTTTTATTAATTTTTAATCTGACAAGTTAACTTTTATTCTGAAGGGTGGCAAAGATTTTGCCCTTGTGGCCAGTGTAGATCATGATCAGTGTGTACATACCCGCAGTTTGATCATGATCTGCACTGTCAGATGGTAAATTTTCTCTGGGCACCCCTATGAACAGTTAATGGAACTGTCCAAATTGAAAGATGGACTGGTTCATTTTAGAGTAAGGGTAAAGTTTTCTACAAGCGTGTGCAATCTTGAACTTGATTTTTTTTTATTTCAGAGTTTACATGTAGATTGATGATTAGGTGACACAGGTGAAGATGTCCGGGGAGTCAAAGAACATGATGACATACACCAGGTACCATCGTCTCCACTCGACGACGGCGCATAACTGGGAAGAGGAGAAAAATAAATACAAAGACATCAAAGACGATGGAACCATTACATTCTTCTGGTAAGTGACGTAACAAAATCGGCAGAACAGATCATTCAGGATAATGTGAGACTGACAGTAAGGTGCATAATGTGTACAAAAAGTTTACAACCATTTCATCGAAATTTTAGGTTGATCATACATGCAATGAAAGATTTAACCCTTATGTTACACAGTTAATTTACACAACAATATCAGACTCTTATAGCTGTACCACTATCACATTATCCTGAATCAGCTTTACAGTTTGATTATCACTACCACATTATCCTGAATTAGCTGTACAGTTTAATTTCAACCAATTTTCAGTTATTGCTCTTTAATAACTCTTTATAGCTTATTAGCTAATTGAAATACAACGATAAATCATGCAAAGGAAATGTCGCAGTTCACTGCTTGAAATTGAATTGCTGTGGAACCATTTATTTTCATTTGGGTCTAACTTTTGTGGATTTATGGGTGTATTGATCTGTGGATTTAAAGATCTCAATGAAAAACTGTTTGACGTACTGGTAACTGGTAACTGTTTTTCAAAAAAAAATTGAATCAACAAATTCAAGTTCCCACAAAGTTTGCATTTTATTGGAAATCTGCTAAATTTACAGGGTTCAGCCAAGATTTCGGAAACTTAGCCCGTTTAATTGCTGTTTTAGGTCAGAACAATATTTTCCCTATATATCTTTGTAAAACCACTTCTCCCTCTGATAAAAGCAGGGAGAAGTTTGCCAGCTTACGAGACTATTACTCCCAAGTCTTCTTTTTGGCCTATCACTGATTTAATGTCCAGAATTTAGATGTATTTACAGTATACAGAATGATTTAACTGTTCTATATTTTGTAGTAAATTAAATGGTTTTTATTTTGTTGTTGGGTAATAATACCTTGTTGTGTTTGTTGTATGAGCTCAACACCCATTTCAACCATAGGGGGTGCAGATTACCTAACCATCGTTCCCGGAAGAAATAGTGCTAGACTCCTACCCTCCGAAAGAAATTGCCAACTTTCTCACATAAAGAGACATGGTCGGTAGCTAGCAGGGTTCGAGCCAATTACCCTCAATATATGAGAGGTTAAAATGATTCCAAGTCAACAAATATAATCACTCAACCATGGAGGCCTTATACAATCAAACAAACTTATCAATTAACACAGAACAAGCTTCGATGCAATACTCTCACACCTTTGCTGTCAGTCAAGGGGTACAATAAAGCTGTAAACTAGTACATTGTCTGTTACAGGAAAGCCCATACACTGACGGTGTTGCTGATATTCAGCTGTATACTGATTTATGTGGCGGTCTTCGAGGAACAATCAACAGATCATGACTACAATGTCAAAAGGTAAGGAATGTAGCTGTAGTACCAAACCTGATAATATCACTAAACGGACATGTTTCTTTCATCATTGTCGCATCTGCAAGCATGTAGGACGTTGTATTTAGTTTCATGCCTCAGAAGGAAGGAATGTAGTTATTAAGTGCATCATGGGAATGCATGTTAAGGTCAAACTCCTCTCAAGTTCTTAACTTGAATTTCAAGGTTACACTGATAGGTCAAATTATGAGTAGTGACTTAATCATGTTTTTAGTTTTTTTGACCGTCAGTGTGAAATAGAGGTTCAATCTGGAAACTGAACATTGTGTATGCATTATGAATGCATACATGTATATAATGATATATGACCACCGACACGCGAAAATGTACCTTTGGACATTTGTTACATTATTCGTCAATAACTGGAAAAAAAACCCATACAATTTACATTTTTGTCACCCTCTTTAAATGCAAAACCAATGATAAAAACTGATATAGCCACTATATTTTCCTCAACAGAAACATACTTCAAAATCCCCCAAGACTATTACTATGGAAACAGCGATTTAAAATGATTCTTTTTTTATTTTGGCTATACCCTATGAAAAAAGGCATATCGTTGAAAGAAGGCATGAAATAGTTCACCAGATTTGATATATATTAGAAGAGTATATAATTTTTCAACCAAAAATAAATGATGCTGTTAGGAAATGATTACCGGAATAGTTTACTGCCCATGTAAATTGAAGTGAGTTTTGAAGTCAAATTGTGGAATATGACGTCATTTTAGAGTGAACAATGACGTCTTAGGTATACTTTTTCAAAGTGTTGTAGTTTTGTATGTACTGGAGGTAGGTAACAGAAATTTTCCAATATTGATATTGAAATATTGTTTGTTCAAAATATGCAAGAAAGGTAGTTTCCAAGTGTTTTGTCCAAAGGCACATTTTCCCATGTTGCTGGTCATATAATATTAGTAATATTAAATTCATATTGTGAGTTCAGCGCATGAATGTTGTATCTCTTTCTTCATTGTATATGAGGTACAACATTCGTTATACAGTAATTAATAATGTTATACTTATTATTACAATAAAGTAGAAAATACAATAGTTTCAGGATCATAAAACAAAACAGTCATTTTATTAGATAAAAAAAAGATCATTATGACATGCAGCTTATACTGTAGGTACTGTTTTCTTTCACAGAGGTGTGACAGCCATGGGCTTGGCCTTCTTATTATTTGGTGTGACACAGACTCCAGATGGTGTGTTCAGGAGACCTCATCCAGGTGAACAACTCTAATGAAAGCTCAAAACATTAATGAGCCATGCTGTATGAAAACCAGCTTTTAGGCTTTTATGACAAGTACCATTTTAGATGAATGTGCGTCTGTGTCCATACTGTTCACAGACAACCCATGTACATGTAACATAGTCCTGATATTGATAGTAGCATTCAAAACTGATAACGCTTTGTCTTCTTTCTACAGTGACTATGAAGGTTGAACTATCATTATCCCCCCCCCCCAAAAAAAAGTTGGAAAAACAAAGTTCCGAGGATATGTAGGAGTCGGCGTCGGTTGATTGGTCGGTTTTCTGGTTTTCATGTCCTCTCCATATCTATTATCTATGTTACCTCTTGAAGGATTTTAATGAAACTTGGTACAATTGTTTATCTTATCAAGACAATGTGCTGAACTTGTGTTCAGACCCTGGTGAGCCAAGGCTAAGGTCACACATAGGGGTCAAAAGTCATGAGATTATATTTCTTAAACCCCTGAAAGGATTTTCTTGGGCCAAGATGCTACTTCATGGAGACAGTCAAGGGCAAGGTCACACTTAGAGGTCCATAAGTCATTAGACTACCAACAAAAGTCACCCTGTCAAGACGAGGTACCTAGTGTGTATCTCAGCTGTCTTGATTCAACGTCAAGATCACATTTAGGGATCGAAGGTCATGTGACTTAATTTTGTCACTCCTGAACCACATACTGGATTTCAAACGAGCGTATCACAAACGTTTATCGTGTAGTTATTGTAGATACGGTAATGAAAGAAGTCATTTCTTACAGCAAGATGCATTTGTCGGGGATATTTAAATCATGTGCAGTGATAGTATAATTATAGGTTTGGCACAGCAATGCTCAATTTTCAACAACATTTTAAGAGCACTCTTATGAATATGTAAACTCTTATGAATATGTAAGTCTTAGTTCACATAAATTGAAAAACAGGGAAGGAAATTAATTGATATTGTTGTTTTCCTTTTTCCAGTGATTATTAAGGAAGTTCATTAAGGAATGTGTATTCTATTTCGCATGTGTTTATTTGTTAGTCAGTAATTTGCACATTTAGTTCTTCCTACAACATTTAGAAATGTTGAGTAAAGAGTACAATGTAAAATAGGTGTAAATCCTTCTTCACTTCATATCATTTACGTCTTTTAATGCATGAAGCCTTCAAAAATGATATTTTGAACCACCGGGCACAGAGGGAGTTTATAAACTTTTGAAACAGTTCTTGTTGACGTTAAAAGTTATTCAACCAAGTAACTGCGATCATTACTTTACAATATTGGTCAAGATGGAATATTTGATTAAGAAGTACAGACTGTGCATCTTTCCTGGAAGTCCACCTTTCACCTCATTGTTAAACATTTTTATGCCCCGAAGATGGGCATATTAAAATCACACTGTCTGTCTCTCCATCCATCCATGCCTACATCTTTACACTTTACGTGTTCATGCTATAACTTTGTCAGGCATTGAAGGATTTTAAAATAACTTGGCACAAATGTTTAGCACATCAAGACAATGTGTTAAGTGCAAGACCCAAGTCCCTACCTCAAACTTAAGGTTAAGGTCACACTTAAGAGTTTAAAGGTATTGGAATCCTGTATGCATGGTAACTCTGTCATGCATTGATTGAATATAAAATTACATGGCACAATTGTTGAACACATGAAGAGGACACAGGCTGTGAGACACCTCTTTTGGGGGCATTTGTCACTTAAGAGGGACAGCCCTGTTTCCAATTATGAGAAATTCACATCAAGTATTAGATTACTGTAGAAACATTTGAAGCATTTGAAGGGATTTTTACAAAAAAACACTGTATATGATACAAAAAAAGAACCTGCGGCAATTTGGGATGTTAAGTAAGTTTATACATATTTTGGTTAGTTTGTTATCCGTCATATCTTTATTGTTCTCACATTTTGTTTATTATTTTTATCATTGCAGCCTTTTGGAGACTTATTTTGTGTCTAAGCTATCTGTACGAGTTAGCACTGGTTTATCTACTCTTCCAAGTAAGCAACTCGTTTCATACTATATGTCACGCAAGATATATAGCTCAATTACTTTTAAATAAGTGTTTACTGGTTGATCATAAACGTACATGTACATTTATGGTATATCTGTTATAATTAGACTTTTCTGATTGGCTTTGGTTGATTGTAAATGTAGGTACATGTATATATTGTATACCTGTTATAAAAAGACTGTTCTGATTGGCTGAGTCCAGTCATGTGTCGAGTCTGCAAAAGGACCTGTAGACCTACATGTGCACATACTTTTATAGAGGTCAGTATATAGTTGTCATTAATTTTTTATGGTATACAATATAATTTCTGTTAATTTCTGTAAGGTATACTTATAAACTAATATTTTAGTTAAATATATAGTTTCGCAGACCTGTGAATCAATATATTGACTTCAACATTAGTCTGTAGATGTATAATGTAACGCTGTAGGAAAGTACATACCGTATGATTTAAAAACCTGGTGCATGTTACAATTGATTTTGAATTGCAATCTGTGCCAAGTCAGTAAAATCATACAATTTATAGCAATGTAAAGACACCTTTTGTTTAGTTGTTTTGTCAGTATTAAACGTATGTTTTTAATTTATATGTTCTGTTTCCAAATAAATATGATCCCATTTTCATCTTAGACCAAACTGTAGTAACTGTTGTATTTCTTTGTTTCAACCTAGTTTACAAATTCTTCTCATTCTTCACCTTCTACAAAAACAGAAACCGCCCCTCCCCACAACCCCCACCCAACCCTCACAGTTTGTAGTTGGAGAATGAAATATTCCTTCATGTTGTCCATATGCAATATATTTAATGTCAAGACAACAGCAATTGCAGATGTGTGACCTAATCTTCTCCTTCAGCTGATTTCTTACTTTCAAGTTTCAGACTTAGGAATTTAGATGAGTGTGATCGGGAGTTACACCAGCACTCTCAGTGCTTTGATTTTAACTCACTCTAAAATGATAGAACAAGCAAGTGGAGGTAGAGGATGTAAAAACCATGAGGCAAAGGGGTTCAAGCACCAATGTATGTTGGGAAGGCATGTCTGGTCTCCAACCTCATACACCTATCTTTTGGTTAATACTAGCATTTTACATAATTAGGCTAAATAATCATAATCTTTGAACAAAATGGACAGGGTATTACCTACTGGTGAAACAAAACTCCCTAAATTTTCAAATTTTGTTAGGTACCAGTAATTTAGGGAGTCATACTGGGGTCTTGGCAAGTTCTACCAGAGAGAAATCCTAGGGTTGGCCGGGACTATAAACAATAGTGGATGTAAAAATTGTCCTCCGTTTAGATTTACACAAAATCACATTTCTGCAAGGGTAATGTGTATTGAAAGCACAGTTTTGTTGACTCAATCTCTCAGTTAGTACAGATTCTGGATTGAAATTTCACAAAAGTCTTGGGCATGATTGAACATGCTGAGAGAAACAAGTCCCGCAACTTTGTCTGATATTTTGTATAATCATACCTCTTTTCAAGGTGAAAAATGAGGTACATAGCTGACATTACATTTTATAGGCATGTTAGAGTCTCTGTAGGAAATCTATTTTTATCTCGATTTTACTCTCAGATGACTGGGTAGAAATTAAATGTAATAAATTGATTTAAACAAGTACATAAATTGCAGACGGCAGAAGATGCTCGTCTAATGATGCGCCACATAGATAAGAACCTCGGAAAACCCCTGCCGGAGAAAAGCTACGGCGGGAACTGTCTAATTTATGATCCATCTAATGATGATCCGTGGCATAATTTTAAGGTAGGAGAAATTAACAGTAATAACGAACAAGAACATGTATAGCATGGTCCGCAGCTTGAAATTTACCTGCTCTATTAGTATGGAAACTCATTTGTAAGCCTATATTGAAAATTTTAGAGCATTTTTAAGATAGGATTTGTTTCTTTCAACAACAGTAACTAAGGAGTGATGTACACCTTACTCTGCACACTTCATGTTTTTATTTCCATACTAGTACTAAGTAAGCTAGAAGCGCAGCCAGGATTCACGTAATGTTGTTAAGCTCTAACTTTTGGGACCAGGCTGTACGATATTCGCCACCGTTTTAATCAGACATTATACATCATATTTCAGGATAAACTGGATGGATTTGTGCCTACACATTTCTTTGGTTGGTGGCTAAAGGTATAAACATTTACTCGTAACATATAAACTAAGAATTCTTTAGAAAAAAACTACATGTATTCAAGGGTAACACCCTGGCATTTGATGAAAAAAATGGATAAAATGTACATGTATATAAAATAACACACTGAAAAAAGTTGAGTATTTTTTTCCAAAGTGTGAGTATAAAAGATGTTGATACTTATCCTAGTAGCTACAGACTCATGACGAATGTACATTTCTTTTGTATAAATATTAGGTCTCCTCATACCTGAATATGACAGATTTTAGGGTGGCAGAAGAAATTTTAATTTGGTGACTGAGATTTCAGAGAATTGGGCCAAAATTCCAAGTTTTGTGTAAAAAATTTAGTTTATTATTAAATTTACAAGTCTTCGGATTTATTTGCCTGGTTTATAGACTGAAAGGGAATGGTAAATATTTGTGCAGTTTTGTCGGTTCACAATTTTGTGTGCAGTCTGTATTGTCCACATGCGTGGACCGGGTTAGACATAACTTCGCACAAATGGTTACCCATACCACAAGGGTGTGTTATGCGCAACAACCAGCCACCTATTAGTCGTTTCATCTCCCATATTGTCTCCACAAGGTACAGTCGGTATAAATTATTTCAAATTCTCCTTTTTTTCCCCCCTATGCTACAGTACTCTGGAATGGTCTGTGTCATCACATTGCTACCATGCTTAGTTTGAAAGCTTTCAAGCAGGCTGTTTTAGAATTAAACTACTAGATCATACTGATTGCTTTTATTTTCACTCTAACACTATCTATAGGGAACTTTCCCAGAAACATTTTACCATAATGTTTATTCCTCTCACATATTTTACGGTACGCACGCATGTTAATAACACTCGAAGGAGAGGTAAGACAGTACCTAGAGATAGATAGTTGAAAAGAAATGAAAAATTTGAAACATCTGTGTATTACTATTTGTTGTCCCTTTCAGACGTTGATTATCAGGGATTGGTGGTTCTGCATGGTGATCAGTCTTATGTTTGAAGTGATGGAATACACATTAGAACATCAGCTACCTAACTTTAGTGAATGCTGGTGGGATCATGTGAGTGTATTATGTATTAAATACCACACGGACGTCTTATTGGAATAATGAACACACCTCTGGTCGGGTGGTTAAGATGGCTAGCATGAAATGAGTAAACGTTGCGCTGATTTGAGGTCATGTGTAGAAGCCTGCTTCTGACCTGCTTAGGGGACTATAGGTTTGCGCTGTTCTGTAAGTCCGCTATTTTGTGTCCGGTCTGTATCTTCCTCATGCATGGACCGCTTTAGATAAAACTTCGCACAATGGTCACCCATACCACAAGGATGTGTCATGCGCAACAACCAGCTACCTACTCTCAAGGTCAAGGTCATGCTTTGGGCTTAAACAAGTCTACTTGCAATTTCGTTTCAAATCTGTATCTTCCGCATGCATGGACCGATTTTGATACAATTGTTACCCGTCACCTGCTTCCCAGGTCAAGGTCATACTTAAGAGATTGAACTCTGTAATTTAGTGCTAAACAGTATTGCAATATTTCCTGATCTATCTGTAGCTTGTACATGCATGGACTGTAGTCCTTAAATTTTTACACATACAGTAAGGATGATGATCTATGACAAACACGTCCTTCTCGGTATTTTCATTGTTTTATTTACCATGCCATAAATGTGTACACCCTTCTTTATAGATTGCTCTAACCGTTAAGGGACTTTGTATTGCATGGTAATACCTCTTCCAATTGTTCTTTCAGTGGATTATGGATGCCATAGTTTGCAATGGTCTGGGGATATATTTAGGAATGAAGACGCTCAAATATTTATCTATGAAACCTTACCGATGGAGAGGCATGTGGAATATTCCTTCATACAGGTACGCAGGGTTATACACATTCAGTGTATCTTGTTAACAGACAAACAACAGACTGGTGTGAAATGGTCTTTTAACTGAAGTTGTCGTATACTTTTTTATATGAAACTAATTCTTGGTTTCGAAGTGTTTGGTCTCAATATTGAGGGTGTTCTTACTTTTGGGTACTCTTGATAGTGGAATTTTACATATGTATGTTGAAACAAAAACTTCATTTACGTTGTACTTGATTGATGACTAGCAGAATTGTTAGTAGTGGTAGGTGTGAATTGATGTATATGATAACAACTTGAACACATGTTTTAGGCTAATCTGGATACATTCTGGTCACCGAGGCAGCAAAATCGGCTTTTTTATACCCCCAAAACGAAGTTTAGGGGGGTATATAGGAGTCACCCGGTGGTTGGTCGGTCGGTCGGTCGGTCGGTCGGTCGGTCGGGCGGTCTGTTGCATTTTCCTTGTCCGGAGCATAACTTGAAAACTACTAGTTGGAATTCAATACAACTTCATACAATGGTCAAGCACATTGAGAGGAAGTGCAGTGCACAAGAACTATAACTCCATCTTGACTAATTACAGAGTTATTGCCCTTTGTTACTTTTTCCTTGTCCGGAGCATAACTTGAAAACTACTGGTTGGAATTCAATACAACTTCATGCAATGGTCAAGCACATTGAGAGGAAGTGCAGTGCACAGAACCATAACTCCATCTTGACTAATTACAGAGTTATTGCCCTTTTGTTACTTTTCCTTGTCCGGGCATAACTTGAAAACTACAAGTTGGAATCCAATACAATTTCACACAATGGTCAAGCACAATCAGAGGAAGTGCAGTGTACAAGAACCATACTCTATCTTGAGTATTACAGAGTTTTGCCCTTTGTTACTTTTCCTTGTCCGGAGCATACTTGAAAACACAAGTTGGAATTCAATACAATTTCATACATGGTCAAGTAATTAGGAGGAAGTGCAGTATACAGGAACTATAACTCCATCTTGACTAATTACAGAGTTTTGCCCTTTTGTTACTTTTCCTTGTCCGGAGCATAATTGAAAACTACTGGTTGGAATTCAATAAAACTTCATACAGTGGTCAAGCACAATGAAAGGAAGTGCAGTGCAAAAGAACAATAACTCCATCTTGACTAATTACAGAGTTTTGCCCTTTGTTACTTTTCCTTGTCCGGAACATAATTGAAAACTACTGGTTGGAATTCAAAAACTTCATACAATGGTCAAGCACAATGAGAGGAAGTGTAGTGTTAAAGAACATCTCTATCTTGACTCATTTCAGAGTTATTGCCCTTTTGTTACTTTACTTGTCCAGAACATAATTTGAAAACTACTGGTTGGAATTCATACACTTATACAATAGTCAGCACAATGAGAGGAAGTGCGTGTCAGAACCATACTCTGTCTTGACAAATTCAGGTTATTGCCAGACATATCTCTTTTTAGTTTGTTTGCAAGGTTTCTGTTACTACAACTTCCTCAGTTTATAAAGCAGTCTTTTGGGGGTATTAATCACTGAGTTTTCAAGGTTGACTCCATCTTGATTGAGAGTCGAGGGCGATTAATATAAATTGTACAAACGCGTTGCGCAATTGAGATTAAATAACTTAGTATAGAAAAAAATCATCAGCTTTGCATAGCAGACGTAATTTCTTGTTTGTTCATGTAGGGGTAAGATGAAGCGTGTTGCCTTACAGTTCACACCATACAGCTGGACAGATTTTGAATGGAAGCCTACATCCAGCCTCATAAGATGGTTTGCAGTTTTAGGAATTTTTGTTATTGTGAGTATTGTACTGTAAGCATGTGTACATATATAGCATGATTGTCAAAGTTGATATCTTACTGTGAAGTGAAGCCGCAGTGCTAGCGGGTTTGCCCCAGTATCGGAGGATCCTTGGCTTCGATCCCCACCAGTGTCACAGCGGTAGTGTCCTTAGTAAAGACACAAATATTTCCACATTGCCTCTCTCTCTCTCTCTCTCTTCAAGGTTGATACCATCTAGAGTGAGTCTCGAGAGTGATTAATCTAAGTTAATAAGAACTTGTTTTGAAATTGAGATTAAACAAGCTAGCATTAAGAAATCTGCATATAAATGAATGTCTTATTGATGAATTTTGTATAGTGATCCATGCATTTACTTGTTGCTTAATGTAATACAATAGTAACAGCAGAGGATTTATGAGACATGTCTGTGTACTCAAAATTTTCTGTAGTAATACATGTAGTCAGTTTTGATTATTCTTTGTCCGAAAAATTACAGGGTTATTTGTTTGTGAAAAATAACACTCATACATTGATTCCCCCAAAAAAAACCATTGAAGCAAGAAACACTACTAGGCAGGGGGTTTGAAAAATCCTAACTACATACTAGTTAAATTTCTATTTATACCTGAATTTTTCAAGGAAAATTTGTCGACTCTGTTGTCAAGTGGTTAGAGTCGCTGACTTGAAGTCACTGTAACTTCTCATAGATTGAGGGTCATGGGTTCTAGAGGGGGTAGAAGTCTAGTACTGGTTCTTTCCAGGAGCAATTGTAAGGTAAACATTCTATGAATACAGTATACTTGAATTATCTCACACTTTGAAATTTTTTACTAAATAAATGTTGAATTTTCAGTTTCTTCTAGCTGAGCTAAACACATTTTACCTGAAGTTTGTATTGTGGATCGCTCCTGAACATTATCTCAACCTTACCCGCCTTGTGTTCATCTTATTAATGGGTGCAGCTTCACTCAGAGAAACCTTCCAGTACTTGGATGATCCGTAAGTTTTCAGTATTGCGTTTTTTCTGCTAACAGTCAAATCTGTTTTAGCCTGTACCCCATTGTGTTTTAAAATGGATTTGCCCGTCTTTCAGTTTGAGCCGTACCACTAGTCCTTCAAAGGGCGCTCGCTGAAAATTTATTGATTGAATAGCAAGCAGTGCAGATCATGATCAGATTGCGTGGGTGTGTAGGCAAGTCATGATCTACACTGGTTACAAAGGCAGAATCATGCGTCTTTTGTAGGGTAAAGATTAAAAAATTAATGATGAATAAGGTCCTTTAGTGCAGAAAATGACCAGTAAGAAAAAAAACAGTGTGAAAACCAGCTGCATGTATAGTAAAAGCACCTGGCGATACTTTTTAGAACAGTTAAATGTTACGAAATTAAATAGTTTTTCAAACTTTTAAGATACATTTTGTGACTAAACAATTGAAAAAGATCATCCATAGGCCGGCTCTTTTGTTTCAGATTTTTGGGGGTAAGATTTAAACCTTTAAACTTTCGCCTTTTTTCCCCAAAAAATTGTTTGCAAACATGTGGGTAAAACAGAACAAGCTTTTCCATTTCTTAGCCATGACTTCAAAAAAATATATAATATAGTAGTTAAGAAGTAGAGTCATATGTATGTACTAAGAATGGTTCTCAGTTTCAAATGTCAAGGTTGTGATTCATTTCAGATATTTTTTTCTGTCATGATCTTTGTTTCATTTCTATTTCAGAGGGCCTAACAAATTTGGTCGACAGTCATGGATGATGTTGGCCATTGTGATAACAGAACTGCTTGTAACGGTGAAGTTTGACTATGATACTATCACCAAACCACTGCCTAAACATATGGCTTATTTCTGGATCTTAGGATTTATAAGTAAGTACAGTCATACTTTCCCAAACGACATCTCCCTGGAGCAAGAACTTCTGTAGGAAGACACACATTTTTTTCCCAATAAGGAATCAACCTCACCAGAACAACACCCCTCTACAACAAACATCATTGTGAAGGCGCAATGGTAGCACGTTCGCCTCAGGATCGAAGGGCCCCCAGGTTCGATCCCTACCATCGCCATGTCGGTAGTGTCCTTAGGCAAGACACAAATAATTCCACATTGCCTCTCTCTCTTCGAGGTTGATTTCATCTGGAATGAGTTTCGAGAGTGATTAATCTAAGTTGTAAGAACTTGTTTCGCAACAGAGAATAAATAAATGAGTATATATAACAGTATACAACAAATTTCTGTGTTCCTAAGGAAGTTTTAAAATATCGAGATTTGTAGGCAGACAGACTTGTTTGTGAATTTTAAATTTGCAAATGGAGAATTCTCTAATAATTAATCTATATGAAATCATTATAGCACTTCCATTAACTAAAGAAGGTAAAAACATAGAACCCAGAAATTTGTTTATTATATCCGGGATTTTACTATATCCGAAGTCCTTACATACAGAGTTAACTGTATTGATTATTTGCATGAATTTAAGAACTGTGTCAACAAACTGATTTCTATTACAGGCCTTATGGGTTACACTGTCTGGAAGTTTTACATCAAACGTGATGTGAAAAACGATGTTGTCTTAAAACAAACACAAGGAGAATCTGGGACATTTAGCCAGAGGGAGGAATCATCCCAGAAATACTATCTCCGTAGTAACAACAATAACAACAATGGAGTACACCATCGTAGCAAAACGAAAAACGGATCAGCAGGGTTTTAAAGAAATATTGATTCAGTTTAGATTTAAGGTCAAAACATTGAAAAGTGATAACAGTATAATCAGTGCAACTTTATTCCATAGAAAAAAAGGTTGCAAATGTATAAGTTGCATATTATTTTTTAGGTATTTTTCACCCTAATTCAATGATGCAGATCAGTGTGGAAATTATTAGATGTAAAAATGTGAGATGCTTGTATAACAGTAATGTGTTTTTAAAATCTATATATTTAATATTATAACCTAACTAGATAGTGAAATGTAATCCAAAATATACATCATAACACAAACCCAGCTGTAACTTTTAACACCCCCGTAAGTTAAAGGTGAAAACACCTTGTCATAGACTACAGTGTCATAAAGGGTTTTCAAGCGTACTTAATCTGGTGTCACACAGTACAGCAGGGATGAGTTTGATCCCAGACTTACATCACATGTGGGAATACATGAAAGTGAGAATTATTGCTGTCTATCTGTCTGTAGTTTAAATGTCAGCATCTTTTTCAAATGCTATTAACATTGGGTACTATTTGTGGGAGAGTTGTCAGCCATTTGTGGGAAAGTTGTTGGTCATTTTTGGGAAAGTTGTCATTTATTTGTAGGAAAAGAAGGTTAGTACAGGCGGGGGACACTGTTATGGCTCAAATATGACCTGTATTTGCAAGACATCTGAAACTGATTATTTTAGGTCTATACTGGTTACAAGATAGTCCTGTCGTCTGTACTGTGGCCTTCATATATGCTTAAGTAATCAAAGGGTCATTGAAAATCAAACTAAGAAATACTTCCTTGCACATTTTTAGCTCGACTATTCGGAGAATATGGAGAGCTATTACAGTCACTTGTGTGTCGGCGTCGGCGTCGGCATTGCTTCTTTGGTTAAAGTTTTGCCTGCTAAGTACTATCATGCCATATCTCAGTAACCACTTATGATATTGACTTGAACTTTGTTCATGTCTTTAGGGGTGTCATACAATCAAGGCAGATACTCTTGAAAAGTTTAGTACAATTATGGCCCTTGTTTGACTTTTGAAAATTTGGTTAAAGTTTTGCCTGCTAGGTACTATCATGCACACTCTCAGTAACCACTTATGATATTGACTTGAAACTTTGTTCATGTCTTTAGGGGTGTCATACAATCAAGGCACTTAACTCTTGAAAAAAATGAGTACAAATTATGGCCCTTGTTTGACTTTGAAAATTTGGTTAAAGTTTTGCCTGCTATGTACTATCATGCACATATCTCAGTAACCACTTATGATATTGACTTGAAACTTTGTTCATGTCTTTAGGGGTGTCATACAATCAAGTCAGATAACTCTTGTATAAATTTAGTACTAATTATGGCCCTTGTTTGACTTTGAAAATTTGGTTAAAGTTTTGCCTGCTATGTCTATCATGCACATATCTCAGTAACCACTTATGATATTGACTTGAAACTTTTTTAATGTCTTAAGAGGTGTCACACAGTCAAGACAGATCTCTTGTTTAAATTTAGTGCAATTATGGCCCTTGTTTGACTTTGAAAATTTGGTAAAGTTTTGCATGCAAGGTACTATCATGCCATATCACAGTAACCCTTATGGTAGTTTATCAACCTTGCAATAGTGTTCAGGGTAAATTTTGTATCAAACATTAATTTCCAAAAATTAAATCTATTGTTATAGTTTTGACTTTTTTTTGATTCAACTTTCCTAGTTTTCAATGTTAGCAGAATTTTGTTTTGCTATTACACTGATAAAAGTTTTGTTTTATTATCAAACACCCACAATAGTCGAGCGTGCTGTCTTATGGACAGCTCTTGTTATTTAAATTTTCTTACAACAATTTGTTCAATAGCAGAATCTTAATACTGTATTTAATTCAGTTGCTGATGTGACTGTCAACAGAAGAACGTTTTTAAAACAAGACATTCTAAATAAAGCTTTTGAAAGAGGTTTTTTTTGGGGATTAATTGGACAACTTGTTAAAGTGGTATAGAATACAACTGTGTTTTTGCACACATTTAAGTATTTAGCTCAGTTCACTAATAAATAGTTATCTGTGTCAAAATTGGTCCTTGGGTCATTAGGTCATCTAGTAGGAAAGCTATGAATTTACTCCAGAAATTTTAAGTTTCTAAGATCCTGTTCCAACCTAACCACATTATGTATTTTGATGAATTCGAGATTTGTTTGCTCACAAGCCGAGTCAGATATTGTTATTTATTGTAAATAAGAAAATTATGGTCTCTTCCAGGAACTTGTTACCTGGGCAATAACACATGGTTCTTTATAGGTGATAGGTGAACCTTGAAATGATTCTAGAACTCAGTCTTGGCATGTATTGGTGCAGTCTTGGCTGGAACGTTTTTTCTGACATATTCTGCTATATTCCTGTTTTATAAATGGTGTCCTTGGTAAGGACTGTGTTTAATCAAAATGAGATATTTTAACATTCCAAAATATAACTTGAATATATAAATAGCCAAGTGGTTCACAATGTTAAGCCCTGTACAGGGATTCCGTTGTAATATTCCTTTACTGTAAGGTTTTTGTGTGTTTTTCCCCCTTAATTAAGAGTAAGGTAGTGGTTTTTACGTTCGTTTGTCATAAGGTAGATCCGTTTGCATTTTTTTTTCACTGGAAGGAAGTAGTTTCACATTCACATTAGACTTTATGGTAGTAATTTATGTACAATAAAGTAGTGGTTTCATATAAAAATTTATTTTAATGTAGTTGCAATGTTTTGGTTAGGTGATTACATGTTGTGAGAGGTCATTACTGTGTCATTTGATAAAGGACTGCATATGTAAACCTACTGTTTTAGGTGTATTATATTTAACTACTGTTGTAGGTGTTCCGTATTTAGTGCTATGAATTTTTGTAAACCCGAGTTAACTGCCATATGCTAAGTGAACTCAAACTGGCCAACAATTTTAAACCACCAAAAGCCTTATGCTGACCAAACTCAAACTGGTCAATCATCATTAACCATGAACTGCGTTAAATTTTGATTTCAAATGGAACTGGCGTAAGTTTTTAATTACTGTTGAATTTACCTCAGTAGTGTTGATTATCGTCCTTGTTTGAGAAAGAATTTGGTGAACTTGTTCACTGAATAAACCGCATAGCTGGATGTTTCGATGCAAAGTACTTCAATATTTTATCAAATTGTCCCACAAACATGATTGAATGATATAAACAGGCAAGGGTCAGGAAAAATTACACAGAGATTCTAACCATTATTAAACTTTGATGGGTTACTCAGCTAACCGTCGCAGCACTAATTATTTGTTGTTGCCAAGGATTGTTATCGGACATTGTTGTTTGTACAGTTTGTTTGCTTTATTTAGAATGATATAGATGTATGATACTATCACAGTGGTTTTTAACTAATTTTTGTTCAAGTTTTTGTTATTGAACGTACTTTTCTTTAATTCTCAGGTGATTTAATTGTTAATTTAGGTGATGTGTTTATTGAATGAATAGATTCTAAGATAAGACAAAAGTAATATGTCAGTATAACCTTCTCACACTTCCTTGTGTTAGTTTTGTTAAGTTGCTGGGGCATTTAATTATTAGATTTGCATAAAATGAAATATCTTTTAATTAAGCTCCTCATTTTATATGTTCAAGGGAGGTAACTGAGAGAGGAAGAGTGTTTTTTTGGGAGTATAAGTTTTTCTCAACTCAGTTTTGAAATGTTTGCTTTGACTCTTAGTTATGCTTCTATCTTTTATTTGTTGTGAATTTTGTTCTGAGATATTATCAGCAGAAGTCCTGCTTGCGGTAAAGAGATTGTTTGACACAAGTCATCTATTATTCAAATCTAGACGTGATTATATCGTTAAGTTGCTTAGTAATTATATTAGTAATTAGTAATTATATCATTACATTATTGCTTTTGATTATACATAATTATGCAGAAAGGGGCACTGAGACATTATTGCAGTGTACAAAATGTTGAACTGTGTTACCAAAAAATCATAACATACAGTTAATTTTGCAAGTTTGGTGGCCACGGATAGAATTAGTACACACAGCTCAGTTTCTTGCGTTAGTACCATGTTATTAAGGGTAATTTTTTTACATGTATTTGGATTTATCTATTAATCTTTCAAATAACAATCAAAGAATATATAAGCAAATACTCAAATTTCTAAGATATGTATAAATAGTAATAGTTTTAAGTGTCAAAATAAGAATTACATGACATTATGGTGTACATGTTTGTCTGTCATATATGTACCATGATGTAGTAAGATTTGAATAGACAAAAAGGATATCTAAAAGGGAGCAGGAATGGGAAATTGTCAAGAAAATTCTGAAATGGACTTGTCCGCCTTTCAGTTTGGACAGTACCGTTATTTGTTTCTAAGGGGTGTTTAGTGGAATATTACTGAAAAGCAAACAGTGCAGATCATGATCAGACTGCATTTCCCCTCCATCATTTGGAGGATAAAATTTATAAAGTTCCCATTTCGGAGGATAAAAGAAGTTCTCGTATTTTGTGACCAGGTATTGTCGGTAAACGGACATAAGCCCCATAAGGGACATTTGCCCCTAAGCTAAATTTTACATGGGTAGACATTCTATCCTTCTTAGACATGCAAAGGTGGACACCTTTCTGAATGCTCTTACAAGTGATTCTATCTTACCAACAATCACAGACCATTAGCAAGCAGTGTGCACATCCCTACAAAAAGTTAATGGTATTATCCGAAAAAGAAAAATGGGCAAGTCCATTTTATTTATTCAGCTGGAAGGTGTATGTGCTGTGAGGACTGTGCTCCCAGTTTCTATGCAATTTTAGCAATTTTATATGTTTGAATTCCTCACATTGTAGTATTACCCTTTTTGGTGTTTGTTTTTCATACTATTAGTCATTATTTTGTTGTATTTAAGTTAACCAGTCTATACTTTTGCAGAGGAAGTCTGTTTTGTAAACCAGTCTGAAATTTTAGACTGTTACTGGGTAGAAATATTACATTAGATTGTTTCTGTACATGTTTTCCCCTCTCTCTTTTGGTACAAGAATGGATTCAGTATAAGCAAAATTTTTTGGGACTTTAGTTCAATATGTACATGTAGATGTTGTTATAGTTTGAAAAAAAAACAACAATCAAATAGTTCTGGGAATAGAATAGAATATTTGTGTTCACTTATGGAAGTATAGACAGTTGGCTCAAAATCCATATATATCTACCTGGTAATGGTATTTCTTTTATGTATTATGTTCAAGCGTGGTTTTCCCCCTTTAGTATGGTGTAGTTTTTCGGTCACGTGTGAGCATTCTTCTGTGATTTGTAATCATATATAGATACTTCGTTACATAAATTTGATTGAAATTTGAAATGTGTTTTGATACTACAGCTATTTCATATTTTTGCGATGCATCGTTGTTGAAGAGTACATAATATTGTCATATTGCTTATTTTTGTACACCATGTTGCCTCTAAACTCAAATGCCCTCTAGCTGACAGCTTGTATGGTAAGAAGTTACTTCCCCTTATTAATAGTTATTCGTCAGTTAAGGATGCATATAGCATATATTTTATGTATTTATATAATCAATAAAACCTGGTATTTTTGCAAATAATACAAATGTATAAAGAAATGGAAATGATCAGAATTATGATTATTTCATGGTCGGTCGGTTTAGTCCTCTTCAGATTGTGTCCCATCTGTAACATTTTTTTGTTGATTATTGAATTTGCTTTAAGGTCAAGGTCAGGCTGAGACTTAATATGCATACACTGCTATTGTTAAAGTCCCAGGAGCTCTTTGGATGTAAAATTACTTTTAGTTCATATATTACCAGAAATGATGTCTTGCTGACAAAATTGACTGTTATTTGTACAAAAAACATTCCTAACATTGCTTTTAAATTGAATGTACAAGCTTATTGTATTACACTTCAGCGTTCAAAGAGAGCAAAACTTTTAAGGCTTGAAATAAGCTGTGTTGCTTTTGCAACCACTGGTTTGTTAACTGATTTGCTATCCACAGCAACAAGATTATAAGGGGGATTTTGCTGTTTCAAACAACTATTTCTAGCAGGATTACTCTTTCAAACAACTGGTTAGTTTCTTGAGTGCTGTTTAAAACAACTGGTAGTTTACTGAGCTGCTTTAAAAGTTTCATCAGGGCTGTTTCAAAGGTAGTGAGTGCTGTTTAAAACAACTGGGTTTCTGTGCTTATCGTTAAGTAGGGCTGCTTTTAAAACAACTGGTTTGTTTGATGCTGAACTTGTGTTCCTGCTTTTACATTAGCTGTTTGATAAAGGTAGCTATTTCAAACAACTGGTTTGTAATTTAGGTTGCTGTTTAAAACAAATGGTTTGAACGTTTGGATGCTGTTTAAACAAACGTTTTAGCAGGGTTGCTTTTTCAGACAAATGGTTTGTTTGCACTGTCTAGTGCTCTTTTTTTTCAAATCCTGTATGACCTTTGAAAATAATGAGTAAGTATGAGCTATTTTAAACTTTCAATGCAGTAAAATCAACCAGTAAACATATTGACTAATACTAAATGCATAAATAGACTTTATGGAATTGTATATACACAGCATATTAGAATTGCCAATATGTGTAACCAGTAATTACTATAGCTTTACACATAAATTGATAACATTTTCAAGCCCGGATGATTTATAGTATGTCTTGAATAAGCAAGGTTTATTTATTGGTCTAAATGTACCTATAGGGCAACTACAGGTCACTGTATTATCAGATTTTCTCACCTCCTGATGGTACATCATTATTTTGATATGCATGGGAAAAGTTGGCTATATTGTACTAATTAATTACGTTCCTGCAGATACTGGTTTATATGTGCAGGACTTTGGTCTAAAATGTAGCAACACTGGTTCATATGTGTAGGACATTGGGTAATATCGTTCTTAAATCATGTACCTTAAGGCCACTGTTGTTACTTTTATTGAATAGGTAGATGAAAATAATGAATATGTACCTGTTTGCTTGATTTTATGTGCAGGACACTTAATAATGAGAACCTGGAACTTTTAAGTCTGGCTAGGCTATTTGAATCATATAAGCTTATGAAGAAATCCGCAAACTGCATATTCTTTCTAGCACATTATGGCTATATAAACACAATAGATTATGAAGAACCGCGATCTGGGGTATACAGATGCTAGATCGGAAGCCGATAACCAAAATAGGAACGAAATGCAAATTGGAGACTAAGACCATTGAGTTTAAATACACTGGGCCATTTGAACCTTAAAAAGGTCATGAGTGAAAGACAATGTGCTTTTCTTTGTTTCAAAGCTGTTTCATATGACTATCTTATTTGACCTATGCAGAAAAGGTTTATAGAATTTCCATGGTTCGGATAACTGGAACCCGGATAACTGAGCATTTTACTGCCGTGACACTCGAGTTATCGAGGTTTTACTGTAGACATTTATACTAAATGCATAAATAAACTTTATGATTGTATACCTACAGCATATTAGAAATGAATATTTGTAGCATAATGGCTATAGCTTGTACACATACAATTTGTACCTACACAACACTGTTTCACGACAGGGTCTTTGGTATAGTATGTCCCATATAACAGTTTTATTTACTTGGACTTTAGGTTTATACTTGTAACACACTGGGCTATATGTACCATATAATTATGTACCTGCAGGACACTGGTTTATTTTGCAGCACACTTGGCTATATGTACCAAACAATTATGTGCCTGCAGGATACTGGTTTATATGTGCAGGACTTTGGTCTATATGTATGAGCAGGACACTGGTTCATATGTGCAGGACACTGGGTAATATGTATCATATTATGTACCTGCAGGAGACTGGTTTATACATGCTTAAGACACTGGGCTAAATCGTACCATATAATTATGTACCTGCAGGCATGCTTGTTTATACCTATGCATGTACACATGAATGTTTAAATATGTAAACAGTAGATCTTGGACACTAGATACTAATATACCTGTGAAAGCTTAAAATCACATATGAGGGTTATATATAACCAAATAATTGTCTAGCCTAGCAGCTCACACCATAAGGTTATCATGTATATTAGTCAGTATACTTGTAGGGCTAATATATAGTCCATACAACTTATATAACATGCAGAACACTGGTTTTGATACTTTCTAACAGTACCTTGGCTAAATATATACCAATTTAAGTAATAAACTTTGGACTACTGGTTTATACTTTTAACACACTGGGGTATATTTTTGTACCCACATAAGAAGTTGGGGATGTACCTAGCAGTGACACTGGTGTTATACTTGTTAGTCGCTCTGTGGCTATATTTACCATATAACTATGTACCGAGGTCACCCTTTTATAATTTTGTACACACTGCGGCTGTATGTACCAGTTCAATTATGGGGTACGTGAGAACAATGGTTTAAACGTGCAGATTGACTCTCTGTATATATTACCGATATAACTCATGAAAGCCTGGACACTGATTTAAATAATTTGCAGGACACTGCTGACTCTGTATGTTCCTTTTATGCACCTGAGGTCAGGCATGGTCTATATTATGTTCCTGTAGGTAAAACTGGTCTAAGTGTCCTGAACTGAACGAATACATGTTTTTGTGTACCTCTAGGACATGCATGCCGAAATGCCTATCATTGTACATTATATTTAAATGAATATTTAAATGTCAAGTTAACAGTAGGGTCTTTACAATAAAGATACTAAAACATACCTAGTGTGAAAGCTTAAAATAGGATATAATATAGAGGATTTGAGTTTATATTATACACCAAATATTGTCTCAGGCTAGAAGCTCACGCTTTCCAAGAATTATCATGTGTATGAATCAGTATACTTATAGTGTTAATAGGTAAAGTGTATAAATGTTTTCATAACAAGCAGTCAGCTCTAATTCCTTGTCCATTCCTTTCTTTACCGTTGGGTCAAATAGCCATAACAACTGAAGTAATAAACTTTGTATCTGCAGGTGTATTTTCATACCTGTGGGTATAATTTTTATACCTGCAGGTACAAATCTTATTACTTGTGATATCTGTGTCTTTTGACCCAAATGGTACACCATACCGTTGTATATGTTTTATGTATTCACCAGTGGCAGATGGGCAGTGTTGTAATCACTTACCCTGATCACAGTATTTATTGGCTAAATATCTTTGCAAGTTTCAATAACCTGACAAATTTCCCCTCATTTTCTGGCCCTTTAATTGCTGAATATTTTACAAACAAGCACTGTCTGCCGTCCATTGTCTAATCATTACCAAAGGTGGTTAGAGTTTTTATGGGCATTATATTGTTCTCAACATTCAGTAGCCCCTTTGTAAAATATATAGCCTTTGATTTATCGAAATTTAAGAAGTTACAACTATCTACGCTGTAACTTTGTAGATTCTGTGTTTAAATTTCCATTAAATTTACTGTTATTGCAATGGGCAGATTTTGTGACAGCTTGGCACTGAGTTCCCATTTTTTAAATTAGAAATATGAAATACAAAGAATTACAAATGGTGAAATAGTCATTTTTCGTGTCATTTTTCAAAATATTTGACTATAGAGTTAAAAAAGAAAATCAGTGACATTCTTTTTATCATACTTGGATGATTGGAGGTAAATGTCATCTGTTGTTAAATTTTCAGGGTAAAAGGTTAGCTGACATTGCTAATTTATCTAGAAGAATGCAGTGGAAATAACTTTGTTCATCTTAGTGGCATTTAATGTCTTGTTTGTTAGAGTTAAGAAAGCATATATACATACCACTACTGGATTCGAGGGACATTTACAGCTTCCCCTTGAACTTAATCACCCGCTGCCATAATCTGGCTGCATAACTTGATACTGTTTGCCTAATATGTTTATAAAAGTGCCTCTCCCCTTCTGCAGTACAAAACTATTTTCATGTGGCCAAAGTTTTTTGTTTCTTTTTACAGAACATTAATGTCCTAACCCCCTGGAGTGCACACTTTCATCCCCCTCCTCCCTCTCCATTCACACACACTGGCCCCATATCCTTGACTGACCCTATGCTTTACTATTAGCTTAGAAAAATTATATAGGTTTGCTACTTACATTTATTTTCTCTTAACATGCTTTTAATGATCATATCAAAAGTAAATTTTATGCTTACATTTCATGTAATAAAACTTGTTCATAGGGATTGTTGTTTGTTGTTCTTGCCAACTTAATATATCATGTCTGAATTTTAGAATGTCTGCATCCTTTCACATTTTTACTAAATGAGAATGGGTTCTCCCATTTATACACTTTATTGTTTAAAAGTGTTTAGACCAAGTGTGGGCATATTAAATTTGCAGTGTCAGTCTGTCTGTTCGGCTCGTGCAGTTAAAATGTCATGTGCAAGCACTGAATCAACACCTTGAAGGTCAAGGTCACAGACTGAGACACTGCTTTGGGGGGCATTTGTCACTTACAAGGGACAGCTGTTGTTTCCTCACTCAATTTATACTGTACTAATTCATATATTCTTGATTGCAAAACAAGTTCTTACAGTCATAGGTCATCACCAATAAGCCTATCACATTTGATGATCAGAGGATCAAACAGCTACTGAGCTTGACCTAGCAGCCATACAAGTCATGATCCTATGGCGAACTGTTGTAATTAAATTCAAAACTGCGTTTTTTTTTCATTAAAACTAATTTGACAAACTGACCCTAAAATGTATAGATATCATCTGGTGATGACCAATTAGCCTTACAAGTTGAAAGACCAAAGGCAAAACGTTTTCTGTATTGGCCAATCATTTTCAGTTATTGCTCGGAAAACTTTATCATTTTTCATTACACATTTCGTACTTACTGAACAGTAATGGGCCATCTGTTGGTCATGTTCAAAAAGCCTATAAAGTTAAATGTTCCTAGGACCAGGAATGTAGAATAAATATGATTCTAGGTTCCTGCTAGGACCAACCTTTCTTTAGTCGTTCATCAGAAATTAATTAATTAAATCATTAATTAAAGGTCACCATGACCTTGACCAACTCGCCCAAAATTCCATCGGAGGCCTTCCATTGGCCATGACCAACAAGGCTACCAAGTTCTATGCTCTTAAGACTGACCAGGAATACGCTATAACCATTTTACATCATCTTCTGATTGGACAAAGCCACATATATAAATGGTGTCATCTAATGTCACGGAATGACGATTTCTGTCACATATAATGATAAAACCGTCACATGTATAAATGATGTCATCACATGTATCAATAAAAGGGTCACATATCAAGGTGAAACTACCACCCCCCCCAAATGTCGATATCACTTTCTCACATATAATGATAAAACCGTCACATGTATAAATGGTGTCATCACATGTATCAATAAAAGGGTCACATATCAAGGTGAAAGTACCACATGTAATGTTGATACCATCACACGGAATGACGATTTCTGTCACATATAATGATAAAACCGTCACATGTATTAATGGTGTCATCACAGGTATCAATAAAAGTGTCACATATCGCGGTGAAACTACCACACGTTATGTTGATACCATCAAACAAAAGGGTTATTCTTTAACATATAATGAGAAAACCGTCACATATATTAGAAGAATCGTCGCATGTATGAATAAATGTGTCACATAACAGGGAAAAACTACCACACATAACATTCAATCCAACACACAGAATGACGATTCTATCACATATGATGATAAAACCGTCGCATACTTTAGAAGTATCGTCGCATGTATAAATGAATGTGTCACATAACAAGGAAAAACTACCACATTCGTTAACCAACACATATAATGATAAAACCATCACATGTACTAGTGTTATCACAGAACAGGGTGGAACAATCACATGTTATGTTGAAAATGGCTTTTCTGTCACATTTTATGATAATACCGTCACATGTGTAAATAAAAGTGTCACATATAAAGGTGAAAGCATTACATTTCATGCTGTTATGACTGAACGTCAAGTTGTATCGTCAAATAAGGCAGTCGCGGCGTTCCATACTGGCCCATCGGTTTCAGATATGTTTGAAGGAAATGGTGGACGGACAGACTGACGACGTACGGTATGTGGTCTTAATAGCTCACCCTTTGTGCCAGGTGAAAAAGACATGGAGATGAAGGGTATTCAAAACAACTAACTGTACTGTGTGGTTTTCATACACTAAGTATAAACAAACAAGAACATGAATGTTTCAAATTATAATTGCACACATTTAGTTATGGAATACAAAATGTACAGATGAATTTTTTTTCTCATCAAAATCTGTTAGATATTCACAATCCTCATCGGCCTGAAATATAAGGATGGGCTAACGCAAGGATTTGTTTTCTGCTCGAAAAATTTATGGTATAAAAACAACTAAATCAGATCAAGGGTAATTCAACTCAGAAAATTTATGTCAGAGTTTTTGCAGAAAAGTAAATACTGGTGTATCTTTTAATCACTATATTTAAAGGACATACATTGAAATGTAACTAAATACAATGGAAACGATGACTTTTGTAATGAAAATGAGCAAAGATGACGGTATTTATGAATTTGCTGCAAATGTTCCATGTCCTCAAAACATTGGTTTACGTCATTATAAAAAAAGTGTTAAATAACGTTTTTAATCCCTTTTTATAGTGCAATATCCATGAAAATTGTACAAGAAATAAAACATGCAATCAAATTTTTGCAAACTTCTTTCTTAGACATTTTTTTTCTTTTATTTCTTTTTACAATTATTTCAAAGAAAATCTAAATAAAATCTCAATAAAAGCATTTGTAAAATCCTAGAAGTTCACCATCCATGTTGTGTAACTAATAAAACCTTTCTTACATGTGACTTCTAGTTATCAAAATTTAAGTCAAATTATATCATTTTAACCTAAAACACAAACAGTATCTTTCTTAAGACTACTATACAAGTATTCATTCAAAATTACAGAAATTATCATTAAATTATCATTGGTGTTTTAGAAATTTAACATATATTGTATACATGTATTGTATTTCATTCCAGATGATCCTGTTTAACGATTTAATCTCAGATCTCTATCTGCAATTGAGAATTAGAACTGCTTGTCAGAATCCAAATTCATCCCGAGAAAGTGACACTACGGGGAAAGAGAAATGTCTTTCTTTTCCAATGTGTCAATGAAAATGATACACAAAACAACAATTTTTCCATGTAACACGACTTTGTACATCTCTGAATCAATTTATTTGTTTTGACCATTTTCTAATGGTGTTTTTCACTGTTCAATATGAAAATTACTATTTTAAAAGAATTCTACACACTTTCACTCAAATATTCTGTGGTGTTAAAATGTTTCACATTTTCACATAATGATTTCACAAGTCCTGATGAGTCTAGATCCTGCCTGCATTATCTGTTCATCATACGTGGCGGACCACCCATCATGGGAGGTCCACCTCTGAACTGCATCCCCATATGAGGACCCATTCCCATACCACCCATCGGTACCATTTGTGGTCTCATACCTGAAGAAGAAGGAAATAATGGAGTACAGCTATGGACCTTCTGTAAAATATTTTGTTAATGGAAACAATATTTTTTCTTGATGTTTGGCCCTCTTTCAAAAGTACTTTGAACAGTAACTTACCTGTAGGCAGTATACATGTACCTAACAATCGCTCGAAATGGTCACCAGTACTTGACTCCAGTCCTCCATGAGAAACTGCAAACTTTCTCATTTACAGAGTCCTGGTAAGTAGCAGGACTCAAACCCATGACCTTCAGTAAATGAGAGGTTACAGTGATGGTAAGTTAACAACTCAACAACACAGGCATTCTTGATGGAGACAACAGTTTTTGTATATATATCAAGCAATTAAACATTACAAATACAACCCAGGTTAAACTTTATTCTAAAGATTTGGTAGATTTTATCAAAAGAAGCTGTCAGAACCAGTTGAAACATCTTGCTGCAAAGGACAATTTAAAATTTCTAAACATCACAATACCTCCAGGCATCATCATTGGTCTTGGACCAGGTGGACCAGGGCCCATCAATGGCATAGGAGCTTGCATCGGTCCTCCCATAGGTGCTGCTGGCATAGCACCAGCAGGGGGACCAGGCATTGCACCTGGACCTGGGGGTTTGGGCTGTCCAGCTACTCCAGCCTTAAATGCCGCAGCTGAAATAAAGAAGGTAAGAAGTTACATTAAAGGTTCCAGAATTTCCTCTTCTTCTTATTTCTTTTTTCCCATTAGTTAATCAATTCATACATTTTAAAGGCAATTCTCTAAACACTGCAGTCAACAATGAACAACCCAGTTGCATTCCAAGCAATACTTTCAGAACAACCTCTCAGGAGCAAACACTCTTGAAAACACCAAAATGTGTTTGTTGTAGAGAGATGTTGTTCTGGAGAGATGATTCCTTATATAATTGATGCAACTGGAAAGGAAATGTGTGGCTTTTTATGGAGGTTATTGCTCTAGGAAGGTAATGTTCGCGGAGGTTGGAACTTGGACTGTATATTGTTTGTATAGACTGGCACTGGAAGATGAATAAAAGCAAGAGCTGTCAGTAGGACAGCGCGCTCGACTTTTTTAGTGCTTGCCAATAAAACAAAACTTTGACAGTTAAGGGCACACAAGACTTTAACTAGGAATTTCTAAGTACAAATCAAGAAACATTTTCACAGAGTTATCTTCTCTTGCTTACAGATAGGTCTCATGATGGTACATAAGTACTCCAACTTTCAAAGTAATATCTCAAATGGTTAAGTCAACAAGTGGACAAGAATGAAAATTTTAACCTAGTTTCTAAGTCAAAAAGGGCCATTATTCATATAAAATCCTTGACAGAATTACCTTCTCCTGCCCATGTTTTGGGATCATGATGGTAAACAAGTATTCCAACTTTCAAAGTAATATCTCGAACAGTTTAGTCAAAAAAGTGGACTGGTACGAAAAACTTAACCAAGATTCTAAGTCGATAAAGGGCCTTAAATTTTAAAACAAATCCCTCACAGAGTTACCTTCTCTTGCCTACAGATATGGGTAATGATGTAAACAAGCATTCAAAGTTTCAAAGCAATATCTCAAAGGGTTAAGGCAATAAGTGGATTTTACCCATATTCAATGTATTTTCTAAGTAAAAAAGGGGCATAATTCTGTCAAAAACCTTGACAGAGTTATGTACTCTTGTCTGTAGATGGAGCTTATGATGGTTAACAAGTATGGTAAGTTTCAAAGCAATACCTAAAATGGTTTTGAAATAAAGTGAGGTGGTACGAAAAACTTAACCAAGCTCAATACACTTTCTAAGTCAAAAAAGGGCCATAATTCTGTCAAAAACTTTGACAGAGTTATGTACTCTTGTCTGTAGATGGAGCTTATGATGGTAAACAAGTATGGTAAGTTTCAAAGCCATACCTCTAATACTTTTGAAATAAAGTGGGGTGGTACGAAAAACTTAACCAAGGTGTGACACCAATGTCGACGCCGACACTGACGCCGGGGCGAGTAGGATAGCTCCCCTTCTCATAGAAAAGTCGAGCTAACAACACACTTGCTACAATTTGACAATGGATCTTGCAATGACTAAAATTAGAGGAACAACTTCCATCACAGTCGATGAGTTTCTCTTTGTCAATAACATCAACAAATTTATCACTTTATAAAAATATGCTTGTATCATTTCAATTAAAACTCAAAACTCATTTTCATTTCCTACCAGTATCTGAATCGCATAATAGTTTGTCCAGTAAATAACAACCTTTACCCCACTTTATTTCTAAATTGGATTTGTCAACCTTTCAATTTGAACAGTACCATCATTTTGTGTAAAGGGGTGGTGCCAAATGAAAATTTATACACTGAATAGCGAAAAGTGTTGATTATGCTCAGACTGCATGGATGTGCAGAAATATCATACCTACACTAGTCACAATGGCAGAATAACTTGCCTTGCCAACACAAAGGTAAAGGTTAACACAAGAAATGAAAACATACCTATATGTACTAAACTACACTAATACAACTGTTTTTCTGTTTAAAACAACTCTTTAATTCAACTTTTTGGCAATACTGCCTTTTTCAAGAAATTTGTCTGCACTTTTACAATTAACATGTTGACCATCTTTATGACAAGCTTAGAAATGAAAAACAAAACAAATTGTCAGGAAATGACGTCATTTACAACAAAAAAACAGTTATACTTATCATGCTTATTATTCCCTGAGGAATAATTGAAAGAATTTACACTAATACAGTTTTTTCAAAACAATATACATACTTGTGTCATCTACAAGCTTCTGAACTTGTTCCTCCAGCCATTTCTGGTAATACAATCTTACATTTTCTTTGTGTTTACGACCACTGCAATGTGTCTTTCTTACTGATGGCTGAAAAAGTATAAACCAACATCAGAAATTTTCCTGTCACGTAAATGTTTTTGTTTTTTTCTCAGTGTTTTTGTTTAATTCTAATTTTAAAAGTATTTCAATTATTTAAGCAATCTACCTAACCATTGATCCTGAGAAGGACTAGTAAACTCCTATCCTTTATAAGAAACTGCCAACTTTCTAACATATAATGCACTCTATACACAGAAGCGATAACATATAATGCACTCTATACACAGAAGCGAGGATGTAAAAATATGACTATTTACATATCTGTCATACAATGCACGTTTTCCGCTACAAAGATTACCAGCCTAATAGTACAGTACTGCATATAATTTTGTTTGATACTTAGTCTTAATGAAATACTTTTTCTCTCTTATTCATCCAAGTTCTGAGTGTACAACAGCATAGATTTTATCAGTATGTTGAAGTCAGTTGGTGAAATGCCTGCTATTTTCACTATTTAGGGTAACCACTGTAAAATTTTAAATTGAAACAAAGCATGTGAAAATATTCTAAACTTTAGCCCTGAAATTATTAAAATACATATATGCAAAATAGTCTGCAATTCTCACTTTATTCAAGCATATTATTAGAATGGATTCATGAACATACTTACCGAGTCATGTGTGAGGTATGTATCACAGTAGTCACAATAGTATCTGTAAAACAAAAAACAAGTTCATTAGTCATGTAAAACTGGCACTTTTTGCTTTTGATGATTCCACACTAAGACAAGTTTGACAAAACCACTATTGTCTTCAGACAAAAATATACCAGACTCGCACATTTACGTCCGATTGTTTTAGTTTAGTTTTTACTATTTCATTTAAGCTTGATTGTGAAGAAAAGCTTAAAACTTAAAGTCACTCTGAAGTCTGCTTCCTGGAAAAACCAGTGCTGGAACTGCTGGTATCATACGTGACTCCATTTTGAGTCATCATGAAGGGCATGCAAGAACAATCACTTTTGTTATCCTACTGAACATCCATTTGTTCATTTCATTCGTTCACATGAAGTTTAAACTAAGGGTGCAACGATATACCATGGGACGGTTTATCGCGGTACTAGGGCCCAATTCGATACACGATACGCTAGACCGTCCGTAACGGTACGGCTACGATACAGCATTTGTTCCCGACTCCAACGGAAGGGAGGCTACTCTTACAAACAAAACAAACATGGCCGAATTACAATCATCTCCGGCAACTTTTAAATCAAGAATTTGGGCGCATTTTGGCTTTAGATTTAATATAGTTGACGGGGTTAAAACAACAGTAAAAAAAGCAACTGCTTGCCGCATTTGTTTTACCGATGTTTCTTATAAAACTGGTAACACGACCAATATGACAACGCACATGAAACTTCATTGTCAGTTGTCATTAGTAAATGCACTTGAAAAGTATTACTCTATATATTTTTCCCATCTGGTTCCTTAATAAAAGCATATCACGATACGTATTGTATCGTGACCCAAGAATCGCGATACGTATCGTATCGTGAGGTAGGCGTATAGTTGCACCCTTAGTTTAAACAGTGTTTCTTCGTGTTTTTCGTCATGTCTACTTATCCGAAAACTGTCGCACTACAAACGAAACTCGGACGATTATGTAGCTTTATCTTACAATTATTGGTCAGAGCTTTTACGAAAATGTCACTTAAGGAATATCTCAGTCTACTTACTTCGGCATTTTGCAGTTAAATAACAGGAAAAGAACGATTTTTTTTTTTCAATTTTAGGGCACGCAAAGTTGTTGTTGTTGTCGTTGCTGCTTCAGGCGGTGACTTGTTTAAAATGACTTTTGTGTATATTTCACTTGGTGATAGAACACTAAATAAAATGGATGCTATCAGAAGCAGCGGTTACTTCCCCTTACAGTATACAGTAATCACGGCCCAAACTTCTCACAGCGATTTGAGTGGGGGAGCTCTCAATTCACTGAATTTACAAGATACCACTAAATGGAAAATGTCACGTGACGGCATGTAAACGATTCTATTACAAAAACTACTCACAACTTTTTGGATCGGTATACTTTGCAGACGGACTTTGCAGACAACATAAACAAAGAAGGATTTTGCAGACAACATACACAAAGAAGGATTTTAGATTTTGCAGACAAGATGGATTGTATAGGATGATAACACACATTTAGAGGATTTAATTACCTAACTAACTTAGTTTTTATAGAATTTATTTCCCCAATACTATGATACAAGTTAATTATCTGGCCCTTCTTAATTAATTCATAACACATACATTACATGATGAAGAAATTACAAGAAATTTGCAAAATTTACAGTTCAATTTATAAAAACTGTGTTGTTTACATTATAAAAAACATTTTACAACTTTATCATATTATCAATTTGTGAAATGAAAAGTTATTTTTTCAAACTTAAATTTTAATAATTTTAAGCAGCATTAATCTATAAAGTTTCATATTCACACCTCCTTATGTAGATCTAACACCTTTTCCTATACAATCCATCTTGTCTGCAAAATCTAAAATCCTTCTTTGTGTATGTTTCTTTGTTTATGTTGTCTGCAAAGTCCATCTGCAAAGTATACCGTCCCCAACTTTTTGTATCTGACCTCTTGACTTAACTATTTTACAAAATTAACCTTACTGCAAAAGCAGCACACAAAACAAACTCTGACATTCAAATTTGAACTTTTTGAAAGTTTAACAAAATCTTGTAAAAACAGTTTGTGATGGCAGTGATTACTGTATACTGTAAGGGAAAGTAACCGCTGTGGGGAGTTTGATCACTGCCACCACAAACAATTTTAACAAAATTTTGTTATAATTTCGAAAAGAACATATTTGAAATAAATAAATAAAAAATTACAAATTTGATTGTAGTAAATTAGAAAATTAACACGAAAGACCGTCAACTAACGTGTGGCAGTGATATACCATAACGAGTTTATAATAAGCCAACACGGAACCTTAACTGTTTAATTCAACAGTCCCGAACCCAGTATCAGTTTAAATCGTCCTTCCCCATAACTATACGCATTTGGAATGGCCTTCCCTACTTAGTTCAGTCCAGTCCAATCCTTAGAATATTTGCATATAATGAATTCTTCTTCTTCTTCTTCTTCTTCTCTGGTAATAGCAAATCGCCATATTTGACTATCATGGCCATACGTTGGGGTTAAAAAGAGAAAGATTGCAAATTCTTATGCTACCCAATCCATCCAAGAGGACTTTGGCAATGTTATACAAATGTAAAATCAAAAATAACATCAAAATCTTAATGCCAATAAAGTGCAGAGATCGATTATGTACATAGTGAAGAAAACAAGAGTGTTAGTGCAGTTACAATGATTAAAGGTTTGTACTGTCTAATGGATACATAACAGTGTAGCTAGCGCTGGCTTAACGCAGTGTCAGCACTGACTGCATGTACCGGTAGTGAGTTTCATTCAACATTATGCCCGGAAAGAATAAGTATTTGGTGTTATCTGCTGGTGAGTGCCAAGACATGTCGCGATTGTCTTGTGTAAGGGGTCATTGAGATATCATATTGAGAGGGTGTTATGTCAACTAGTGAATGTTGTAAAAGAGGCCTAGACGGTTCTTTCAAGTGACTCCTATTTCAGCTGGGCAGGAATGTTTGATAAAGTTCCTGGAGATTTATAATACATGTAGTTGTTTGTGACAAAACTTATGGGTCTTCTTCGTACATTGTGGACTTTTTGAATATCGTTCACCTGAAATGGATCTCAAACGAAAGAACTGCATTCGAAAGTGAAGTTGACTATGGACTTTTGTTTCAGGTTTTGACGAGTGGAAGTTTCGTTTCATGAATCCTAGGCTCTGGCTGGCTTAACTGGTTATCATGTTTATGTAATGTGTCCAAGGGAGATTTCAAGACTGAGGTTTGTGTCTTGATGAACTATTGACATTCGCTTAATATGTAGAGTGTAGTTTTCAGACTTGTCGACATGCCTGATATCGAAATTGTCCACATTAAATGACATCATACATTTCTTCTCCCATTCTCACAGGCTGTTCACGTCTTCCTGTTGTGTCGGGGCATATCTAGCTGAGCGCATTGCCAAAATAAAATACAGTCGGCAGTAAAGAGTCGGACACTTGAACAAACACTAGAGTGGAGGTCATTTGTAAATAGAAGTAAAAGAAGAGAGCGTAAAACGGGTCTTTGTGGAAATCCTGACTCTACGGTGGCTTCCGGTGAAAACGTACCACCTACAACAAATGTATGTGTTATATTGTAAGGAAAAGCTAGAATCGTTCCCCTTTTCCCATAGCACTCCTATGATCAACCATATCAAAGGTTTTGCTAAAATTGATTATTGCAATATCAACTTTGCCCCCTTTAATGAACATAGTTAGTTCATAAAGGAACATGCCATCTGCGTTTCACACGATCTACGCGAAAGAAAGCCGTGTTGATTGTATCCCAGGATGTAAATGGAATCTAAACGATTAAGAGTGTTACTGACCACTATGTACTCAAGTAATTTTTATGCAATATAAGTCAGATCAAATCGTTAACTGCTAGCCTTAAATTCTTAAACCTTTTTTTGAGATATGGTTCCAATCTGCGGGTGCAGATAGAAGGGACTTATTAAAAGTCGAAGTAAAAATGGGTGCAATTTCTTTAGGTAATTCTTTGAGTAATCTTGGTTTAATAGTATCAGACCCAGCTGCCTTCTGTGGATTATTTAAAAACTCCATTCTCAGTTACATGTTTATTCTGCACAAAGGGGGCTAGGCACGTTTTTTTAACATAGTATATATAGACACTATCATACCGTGTTAAAAAATAAATGTGCCTATCCCCTTTGATTCTGCATATCAGGGAATGGCCTATTGCCGAGATCCGGAAGTACAGACTAATCTGCTTTAATAAACTAATGAAAATTGAGGATATATGCCTTGTCACTGGCCAGATTTAAATCTTAATTAAGATACTCACATCCCTAAGAGATGCTATATTAATTTGGCGTTGCAATGTGACCCTTTTCAGAGACCATTCATCTGCAACTGTCACACCTTCCAACTAACTTATTATATAACACCTGTCCCTGACACAGTATCAAGTCCGGGGTGGTTTTTTTAAAATGATTTTATGGGTCCAAACTTGTTTGTAGAAGACCGGAGACCGGATACCGTCGATTAGTATATGCAAAAAAGCAGGGAGTTAACTCTCATTCACTATTTAGGTCAAGGTCTCATGCAACTATCTCATGTATTTTAACCGAATTTTTACTTGAAGATAACCCAGATTTTTCGCGTTGTCAGTTAGTTAGTTCTATTGCACATTGCTTGTTAGTAGTTAAAAAAGCAATCTACATAGTGTTTTGTTGAGATCGATTCTTCTATATAAGGGGAAATTGGTGCAGAGATCTGTCCTTTTTACAGTCCAGTTGTGTAATCTGGTACCGTGGTATAAGTGCAAAGACAATGGGTTCTAATAATAAGTTCGTTTTTACCCTACGAGGAGGTTTAAAAATGCCTGCACTGGGTTTAGGGACATACGCACCAAAAGAGGTAATTTTGCTGTATTTTTATAGCTGACTCGTTTACCAGTGTTAACAGAGCTGTTTAGTCCAACTAATTGTACGTGAGTCGAGATACTGTGTTATTTTTGTATGGGCAATGTCCCATCTCTGTTACAGCAAGATTTAGCCTGAATAGTTTGACTGCAAACTGACCAATTTTACAAACTGATATTACATAGAAGTCTGTATTTAAAAATATTTGAAGCCGTCATAGTTGGCAACGGGACTCTTGTCGGCGGCATATACACATAGTAAAACAACGTTCTGCATTGCTAACTGGGCTGTGCACAAAGGGCGGCCGTCATATACAGCAAAAGGCCCTGGCGCACAATTAGTTGGGCTAAGCAAGATTCTGACCTAAAACAAAAATATCTCAGAAGTCACTTAATTATTTTGACTAACATGACTAAGAGCTGTTATGATTACCCTGAGTAAATGTTTACATAACTAAGGTCCTGTGTAAATGATATTAACACTGTAGGCCTAATTAATTGTGGCAACTTTTCCAAAACTAAATTACTTGTCCCTAAAGAAACAGATATTCAGAACCAGAATATCAATAGATGCAGAACAGGACAGAATTTCGTTTGCAGTAAGTTTCAGGATATTTACGTCTTCACAATTAAATGTCTGTTAGATTAAGTTTCTGCAGAAAAGATTCCTCAGAAGTCAGTGTTGGCTAATCTTTCTGTCTTTTCCATCAGTGTAGACTATATAGGACAGACTCAGACTGCTCATAGTCTACAACCTAATCATAGTCTGCACTGTTTGCAGTTTTTATGAGCGCCTCAGTGAATAAGCTGTTCTTCCGTCCTAACTAAATAGCCTGGACACTGGTACTTTGCTAGCTTACTTTTTCTACAGTGGCGGACTGGTGGTGTCCATCTTTTAATTTGGACAGAGCCAGTGATTCTTATAGCGTACTCACCAAAAACAGAGCCAGTGATTCTTATAGCATACTCCCCCAAAAACTTATTGACTGAATAGGTAACAATGCAGATAGAATCATTTACCATGTGCAGAATAAGAGTTACTGAAGTTTTGATAAGCTGTGCCTTGATATTAGTCCAGTAAAACCAAATATAAATATTAATTAAAACCAAATATAAATTAGTCTAGTAAAACCAAATACAAATAACTACGAGTATTTGTATATTCCAAAAACAAATGTCTCTGTTCACAGGATGATGAAGATGTGTTTAAAGCAGTACATGCAGCAGGCAAGATTGGATACAGACATTTAGACTGTGCTGCCATATACAGGAATGAGCGCGCAGTTGGCAGCGCTATCAAAAAACTCATTATTGAAGGCACAGTACAGAGAGAGGATCTGTTCATTACTAGTAAAGTTAGTATGCAAAATATGTGTTTAGGATATCATTGTCACTAGTAAAGTCAGCTTGTTACCGTAGTGTAAAGAATTTTCCATTACTGCTTCTTTAAAGTTAGTATAAGAATTGAAAAGAGAGGGTTGGTCTGTAAGAAATTGAACTCCTGTAGCTGTGAAGTCATTATAATGTGAAATAAGTAATAAACCAAGACAGAATCAACATATTGTGGCTTTAAAATAGCTATAGCATAGTACCAACCTCGGGCTTTTGCATTAAAAATTCAGTACTAAAGTACAGTGTGATTAGAATAATATTTGAATTATCTTTTTTAAATGGTACCTAGTGTTCCAGTGAATATTGTAGCAGGTTAAAGTGTCTGTGTGAATTTGGAGAATTTTGCCATTGTTACGGAAAAAAACACAGATAATTTTGTTTTACTTTTATTTAGCATGAAAGATTGTTTTTACAGTAAGGCTAATTTCTGTATCTAAAAAGAGTACCAGATATGTATTTACTTGTATAAGTTTATTTACAGTTGTGGAATACATGTCACAGATCAGACTTCGTGCGTACCAGCTTAAAGAAGTCATTAGATGATCTTGGTATTAAATATCTTGACTTGTATTTGATACATTGGCCTATGGCATATAAGGTAATGTAGTTTATGTGCACACAATATTGTTTTCATGTTATTTCATGAAGCAAATTGCAAGATACTAGATATACCATTTCAAGACTTTGAATTCACTGGAGCTTTTGCTCAGTTTTGTTAATTTTTCTTCTTGAGGTCTTGAAGCATTGAATTTCTGACATCTGTTACGCACAACACCTGAAAAGCATCTATTGTTTATGGTAAACATGTTCATGATATAATCAAAAATGAAATAATGTAACTATAGAGATTGAGTCTTTAAAGACCTTCTTATTATGCAGGGATAGTCATACTGAATTGTCTGGGCCCTATAGTTACATGTACATGTGTACGGTATCTTAATACAGTCATTGACAAAGAGTACATATACCATTTTAAAAAGTCATAAAGTTAACATAACACATTTGAATCCTTAGGAAAGAAAAGACATTAATTACTTAAAATAAAAAGACATGGAGAGGACATGGAGGGACATGAATAATTATTGGAATGTAGATTATTTAAAGTCATTTTCAAAGTTACCTTAACCATTACCCTGCTAAATTTTGAAAATGAACTTGCATACCCTAAATTGATGATAAGCCAGTCTTTAAATAAGCCAGTGTGGAAAATAAGCCATCAATATCTGGCAGTAGAAATGGACCTGAAAATATGCCACCAAATTTTCAAGAAAAATATCAAAAGTTTAGGGTATTTTACAGTAAGGACATTACTATCTACTGTTTCTAGGGTGCTGACTGAAAATTTAATGACTGAATAAGGAAGATGGTGTTTGCCGGAAACACTTTCAATCTGCGGGGTGATCATCATTTGTTTTAAATTGCAGGAAGGAGGAGAGTTTCACCCAAAAGATGAAAATGGAAAAGTGATATTTTCTGATGTAGATTATGTAGACACATGGAAGGTATGTACTGATGCACATGTATTTATTTTCAAGTATTTTGCGAGAGATAGTAAAATTTTGTCCCTTTATAGCATTGTACTGTATAACTTAAACTTATCTTGTATGTTGCACTTTACACTATATGTGGTGCATGTTTTAAGGCATGTTGGAAGAGAAGTACTAGTAATGGTTCAAGTAAGTACAGTCAATCACATTTGAGCCCAGCTATGAGAAAACTAATGTCTGTGCAGTCTTACATGTATCTATTATACAGTTGAGGCAACCGGAGTAACAGCTCTCATTAGCCCCAGGATCAGAGGGTCCTGTATTTGAGTCTTACAAGAGCCATGATGGTAGTATCCTTAGGCAAGACATTGTATCTCTCTCTCTCTGTCTGTCTCTCTCTTTCTGTCTCTGTCACTCTCTGTTTCTCTCTCTCTCCTCTCTCTGTCTCTGTCTCTCTCTCTCTCTCTAAGGTTGATTCCATTTGGATTTTTGTCTGAAGAGGACTCAAGAGGGATTGATATAAATTATAAGAACTTGTTTTTCAATCGAGAGTTAATAAATAACAAATGTCACATTGTGACACTTGTTATACTGGTAGTTGTGTTCATCTCCTTTGTGTTCTCTTTCTCATCTTTTTACAAAGACTTGAAATGTTGATTTTTCTACAGTGAGGCTCATTTGTACAGCAATACTGCATTTTAATCCTTACCTGGCTGAAACTTCCTGCATTATCACTGTATATCTTGATAGATTGAATCTCTGTGCAAGGCTGTTCAATGTAAGTTTGCAACATTGAGCATTCCTACTAATAATAAATGGTACCAATCCAGATTCAAAGGTTCACTAGTCCATTCTATAAATTGAGTTAGGTAGAGGCTTTACCTTTCCAAAAATAGCTGGTACAACAGACAACCTTGCATTATTAATCAATAAACTCATTATAAACCAATGCACATGCTGCTAAAGTACTTGAGATAGAGACAGGAGAGAACTGGAACAGCAAAACTCAGTCAAGAGGAAGATGAGGAGTGTGTTTGCATGCTCGTCTTGAGCTGTGTTTGCGTTGATGTGATAATTAAAACGTGAAGTAGGCAGTTTTATCAATAAATTCAAGGCCAATAAGACTAGTGCTGTAGAGTTGAAAAGTTCTGATGCTGTAAAACAGAAAACATTTGCTTTTGTTTGATTTCTAGCTGCTTATTTATTTTAACATAGCATGTAAAAGATGCATTGTTTAGATAGAATTTGTATGATAGAAAAATTACAAAATGTACGGTACATAATGTGCTGGACAACAGACGTTGACTTCAACTTTTGATAAATGAAGGTTGTTTGGTGTGTTGTAAAAATGGTGTCATGGTCAGAATGAATTGAAAAAAGAACCCCTCACAATCGAAAAATTTGAAAATTAAAAAAAAACTTCAGTCAAGTTAACTCATTGATTATTGGAAGTTATAACCAAGGGCAACCAGTTTGGTTTTTGATGTACTAACTCTTGCTTCAAATACATTTTCCTTATATTAGTCCCACTTTAAAATGGTGAGAAAGTTATAAATAGTTACCATTCCAACATTTGGAATAAAGTTACCATAAACAGTTACTATTTGGAATTTAGTTATCATAAACAGTAACCATTTGGAATAAAGTTGTCATAAACAGTTACTGTTTGGAATTAAGTTACCATAAACAGTTACCATTTGGAATAAAGTTGTCATAAACAGTTACCATTTGGAATAACCATTTGGAATAAACTTGTCATAAACAGTTACTATTTGGAATAAACTTGTCATAAACAGTTACATTTTGGAATAATGTTATCAGAAGCAACAGGTACCATTTGGTATAAAGTTGTCAGAAACAGTTACTATTTGGAATAAAGTTACCATAAACAGTTTCCATTTGGAATAAAGTTGTCAGAAACAGTTACCATTTGAAATAAAGTTGTCATAAACAGTTACCATTTGGAATAAACTTGTCACAAACAGTTACCATGTGGAATAAAGTCTATACTTACCCTTGAACTAGATATTTCCACATTTGCAAGTAGTGTAGATCATGATCAATCTGCTGTCCAATAACTTTGATCATGCTCTACACTGTCTCCTCTGTATATAGTAAGTTTTCTTTCAACACCCCTGTGAACAATTAATGGTACTGTCCAAATAGAAAGACAGACAAGTCCATTAGTAAGAAGGAAGGTTTCAGATTTAACCTGTGATCGAAAATTTCAGGCACTAGAAGACTGTGTTGATGAAGGACTTGTTAGAAATATTGGTGTATCCAACTTCAGTAGTAAACAGCTGCAACGTATCCTAGATATAGCTAGAATCAAACCACAGGTCAATCAGGTACGTTTCTTAGATATAGCTAGAATCAAACCACAGGTCAGTCAGGTACGTTTCTTAGATATAGCTAGAATCAATCCACAACTCAATCAGGTACATTATTTAGATATAGCTAGAATCAAACCACAGGTCAATCAGGTATGTTTCTTAGATATAGCTAGAATCAAATCACAACTCAATCAGGTATGTTTCTTACATATAGCTAGAATCAAACCACAGTTCAATCAGGTACGTTTCTTAGATATAGCTAGAATCAAACCACAGGTCAATCACGTACGTTTCTTAGATATAGCTAGAATCAAACAATAGCTCAATCCGATACATTTCTTAGATATAGCTAGAATCAAACCACAGCTCAATCAGGTACATATAGCTAGAATCAAACCACAGCTCAATCAGGTACATATAGCTAGAATCAAACCACAGCTCAATCAGGTATGTAGCCTCTTTGATTCCAGGAACATGTAGGGAGACAGAACGTGCAATTATTAATTACAATGAAGGAGTTATCTGTGAGAAAATAAATTTGAAAATCTATTTGACGAGTACAAATTAGATAACAAGTGTGAAATAAGATGCTTCAGTTCTTTTTGAAGATTTCAGTCTGTATGTAGCTCTTAGGTAGTGTGAGAGTTGATTGAGTTATTCAGCTGCACAATATGGCTGCCAGAGCAAGAATTAGAAGTTCATAAAATGTCAGATCTTTGATTGCTTGCTGGATTAATTAGGGTGCTGTTTAATGCACTCATGTCATTGGTCTGCTGGTGTGGTGGTTCCTGTGAAAATCTGCTGACAGGACTTGAACCTTGGACTGTCAGGTGAGTAGTTCAAAGCTCTGCTCCTACACCATTGTGCCTCCCTGAGTTCTGGTCAATAAGAAGAGAATACTTCCTCTTAAAGTCATCAACATAATCTTATTGTAACAAAAAATGTATCTTATTTTCTGTTACACAGGTTGAGTGCCACTTACACCTGGCAAACTCCCAGCTATTGAATTATTGTCAAGAGAATGGAGTTGTAATGCAGGCGTATTCCCCTCTAGGATCTTCTGGTAACAAAACGTCAGTACTTTTCAAGTATTAGATGAGAGACATATGTAAATACAAAGATTATGCAGCTTCCATTGTCAGCAGTTATCGAATAAGAATATCATGCATGTCTGTGAATGTGACCAAACTTGCTCAATCTGTAGAATTAAAACTTTGAAGATCTTTTTTCTACATATAAAACTAAGACCATTTTACTTTATATCATTTATAACGAATCTATCTAATTTTTACCCTGCTCATAGCATAGTGATACTGCCTTTGCTGGGGGCAAGTGAGTCCGCCTTGGCAGTCACTGCAGATCATGATCTACACTGTTCCGTCAGTAAATTTTCATTGAGAGGCATTGTGAACAATTAACAGAAATGTCCAAATTGAAAGATTGTATGTCTATTTTAGAAATTTAGGCGGAAAAAAAATATTTGTTTCCAATTTCCCAACCTACCTTTACTGTTAACTGCCAACATTTTTTTTATAAGAAAATTATCAAAAAGATCAATTTTCAAGTGTTTACGAGCAAAAAAGGCAAAATAAAAACTGTTGACCAAACTTAAATTTTAGGCAAAGAGACTGGATATGAACATATTTTGTTTTTTTTGGTCTTAACAGGTACACTGTAAACTGAAGACATGAGAAATTTAAATAGTTTTGTAAAAACTGTTGCAAGTAACAAAGGCATTCTCTTTGGATGATAAATAAAATAATATACATGTATATCTCCTTGTATTATTGCAGAGAACCCCCTCCTGCCTGTCTAGAAGAACCTATATTATTAGATATAGCAAAAGCCAAAAATAAGTCGCCTGCTCAGGTAAACTATTCAGTCTTGTAGAGTTTTTTAAAGCTAAATGTTTTATCTGAAGCAATAGTGTAAATACAACAGGCAGAGATCATCTTGATGTTTAAAAAATGACTGGTAAGTCAGGAAAATGCTGACCCTTTTGCAAGTATTTATAGGTTTAAAAGTTGGGATTTACTTGCAGAGAGATTTGGTTAAAACTTGTTGACTAAGTCCTTGCAACCTCTTTTGAGTACTCTTCATAACCCCCTTTTCAAGTTTGAACCAGTATTTGCAACAAAAGAGCTCATGCGTCAAGATGAGATTCGAACCAACAAATTGTCTTGACCTTACCTCCATCATCGGACACCCACGTTTGTTGACTCTGTTACACTCCATACATCACTTGTAAGAAGCCTAGCTGAGTCAACAAGGTGTCTTAAGATGCCTTATCTCTTTAGCACAGCTTTTCAAAAGACAGACGCATATTGCCTCATAAATCCTGGAAATACATCAGTTTAGTTACTGCCATTACAAAAAAACACTAAGAACAAAAAATATTGCATGTAATCAGAACTTTTCAAACTCCATTTTGCTCTTTTACTTAAAGCTGGTAAAAGGTTAAGGCAGTGCTTGCTTTGTATTTTCTAGGTGACATTGCGATTCCTTCTACAGAGGGGCTTGTCAGTGGTGCCAAAGAGTGTTAGACCAGAAAGAATACAAGAAAACTTTCAGGTATTTGAATGCAACAGTTATTTGTTATTATCTATGACATGTACAAATGTACAGATTTACTTTTGATAAATGAGTAGATGTGTGAGAAAACTTGCCGTTAGATTTTGCTGCTAAGATTTTGCCGGTTCGACCTGTACTTTTGCTGTTTGATTTTCATTATCACTAAGAAGAAAAATATAATCATATGAGGATCAAATTATATGTTTTTGAAATGAAAAAGTAAATTCCATGTATACACAAAATGCATTTCAGTCTGTGCTGCTAACAAAAAAAATTTAATAAAAATCAGTTTCTGTCTTCTTTATCTTTAATTAAAAGATTGATGAAACAAATTTCAGGTTTTTCATCCCTTGCCAGCACATGAACTTTTTTAAAATTGAAGAGATTTTCAGCATAAGAAATTTAATGGATTGGTTTTAACTTTTATTTTCATGCACATTAATGAGACTTTGCATTCCAGATTTTTGATTTTGAATTGTCGTCTGATGAAATGAAACAATTGCAGAATCTTAACACCAACTACAGATTAAATGTTGAAGAGATGTAAGTGTGTTAAGTGTGACATGTTAAAGGGCTGGAGCTAGATGTAGACCTCAAAGTCTGTAGTCTTGAATATATAACTGGCTTACAACAGAATCCTTTACCCGTTAGTTATATTATCCTCGATTTTCCCCTCTTTTTCCAGTTACTAGTCTCCAAAGATTGTTGAGGACTTAGGGTTTGCTCAGGTCTGTCTGTCAGTTTGTCCGTCTGTCTGCACTTCATGTCCAGACTGTAACTTCATGAAACTGTGGTCATTATGTTCATCTCATCCTGTTATATCCAGTTTTGGACTTTGCATTACAGGTCTTTTAACTCTCATCTTGTTAGAGACATATTTTGAAGTGAAATGACATTTTGAACATGGTCTTTATGATATTGGGATAGTGAATTCATACCCCCACCACCCCCACCCCATCCCCTGCAAAAACAAATGTCTTGATATCAATATGGACAGATCTTTAGCAGGTTGAGGGTTAGACACCTTTTCATTTCTATCCAGAAAGCATTTTCTGCCTTCAGTCTCTTTGTGATCTCTTGAAAGCCAGGTGAGTGTTAGAAACTTCGAGACCTCTGGTCATTTCATGAGTAAAAATAATGCTGTATTAAGTTATTTTAAGTTTCTCCTCTCCAGATATTCAATTTTGAGTTGTCCGCCGATGAAATGAAACAATTGCTAGATCTTAACAAAGACTACAGATTAATTACTCAAGAAGCGTAAGTTGGTAAATCAGTGCATGCAACGTGTTTACTAACTCAGTACCGTTAAAAGTGTTATATAGGCTGGTTTTTGTGATAGATGTTAGATTAAAGCATCTGCTACCCCCTGAAAATGGTAGTTAGATTTTATATAATCCTATTTTTATCAAATTTTGCTATTAAATTTGAATTAACAGCTTCAGTATTATGTCTGGCATTCTATTATTACATAAGACAGATTTTTTCACTAAGTTCTTGCAGGGATAAATTTGTGTTACCTTAGAACCAGCCTATTTAGCAATTCCTAGTGCTAACCACCCCCCATTTCCATGTGCACCTTTAAATATTTGTAATAGCTTTAGATGTTAGTTTAGTTTAATTTAGTTTTGTCAGGTAATATATGTGGTAATATATGTGGTCAGAACCAGGAATAGAAAAATTCCAAATTCCTGTGCAAATAGATATTGTACACCTCATATTTACCAAATGTTTAAATCACTTAACTGACTTAAATACTGGAATGCTGTCACGAATATAACGACAATTCGAGGGTTGATCGCAAACTGGCGCAAGTCCTTTATTCCATACAAGTTCCGACAGTTTTGCAGACTACCCATGAATTGCAAAGTTTACATCCATTTGCTTAGAGGTAATTACGTTGAAATCAGTTTAAGACAGTGAGAGTACACTTGATAGTATGTACATGTACAGTACAACCAGTCTCATCCCTCACCTTGTTGTAACTGAAAATTGTCGTACTGACAGCAATTTCTTCATCCTGTTAACATGAAAATTTTTAAAAAGGAAACCTAGTTTATCTGATAACCTGCTTTTACCAACATTATCAGAAGGTCCAGAAAGGCGCTGGGTTAGACAGATTTTACTGTATTAATGAAAGGGAGATAATCAAACATAACATGTGGTTATAATAGGTAGACTGTGCAGATTTCAAGGATTTTTTAAGCCAGATTATAACTGTTGCATTAAAATGGCAGAGACTTTAATTTATTTTTAAGCATGGAAAAAAAAAAATTGAGAAACTTAACCAAACTTATGTAGTAGTTAAATAGCAAGGATCTTATCTTTGAGGCCTTATGTTATAAATACACATGTACGTAAATACACGTATATCCAAACTGATACATAGATGCGCAAAAAGGTACCGTGAATGTACAAACAGTTCCATTACATGTACATGCTGTTTAATATTCAAAATGGTAAATAATTTATATATCTTTGTTGCTCATATGCAATTCATTGTATGTGTTATGATACTGAAACTTTATAGAACCAGTGGAGGTACACTTGGTCTATGTTGATATTTACATATAACAATTTTCAACCAATCATGGAATTGTTGCATTTTCCCATGTGTGAAATCATGTCATTGAATCTCAAATAATTGCAAAGGGTGAGAATAGATACTGGAAGACCCTCAAAAAACTTGAAAATTTATAAATGAATTGGTATTTTATTTTTCAGTGCCATAGACCATAAATACTACACGTTCAACGATCCGTTCTAAAATGAAGGAGATTGTTCAAGAAGGATGTTCCAGATGAAACAGTATTACGCTCGACCGACAAACCCAGCAATTTCACCAAAGATCGTGCCTTATATGCAACGCATTTACTTGACATTTTACATGCTCAATGGATTGCTTGATTTTATAAATCAAAAGCCAACAGCTGTAGACATTTTGCATTGTATTTTTGTGATTATGTAGTAACCATGGTAACTTATAAACTAGAAAAGTATCATATCATTGTGTTGTGGCAAAATGTTGTGAGTTTTTATTCAGTTGTTGAAAATTTTTCATAATTCATAAGCAGCTGTAAGTGTTAATGAGCCAAAGGCTTTTGGTCGGTTTTTAAATAGGAACTTTACTAGTCAATAAATATGATGCCAGTAATACCATAACCACACCCATTTGTTGATGTTGCTGTATGAAATAACCAAAAAAATAATCGTTCAAAGTTCAAACCACATTCGTTGAGTTGTAATTGGTAAAAGTCAAATTCTAATTTGTATTGAAATAATGTTGAATTATAGGAAACTATACAAAAAGTTGGTATTTACATCATGTTTTATCAGTGTGAAAGTTATTTTTTTTCGCGAGGTTTTTATTTTCTCGAGGTTTTTATTTTCGCAAATGAAGCACTACACAAAATCATCAAACTCTCTTAAATAGCAAGAGAGCAATGACCATACATAAAACAGTGCTCACTGGCAAATTCAGAAACTTGTGAATAAAACGTAAATTTTGAAAATCACAAAATAAACATTAAGTTGTTACAGTACAATGTACATGTATAAGAAACTGAATTAAAACAGTTTTTTACTGGGTATGTAATGTAGCAGTTCCATGTAAAAAGGGGTGTGGTAATGTTAGATATCATTTCGTCAGTCTTTGACATTTTTGTTTTCACATTTTAAAAGAGACTTAATGTAAAAATGCTCGTAAGCACTGTTTCAAAGTAACGAGTACAGTTTGATTCAGTCTTGTGAGAGTTATAGGTGTTTTTTCTCCGCCCCTTGTTCTCTCCATTAGTTTTGATGTTGAAATATCCTTCAAAATCTAGTTGCAGATGTTCTCCGCAATTATAGCTTTTGTGTATATTTTATGCCACAGCATTTTTATTGGCTTGCTTTCATGTTTCCGTATTGCTTAGTTTAGCTTATACAATATACCAATCTTTTTGGCTTGATTGTGAAGAAAACTTGAAGCTTATTGAGTCACTCTCGAGTGCCCTTCCACAAAAAGCCTTTTCTGGTGTCTTATGTGGAGGTATGATCCAAGTGGGACTCACCCTCAACCTCCAGGATGAGCGGCAGGCACCTTAACCTCTACACCACCGCTCCCCTATTGCTTACATAGCTTTGGTTTCTATTATAGGCAGATACATGTATTGATGTTATTGCTAAACTGCAAACATTCTTATTGTTTTATATATTAATTATATTTACAAATAAGTGTAGTCATTTGTCTTTATATACATTTGTGATGATATCCATTGAGGCCATCTTTTTTCCAGTTGTTTTACACGGCAAGTTTTTTACCTCTACCGAGGACAGACTTCTGAACTGTTCTAGGTGTGTATAGAAACAGAAGCAGATACACCAGTTTCATTGTCTGCCCTTTCTACATGTATGTACAGACCTATATACATAAGTGAACATGTATATACGTCTGTGATGTATATGTTACTGGAACGGCTACATATATGGGTAGTGAAAAAGCTCACTCAGGGCTAGTACTCTTGAGGGCTGAAAATGAAGCTTATCTTGCTTCGGGAGACTACCATTATCCCCTGCCAGAAAACTTATTTCTTACATTTCGTTCAGACAGAGTTATCATGTTGTTGGGACTGTTGAGTTAAATGAAGTTGGCTAAACATGACAGTATTGTTGAAATAGCAGTCTCAAACCTTTTACAACCTGGAAGTAACATTGTATGCCATGTACTTGGATTGTATGTTTAAAATATATTGTATTATTTACATGTGCATGTAGTATACATTTGTCACATCACATGACAATGCTGGTTAAAGTCAATTAAAAAGTTCAGTTTTCAATTACTTGAACTTCATGATTATCTTGAACATGTATACTTATTGTTACGCGTTTTAAACTTGGAAAGAATTATGTATGCATAAACCTTTCTGTTAAGACATTAATTTATTCCTCAATATCACATCAGGTTTTCTTTCCTTGATTCCAAAATGCACAGACAATATCTAACTCATCAAAACACTTTCTGCACATTTACAACTTCATCTTATTACAATCAGGTCGGTAACTTATAACTGCCGAGCACGACTTCTGGCTTGCAGTCATTTTTACTTAAATCAGTTGCTACGTACAATCACCGCTGTATGCTTTAAGTACAATCACCTGCAGGCTCCCAAGTACATGTTTGTACATCACCGTTGCATTAAGTACACACCACCGGCCCCAAATCCTCTGTACAGATTGTGAGAGAGAAAAATCTTACGCAAAAATATTCCATGAAGATCAGTATTTTAGCTAGTGAAATATGGTATTGTTATTCATTTTACATTTTGCTATATTGCGAGTATTAACATTGTATGACTGATGATTGTTACATAACAAACAGTAAACGTGCCAGTCAAATTTTAGTATCCAAGTGATAAACTAGAATGTCCTTTTTGCCCTGCGTAGATTTTCTTTACATTCCTAGCATGTTAAATTTCTATCCATTGGCAAGTAGTCTTTATTTATGTGTATATTACTGCAGCAAAAAAGTATTCTAATCTGCTGTTAACATTGGTGCTGTCTTTTTTAACCCAGGCTCCCAAGTGAATTGGGCAGATATATTGGAACCACTTTGTCAGTTACCTTGCACACGTCCTCGGTGATTTTTACATAATGCTAGATAGACTAGGATCACAACCCTTTATTTATTCTCTATTGCAAAACAAGGTCTTACAACTTGGATTAATCCCTCTCGAGACACATTCCAGATGAAACCCTTGATTTGCACCCTACTGTAATTAAGAACATGTACATTTCTGGATGTGTACATTTTCATTTTATGTGCACACATGTATCATTCAACTGAATTTACTGTTTTAAAACATTTAATGGTCTAAACTGCAGAAAACAAGGTCAGAAAAAGGATCCTGTTTGAAAGTAATAACATACAGTCAACCCTGCCCTTGCGACCACCCGAGTTAAGCAACAACCCGACATATGTAATCACTTTATATTCCTCCATTGTAATTTAAGATTAGTGGTCGCACTGTACATCAATCTTAACTGTTCAATAGCTTTAATATTTTAATACCTTACTTATATGAACTTTGAATTTCATTCCTTATCATTGGTTCTGTAGGGGTATTGGCAATATTCAGTGATAGGTGAAAGGATTTTTGTATTTCATATACATTATGCTTTTATGTAGCAATAACTAATCAATGGAAACTTACACTAGTGTTATCTTCTTTCACTTCCCAAACAGTGCCCTAGTTGCTGGACTTGTAGCTCCTGTCAAGTTGTTTGCGGTGGGAGAGGGGGAGTTTGTATGGGCTCCAACCTCAAGGGATGTCTGTTTGAATCCCATCATCAGAAGTTAACTGACTTTTACAATCAGTTGTTGCATTGCCAGTAGCAACCAGAACTCAGGGAAGCAGAATCAAATGTAGTTTTTTAGTTCATCCGAGGCTATTGTGGTTAGCAGTTGTTCGTCATAGTGTGCTTCAACATTTTGCTTCCAACGACTTGTCTAAAAGCCATAGGTCAATTTTGTTCAAACTTAGTAGAGACAACCTTAAATGATCTTCCAAAACGATTCAAAGAAATGTATTCCAAGCAGAACTCTGGTTGCCATGGCAATGGAAGAAAGTCTCATCCATGAGCTTACAAATATGGAGCAATACAAATATGGCGCAATACAAATGTGGAGCAATACAAATATAGCAACACTGCTTCAAACTAGACCTTATTCCCACTAAGAAGAACTTCAAGTTAGTTTCCTGTAACAGAAAATAAAATATTGAAAACAAACAAAAGAAAACACTTAAAAACCGTTTAATACAATAATATTTATTTATAATCTGATCAGCTCCTATCCTTTTTCTTCATATGAGCCTGTTCAAACTCTTCTAGAAGAATATTTAAATTCTCCAGGTTAGCTTCTTCATGAAGTTCTGTTATCATTTTTTCTAGACCATCGCCTCCGGTCATGAATTCTGCCATGTTGTAAAAATTGCGTCCGAGTCTATGATCGGTTATTCTATCTTGTGCAAAGTTATAAGTTCGTATCTTCTCTGATCGGTCCTTGTTGCCGACTTGAATTTTTCTTTGGCTGATCGTCTTGGACATTTGTTTTTGATACTCCCGCTCATATATTCTGCAATGAGAAAAAAAGAAGTCCTATGATTATTTGAGTTAGACTAATAAATCAACATAGAATTTTTTTTAAACAAAAAAAACGTGTCTTCCCCCACTATTGTCCCCATTCCTCCCAAAGTTAAAACACTGGTAGGACCACCCCGCCCAAAAATTTCAACTTAACCCCAAAGTGACCCGTAACTATACTGTGCACAACTACTACGCTTAGCTGATGCTTGCAAATTATGAAGCACACAAAGATACTGATGCTTCCCACCAATTAACCCATAAAGTTTTATGAAAATCCAATAAGGGGTTTTAGCGGACAAGATTTTCAAGTTTCAGACTCCTGTGACCTTGACCTTAATAAAATGACTCCAAATTACAATATGCACAATTAGACTCCATACTGATGCCTCTTGCCAAAATTGATGAAAATCCAACAAAGGATTTTGGTAGGTAGAGCAGAAAAGTTGAAGCACAGATGGACGGACAGACAGATGGCACGGGGAATAACGATGTCTCCTTTCAGATGGGTAGAGACATAATAATGTTAAGACTGGAGTTCTATTAACCTAAAACAATGTTGAAGTATGCCTTTCTTTGAAAGTCAGATTTTTTCTTCATAAAAAGATGGTATTGAAAAGCATTTAGAACATTTAATAGTAACAGAAACTGACACGACTGGAATGAGTTGAATGCTTCACTCGTTCAATTATTTATTCTAATATTAAAGGGGGTATATATGAAATTTAAACATCAGCAGAGTAATGCACCTTGAAAAAGTATATATTCCAATAATCATTTGGGTTTTGTATTGAATTACTATTCACGACAGGTTGGCGACCCCTTTCAGCTTGTTTGGCAGGGGGCATAACAAGAATTACATGTACCACATAGCCCCCCCCAACCCCCCTGAAATTTTCTCAAAAGTAAGGTTTATATAGCAAATCAGTATAAATATACCAAAATAAACAAAAGAATATACCTAGATCTAAGAATGACAAAAGCCATCTCTCTATTTTTGACCTGTGACCTTGACACCTGGCACTCTGCCACAATACCTGTGAGAAAGAAAAAAGTCATTAAACAAACAAAGTTAAACTATTTCTCTTAACATGTTTTCTGCTGTTCAGACAAGTGCAGATCATGATCAGACAGTCTGATCATAATCATCACGATAATTCAGTCAATAAATATTCAGCAGGCACCCTTTTCAACAAATAAACATCCTGTTTAGCCTGAAAGATGGCAAAAGTCCACTTTCGAAAATAAGCGAGGTGGGGGAAAAGCGGATTGGAAACAACCTATATTTATTTACACACATGTGTAAACAAATTGACAGAAATAGTCAGTAACTTTTGTTTTATTATTACAAGCTGTAACACTACATATTAGGAAAAACGGCAAAATTTAATTCTTTATAATAACACCAAGACCAACAAAAAGCCCTGACTGACTTGACAAAAGCCTAAAATTTTGTCCTACATGAGTAAGACAGCAACTTTTTGAAGCAACTCATTTATCCGCTAAATATCCCCTATATACGAGAAAGTGCAACAGAAGAACTGAAGTCATAATACTCTACCTGTTGGTAAATGTTTGATCCTGACAGCAGTGTTTACTTTATTAACGTTCTGCCCTCCAGGTCCACTAGATCTCATTGAAGTGACATGTAGATCACTGGCTTTTATTGTGACATCTATCTGAAATTACAAATTCTCTTCTACAAACGCCTGCTTCACCACTTTTTTTAAAGGAATATTTTGTACTTAACAAACCATTTATTTATAATGTTTTTTCCCTTTAGTTTAACTTGTGATTCAACAATACAATGTATTTAGTTACATACAGACGGGAACTTTCTCCGACCATTCTTTCATGGGATGGACCAGTGCTCCCATCCTCCGTCAGAAGCTGCTAAGTTTATGATAGAGTAAAGACAAGTAGCCATGCTTGAACACATGACCCTCAAAACAGTGACAGGTTAAGTGATTACAAAATTGGCGGCCTTAACCAGTTTGCTGGGAAGATGGTTCATTCATATATCTTATAATTAGGTAAGACCAGATAGTTAAGTGATCAGTGCTCTATGAAATGAAAATGTGCACTTAAAAAAAAACCAGTTCCAGACTTAAAGAGGCATACCATAAAATTGAAAGCAATACAAACAACCTCAAAATATTTTTCATTCAAATAATTAAAAGGATTGCCATGGCACCTCAAAGTTTCAGCTAAAAACTCCATCAAATATCGGTAGAATTAACATAATCATAAACACTTGCTCCATAACTTTTGGCAGGATAGCGATCTATTATTAAAGGTAGCTATACTGGTACACTGTGCTCCTATTGGAAATTTTATTTATTTATTACTTTATGTACATTTAGCTCCTTTATAAAATTTTGAGAAAACAATCTGTTAGCTGTAGGGAATGCACCTTTAAACAAATTAATATGGCCTAAGAAACAGCTGAGTATTACCTCTGTTGGCTGTGGCAGAATAGCTACGGAGATTGTACTTGTATGTATACGACCTTTAGACTCGGTCTTTGGTATCCTTTGTACCCTGTGGATGCCCCCTTCGTACTTCAGCTCCCCAAAAACACCCTGCCCTTTAATAGCAGCTGATACTTTACGGACACCTTCATCTGCATCTGTATTCCAAATATAAAAAGAAATACAGACGAATGAAAGTAAACACACTAACAAAGAGCTTGCTGTAACAGTTATTATCATAAGTTTTATTACATATAATTTCAAGTGTACAGTTTTAAATAATACATGCAGATCTACCTAATAAACCCACACGACAGATGCGTTTTCTTTTCCATATCACAATGATACACTTCCATTTTTCAAATGATTGCAGAATGATGGAATTATGTTTCCGTGGCAACCCATAAGATGTCAAATTTTAGGATGTGACAGACAAAACTTACGGTACGGTAATTTTATTATATCTGTCATAATCTGTGTATCTCTCGTACATATGATCTGGCTACTGAGATGGTGTACCCTTTTACAGACACATTATCCACAATTTGATTGGATAATTGTCGAAACTTTTACGACTATTCAACACTTACTAGTGACCTGTGTAACATCAAACTGCCATCCCCTGTGCTGAGCATAGTTTTGGTACATTTCAAATACTTCTTGAACAAACAGCATGGCCTCCTGCCCCCCAGCTCCTGACTCCACCTCTAAAATGATGTCACATTCATCCGCTTTCTCCACTGGACATATTAGATCTACAAGCTTACAAGATTCCTATAATTAATTTTAACTATATCATAGTTACTGTAATACTATGCACAGTAGAATAAACTATTTTAACTATTTTAACTATATTATAGTTCATATATTACACAGTAGAATATAACAGCATGGATCAATATTTCCATATTAAACATCTGAATGAACTATATTGTGGCTATGGTATATTATTTCCTTCAGTACATATTCCTACGAATGTAATATTAAAATGCCAAGGGTAATAAAAATTTATCAATACTGTTGTAGTAAAAATTTGTTGGCTATTTTCTTCAAGGCAACAAGTTCATCTGACTTTGTTTAATGAGAATAGTCCTGGCATATGGTGAAAGGGATGCTCGGTCATTCTGGCATCTATATCTTTCCAAGTTTGTTGTGTTGTGTCTAATCACACTTAAGGGATTCCATTTACCAGTTTAACTATGTTGAACTAGTAAGTTTAACTATGCTGAGCCTGAACTAGTATGCTTAACTATGTTTAGCCACCAAGTTTAACTATGTTGAAGTAGTATGTTTACACTGAAATGCCAAACCATTATTAGTTGTTCACACTCTGTACTAAAGAGTATGGAAACTATATAGCAATTCTTACTCTTTCCTCTAACTGCTCTATTTCTTTGCAACAAATCTGTTTTTCCTCTTTTGCAATTTCTTTCATCTCCTCATCTGAAACATTGAAAAGATATGTACCTCTGTTCCACAACTATTGAATTTCTTCAAAAAACAGTCATCACTGACAGACTAAGTGATCTACTAATTACTTGACTACCTTCTTGATTGACTGACTGATTGATTAATTGAAGTGATTAATTTAACTAACTGATTTACAGATTTGCACTTGACTGACCCGCGCTGTCTTATTAATGCTGTAGGAAGTACACTTGCTTGGACCTTGGACCTCCCTCCTGCTCCAGTTAGTATTGTGAGACGGTAGGTGGTTTTCAGGTCATATACGTGTACGTGATCTTCTTTGTTCTTTGGTTCCCTCCTGAAGGAAGGCCATCATGTGCAACCATGTGTGTCATAGTTTAAACAGCTCACATGATCATATCTTTGTTATTAAATTGTGCCTTGCCAACTTAAATAAGGATGATCATTGCTCTTACTTTTAATATTATCATTAATTGTCCATTATCATCATCATCATCATCATATTTTACTTAATCTAAGTTTACTGACTGTAAAATCTTTTATTAAATACCATGCTGCATTAGCTCCAACTCCTCCAACTCATCATACTTGACTTTCAGCTCCTCAAATATACCAACAAACCTTTTCAGAATCAGCAACCTTTGACTTTTATCTTTTCCAAGTCTCTCTCCAACCATTTGTGCACTGCTCAACTCCTTACACTCCACCTCTAGTGAATTCAAATATTCTCTGTACGTGTCATTTTTTAATGTAAACTTTTCAGTCTTTGTTGAATACTGTCTAGCACCATTGCAAAGATCACAGGATTCCCTGTATTTACTAAGTAGTAGTTTAGTATTGCTAGACTGAAAATGTTCCCTTCTTTCAGCTGCTTTTGGGTAATTCTGAATTTGAATGTACAATGATCTGGTTAGTGGAATCGCTGAAAACGGTCTTTGATAATTTTTCAAAGTCATTTTTGACAAATGTGGCATTAAACGGAAGGCTTTCATGCACTGGTAGTTTATAGACGCCATTGTCTCTCGACTACAGTTTGTCCTTGGCGTTTCAAAACGGCTGTTCTTTGGGAGGCTTCCAAGAAACTTTCAACCAAGCTGATCTAATGGCCAAAATATCTGAAAAATATCATTTTGTTTACTTAACAAATTTTAGACTCATATCATTTCAAAATCCCTGCAGTTGTAATTTCAAGATTTCATGAGATTCTGAGGCAAACGTTTGTATATGAAGAGTAATGGTAACAACTTCTTTTATTTTAATACTTTAAAATAATGATGTTCACTGGATATGTACAGAAATTAACATGATGCCAACTGTCAATCAAATTGTTAGACTGACCAAACAAAAATCAATATTTTTACATACTTCCACGCATTCTCTTTTCCAGAGTTTACCCCCGGCAAGTGTTAAAAGAGGTTGAATATGTAGAGTCATTGTCTTCGTGGATAGATGAATGTATTATGTAAAAATTATATAAAAATGATGAAAAAGTAAGTTTAATTACTATGAAGGGCTTTATATCAAGTTTAACACCAAGAACTGAAAGAAATTTAAAGTATATTTTGCTTACAGAAACATTTAACCGGCACTTAATCGTGACCACCGACCTATAAGTGTATAAAAGGTCTATGTTGTGACCCATGTTGAATGTGTTGATTACCTTTGTTATTTTATATTAATTAATTCATATTTAGATTAACTTAAATCTTTTTATCAAATGCTTTAGTTTTTCGCGGAAACATTAGGCAGAAAGAATGGATAATTAAGTTATAATAATATACTTCATCTATGGAGGCTAAATGTTGATGTGCATCATGCAAAACCATAATTTTTAGGAATGATATTAGAATTAATAATTATTACATTTAACTTATATTAGATATAGATATACAGAGGGCAAATGTTGATAAGTTTTCAAAAATTATTTGTAATCTGCACTAACTGTGCGCATTACGTATTATGTATGTTCTGACACCACCATTTTGTAAATTGTGACCTCAAACATGTGTGCTGCACTTATATTTTGCATAACCGATGGTTGTTTTCTATGTCATGGACCTATATACAGACAGGTGTCAAGAAAGATGATACATAATATACAGTGTGACATCTTGCTAACTTGTTAACATATTCGCATTATGCGTGATATGTATCTGCTTCATTTTTAAAAAGAGTGCCAAACTGTCACAAAATACACCCGTCAAGGAGGCATAACTCAGTATCTGGTAGTTCATTTGTTTTGTAAAACCTGCTTGAACTATAGAGCAGACAAGGCTAATTCACCTGTTTGAACTATGAGCTGAGAAGGCTAATTTCATAATTTTCGATAATTCAAGGGCAACAAGAGCACTGTAATCAAGAGCAAATGCAGAGCAATATCCACACAGTTATATGACGCTTGAACCCTAAGTGTGACCTTGACCTTGAAGTGAGCCATCCGGAACATGGCTTCTGCACATCGTCTCAATGTGGTAAACAATTGTGTCAGGTTTCTTCGAAATCCTTCACGGGGTTCAAGACTTACAGAGCGGAAGGGAAACAAAATCATATGACCTTTGACTCCTAAGTATGACCTTGACCTTGAATCCAGCCATCCGGAACATTGCTTTTGCACGTCGTCTCAGTCCGGGTAACATTTGTGTCAGGTTTCTTCGAAATCCTTCAAGGGGTTCAAGAGTTACAGAGCGGAAGGGAAATTGCTAACGGACAGACGGACGGACGGACAGACGGACACCGAGGCGATAACATAATACGTTCCCTTCGGGCGTATAAAAAAGAATCATAAAATTTTAAAAACAAAACAAAAAATCCCTTTTAAATGTGTTTCCATCCCAGTCAAAATGTGCAAGTTCAGCTTATAGATACTGCCCGATACTAAAGCTTGTCGAAGGTTTTGTAATCTATTGATCACGTGGTGGGTAGGCGAAGAGATCGGTACTTTCATGTCATGTTAATTAACGTCAAGTGCATAAGAACAAGAGCTGTTAAATATAAAGTGACATATCCCTGAGTGTCAACTTTGATCGATAATAGCAAACCTTTTTTCAAATGCATTAAAACAACCATGATTTCCTTTTGTCCTTTTATGTAAGTTCAAACATTGAACAATTATTTTCTAAAATAATTGAGTCTAAGTGCAGTCACTCTAAAATTAATAAAATGATTTATTGGTTTTTTTTTAGCACTGCGCTTCCTCCCATGGTCTTCTTTGTATGTATATATATATAAAAAAATGAAAATAATGACACTATATGAGTTTTCGATTTGTATTTGCCAACCGGTTTCACTATATCATCAGGGCAAATATAGCATACAATATATATATGAAGTATCAGTTGACTCCATTCAATTTAATATATATACATGTATGCTCCGTACAAGAAAAAATAAGTAAGGGCAGTTACTAAGCTGAAGCCAGAGTTAGGGATCTTGCAAAGGTTTATATGCACTGCACTTCCTCTTATTGTCCTCTAGCAGAAGATAATGTATTAATTGATCCCCTTTGATACTTTTTCAGTTATGCTCCACGCAAGAAAAAGGAACTATAAAGGGCAGTAACTCCAAATTAATGGACTGGCTTATTCTTCACGCCTGGTGTAGTCCAATTATTAAAGAATTGCCAAAATGCTAGGTACAAGAGTCAAGATTTAAAAAATATTTTGAGTCAGCATAATGCATGTTATAGAAAACAGAAAGGGTTTGTATTGATTAATTATGAAGTTTCACCAATTTGTCAGTGACCATTAAATGTGATATAATTTTTTGTTGAAAAAAGTAGCTTTATGTTTGATGCATTTACAGCTGCAGGCCTATGTTACATATTTCTGGCTTCCATTACTAAAATTGGTCTTGTCATTTTGTCAGTTGACCATATTTAGAATGAAAAATAGGAATAAAAGTGTCAAAGACCTTCGACTATATGTTACGAGGACCACACTTGAATATAAACAAGATTGCCTAATGTCTTGAATAATCAACATCTACAGTACAGGCCTGGAGGATCATGCAAAAAACGAGAAGTGTGGAGTTTTTCACGCTACACTTCGCGTGAGTAACTCGGGGAAAAATAACGTGACTTCGAGTGAGCTTGGAGTGCCTGAAGTGACTTCATGTCTGGAGAAATATCGCGGCACTTCGCGGGAGTAAAATCGCGGCACTTAGCGTGGTTTTACAGGTAAATGAACGGGTTTACGGGACATAAAAATCAAATTTACTACATGCGGTAGAAATGTGTCTACATGTAAAATGTTTTTAAGTTGTATGCATATTACATTCAAAAATATTTGCCGACCAATGCACATTTATATAGCGTGTTCAATATTTTTTATCATCAAAAATAAAACTTACTCACAACATAAACTATTCCCAACTATTATTTCTATAATCCAAAATTATCAGACTATTGTCTAGAATTACTTTTTCATGTCTCAAACTGTCAAATATCTCGGTCTGTTTGATGCCACGTGCTTCACTAAGATCAAACAAAACTCACATGTACAATGTGCGTCGGCGTTTGTTCTTTGATCTCGTAACACCTGCAGCCTTATCTCTATGTCTAAAACAGGTTGAAGTAAAAAAATTATTTCGGCAAAGGTTATTCATTAGAATAAATAGTAGAAAATTGTCACTGGAAAAAACGTTGGCTTTGATAGTTGATGATACAATTAATGACAAAAAAAAACGGACATGCTGGAACGCTGCGATTTTCTTTAAAACAGAACATTTTGATTTAAATACAGAACAATTTGGAATGTTAATTGATAAATACTTTGTGCATTCACAACTCAGAGGTGTCACACAGCTTGGATTTGCAAACAAATTCAAAATTGACTGAATTAGTACGACAGGCCATATTTTTCACACCAATCGCGAGTGACAATGCTAAGAGACCAATTACATCAGAATTTTTAAATGGAAATACATATTCTAAATCATCATAAAGGTGATAAATATTTTAGGTTCTGACAAAAAAATAACTCAATGCTTTTTGAAACAACAAACAAAAACAACATAACACTGCAAACAGTAGCGGCAATTATCAACGACAAACGTTGGCAGCGATGTCTGATTCGACCTTTGTGATTCAATGGATCTGCTTTTACAGGTGTGCTTTACCAATATTTTAATTAATAAATATTTTCACGCGAAGTCACTCCAAAATACTCGGAGAAACGCGAAGTCCCACGATCGAAATTTTCACTCCAAACAGCCGTGAAGTGACTCCATTCAATGGAGTCATTTTCGTTTTTTTCTCCGAGTTACGCGAAGTCAAGTTTTTTCTACTCACTCCACATTTCGCGTTTTTTGCATAATCCTCCAGGCCTGTACTGTACTTACTACCTGTTACTACCTGTGACTCGATAACCTTTTTTTATTATATACCTATAAATATTCTGTCAAATATGCAGCCTTTATTCAACCATCAAATAAAGACCGACATAATCTGTATTGTATGTACCTGCAATACACACATTGCCATTATTTGTAACAGTGAATACAATTGGTCCTAAAATACACATGACATTAATAACGTCGCTTTTGACTGGGTTGTTACTACTTGTGTATAAAATGACATCAATAAAATAACGCCACCACAACACATAGTTCATGCAAGAGTTTTTCTTCAATATTATGCTTAAAATGTCATTTCAATTTAGTTCATTTGCGCAGACAAGTGTGAAAGGGTATATACTAAAAGGGTTATAGTAAAGTTATGTGATCCATATCGTCGAGGTCAGATCATACTATGCACTCGTATGATGAGAGGCATGACTCAAGCAAATCTGTCATTCTTGATCACGTTACTATACTAATAACCCTATTATATTGAATAGTATTGGTCGAGCACTGGTCTAGTCGGGCACTGGTAAGGTGACTCCCGTGTGGCATTCCGTTTTGGTACATTCCAGTCAAGCTTATCACACGAACGTAACCCATGTATATATATAATCTAAATGTGTTTCTCATATGTGGGATAAGATAAATTGCCAAACATATCATTTATGTATTACTTCTCAAACATTTTATGAACATTCGTCCGCAAGGGCGCTGCCATTTTTAGGTATAGATAAACTAAATTATTCAGTTCCGTAACGTCCCGTACCATACCGTGCACGGAATTACGGACACTTCGGACCATGGACATTTCGGACCAGACACTTCGGACCAGATTTAGAGACACTTCGGACCAGATTTGTAGACACTTCGGACCAGATTTGTAATCATTATAAATCATGGAAATAAAGCAAAATTGATTTCATATTATAATATATCTTTATTTAAAATGTTATAATTTTAAAGTTAATAATCGTTTAACTAGGGGTATAACATGTTATAATTCATTATACTTTGTGTATGTCGATGTTTTGATAGCAAACTGTTTATGTCGTAAATTGCGGCTGTAATTTGCTAACATAGTAACAAGTTGTTTTAACAATTGACACGTTCGGTCACTGTCTCGCACCTTTTTAAAAAAGCGTTGTGTAGTGTCAAATTGACACAGTATTTATGAAAAGATTATGTAAAATGGTAATATTACCGTACAAACTGACCATCATAATTTTAAATAAAACAGTAATTATTGATTTATACTCCTAGAATGATAAATATTGACATAGTTATAACCCCAAAATAACAGTACCAGAAACATCTGCAAAACATTCAAATCGAATATGTCTATAAAATGAACAGCCTATCACAAAATGAGTCTCGTCTACTACAAAATCGACATATTCTGTTCTCTAATATTTCACCAATATATCGACCAGTTTCAATCCGTAGTGGTAATATGCCGCATCTTAATTGTGAAAGAAGTAAACGTTCATTCTTTAACAAATTAAATTTTATATATGTTGTAGGAACCCAACTAAGTTTTTCACGAGTTATAAACATCAAAATTGATCATAAAGGTCCCCGTGAACGGCATCAAATGCAATTACCAAAAATAATACATCTACATTTGCTTAAACAAACATTTATAGAAGCATAATACTAATTGTTGTTTACATAATAAGTTAAATATCTTTAGTTCAAAATCTTTACAAATAGGTTTAATAAGTGCAATTAATCAAACTGCTAAACTCACGTTTTCCATTAATTTCTTAAATCTTCAGCGGTAATTTCGAAATCGTTCTGTTTGATATTCGTCGGCCTTAAATTAATACTAAATTAGTATATTGATTTGATGTTTGGGTTTTTTAATAAATTGATTTTAATCAATATTGGGAGATTTATCGTCAGTAGCGGTACTGAGAAAATTACAAATGATAATAATTACAATCATTACGATTTCATGGTCCGAAGTGTCACATAATATTTTGCTATAATATTTTCATGGTCCGAAGTGTCATATCAGTTTGCGACAATATATTTTCATGGTCCGAAGTGTCTATAAATCTGGTCCGAAGTGTCTATAAATCTGGTCCGAAGTGTCCGTAAAATGTGGTCCGAAGTGATGGTCCGAAGTGTCCATGGTCCGAAGTGGGTCGGCACCCGTGCACGGAGGTGGCATGCATTTGCAAAGAACAATACCCTTGTTAGAATAAAAAAGTCTTAGCTGTGTGTATTTATTTAGATTTTAATTTATAAATTATTATGATAACACTATATAGTTACACTTTGAATAAAATACTTACAAGTTTGTTTTTTTTATGAATTTGAAGCTCGGATTACAATGTCTATACCACGGACCCATATTCATCTACATCTGCATCGTACGAAACACTGTCATCACTAACCATTACGTTTATCAAGTTAACATAAAGAGTGCAAAGGAAATAGTTGCCAGGTTGCGTCAGTTCCTTAGTGTCAGACCAATCCGGCAAGGATAGCGCCCTTTTTGTACTAAGATTTTATCAAGAAATTATTGGTTATTAGTTTAAACATATTTTATTTCCAAGCAGTTTTTAATATATAGTACAATTTACCAGATTTCATAGTATAATGGGGCCACAAGTTCTAACAACATTAATTACGACCTTCCCCTTTTCGGGTTATTCTGACAAAGCGTAAGAATGCGACACAAGTGTTCTACTGAACACCCATCTAGTTTTATTTTTACATGTGCCGATACGTTTTTCTATTTGCTATTGCCTTAGTATGCTTTCAGTTGTGTATGTATGTTTTCGTTTCTGCTATGCCTTGGAGTTTTCTTCTCCTTTCACATCTTGTAATGAAGTTCCTGATTATTTCTTTCAAAATCGGATTTTCGGGTATAAACGTTTCTGTACTTTTGTAATCGATTTTCTATTTCAGAGTTTTACTTACACCCTTCTTATAGTAGTTTTTGATATCATTTTAATAAATGATATCTTATGTAATATTATAACCATATTTGGTACTTTTAAGCTTAAATTGCTACCTTTCATTTGCATATTGTTTCATCATGGTTTTCACTTTAAGTGCTCTTTTGTGCTTTTAAAACATGTATGTACGTAACAGTTGTAATACTATGTTTGAATTCTGTTTCCTATTTGTAAGATTAAACTGCTAACTTTAATTCGTGTATAACTTTATATTTGTATGTTTTTAGTGTGTGCCTTATTTTTGAAAATTATGTTTGCTATAATTATGTGAACACATCTTTTATGCTCATTGTTTCTGTTTAAATTACTTGTATGCTTACACTTAATATGCTTTTTCTTAATACAGTTGCGTTAGTTTTGTTATATCATATACACATACTCTGTCGGTAAATAACTATAAGCTAATTTTGTTTGTTAAACTCAAACCGACGTTTAATAAAGTTTCTTGTATCTTGTATCTAATAGAGAATTTCTTCCTTCAAGACTAATTGATAAGTTATTCCTTTTACAGTTCTTTGTTACAGACTTATGCCGTCATATATTAAAGCTCATCGAAATCTAAAAAACACATTTTTTGTCAGTTTTTATTGAATTTCTTTCTTATATGCACATTGACCCCCATTTTTTATTTTTGCATTCTAAAACAAATGTTTTGATCAAACTGTAGGCAAAATATCTGAAAAACATTGTTATTCCTTTATCATGAAATATTCATTTATCAAGAATTGAAAAAATGAATTTTAGTAAAGTGGGTTGGGTAATAATAAAGAGCATAATATTTATTCAGATGATGATAGAAATACCACTATCTCTAATTTTTCATCCTAAAGTATGACATACTACATTAGAAGAGATTAAAATTTGATACCCATTCTAAAACATACACCGCATACATAAACGTTTACAATACGAAAATTCTAGATAATTCTGCATTAAGCACCTTATCAGAGAGTGTATCACTAAAGATTAATTTTGCGAAAAAGTTAAGTCATTGACCCATCATTATTTTTCCAGAAATTAAAGTGACATTATGCGCAAATTACTGCACAAAGTGTATTTTTGGTGACAGTTTTATAAAAGCAATTTTTGGTTGCTGGGCATTTAAATGTGTTGAATTAATGATTATGCCGCATTAGTATTTGAATTTGGTGCTTTAGATATAAAAAAATCGGACTGATAAAATGATAGTTGAATGTGTCGTTGTTGATGTTGGTAGAGATTTCGGCAGTGGAAGGGAAGCAACTCCTGCATGCAGTTGTTCTTTTCTTAAATTGACTCTCCCAGTCAAATAAGAAAATCAATATTTTGAAAGTTATTTTTTTCATACTGGTAGCGGGAAGAGTTTGGTGTATTGGGTTAAAAGTTATTATTTTTTTTACACTTTTGTACACACACCATTTTCAGCTGGATTTTTACTTGAAAAAATTGCGCATAATGTCACTTTAACTATCAATAGGTTAGTCTCCATAAAAAACAGGGTCAATAAAATTTCTTGTTATCTTGAATTTCAGCAGTGAAAGTAATGTATTGATTAAAAAATCCGCTCTCATGCTGTATTTATGGGTAATCGTTTTCGTGTTCATTCGAGTTTTCTAGTAGACATTTATAAGTTAATCCGAATCCGTTGCCGATTGCTACCTAGCCATATTTTAGAGGGGCGTCTCAAAACAATAAATTAGAAAAAAGAAAAAATTACAATACGGGACATACTAATCCGATGTACTTAAGTATAAATATATTTATGAAAATTACCTTAAACTGTGTACGACAGAAAGTGCATTGACCGTAGTAAAATAATGTAAAATACTCATTTACAATAGCAAGAAATGAATTTGTGAGATCACTTTTAAAAAGTAAATGAGCTTTCCAAAGCGATGCTTGGTGTATGAATTTTTATAAGCAATTATGCCACACATAATCGAATCTTTATACCGCGCGAGCTCACCAAGTGCCTCAGTAAGGTAGATACGTTTAGGTTTGAAACTGCAGAAAATATAACTGCTGACATTCAAGGAATTCTCGTCTTTTCCTAAATTTACAATTGCATTATCCTCATCTGACTGTGGCTTGACAGGCCTTGCACGTATCTGTCTCTACAGTATGTCCCATATATTCTACTTCACATAGACCGGGCGAGAACGTTGACGCTACCAGTAGGCGGACACCTCCCTTTTTAGCGTTTTCAAATATACCTTAAACGTACTTCGTGTCCTCTACATTACTTACCACTATTCGTACTGTATGTGTTGTCTTTCCGGTCTGAAACATACGTTTACTATTCCTGATATTAATCTTCTAAGCAAACAAACTCAAATTCTGAACATACATGTAAATAAGTTCTGCTTGTTGCTATCAACATGACAGCCTGAACAAGGCAGTCTGCTATCATTTCATGGGCAGTGATAGTGGAAGCCCTTTATAAAGATAATGCTCTTTGAAAATGTTCTCCACATATTAAATACATATCAAACACGAAGCCAGTGTTTTGCTACAATTCTAGGACTGTACCGTATTTTGAGCATTTGGGTGCAATTATTCTGTTGCACCAAAATACCTTTGCTCGCTTGTTTTTATACTTAGTTCATAGTTCCGATTCAGGACCTTTTTTTAAAACAGTTATCATTTTGATTGATTATTGGTCACAACTGTTTAATATTGCTTTCTATTATGAAATAAATCCTGTTTATTTAAATAAAATTACTCATTTATGAAAAAACGAGCCCACAGTGAGTGGAGGTGGCCGCGTACTGGTGAAAAACCGGTAACACAATTTCTTTTGGCTGTGACTTAAACGTATAGTGCGTAGTACTTTGATTATAATAAGTATTTCAGTGAAATTTTATGTCAAGAATTTATGCGTATAGTTATAGTAATTTTATTCAGGATGTCATTTGGATTATTTAAGGCTTATCATTTTTGGCCTGGGGACTGAAAGTCCCCTAGGCCTAAAACATTTCAAACACTGCATACAATTTCCCTGTGCTATGTGCGAATAACAACTGTAAACATGCGCTTTGGGAAAGTAGTGCAAGACAGACCAGATCAATCTTTTGTTTAAATATGGCATACGAGAAGAACAAATTACAAATAAAAACAGTACATATAACTTCAAATAATTGCAGAAAGGTCTATAGCTTACGGGCTGCATTACACAATTTTTTCTGTTTTAGAAATTACTGCGCTGTTAGCTGATTACGGAAGATAATCATATGCATATCACGGAATATTTACGGAAATTTACGGAAACGTACGGAATTCGATATAAGAGTTTGTAGTTTGATTTTCAAATTCCTGATGTTATTTCATTGACAACTTTCTTATTTACGAACGATTACATATACATTTACCTAAAAATAAATTTCTTTAAAAAAAAGATACAATTTACGTACATTCCCGAGAAGGAACTCACGTGATCAAAATCACCCGCCATTTATCGAGGACACTGCATGTCAAAGCCCAGTGAACGGTTTCACCGATTAAAAGTACAAGGTAACCCAGAATCATTTTTGGTTTACCCTGTTATACACATTGTACAGTACCGTATTTATATTTCATTGATGGTATTGCTTTGTTTATTTCTGTTTCAAGGTCTTGTCCTTGGTACACAATAGTTTTCGATCCACATCATCAGATATCGCTTGAAGTTGTACAAAGCCCAGATTGAAATATTTTTATTGTTCTCTCAAACAATTGATATTGTTGACCATGTGATTATTTTTCATTTAACGTACGTTTTATAATAAAACAAACTTCCCTGCCACCCATATATTTGTGAATCATTCATTCTGTGTCATATACTAAATTTCGCCCTATGCACATTTCGACCCGCGCTTTAGGTAAGGTTCAGCGTAAATCACGAAGGTCAAAAGTTGTTTTTAGGGGAGTTAATCTGTAGCCCCCAGGCCTTCAGCGCTCACAGCGCTTTGGTTGTTATGTGGTCCTTTACCTATTTTGAGGTGTATATTTTACTGTTTACTGTTTATATTTAACATTCTTCTATAACGTAAAAACATAAAGAGTAAAACTAGAGGCAGATTAACTAATATATACATAAAGTATAGTATACATAAGTATAGACGAAATAAGATAGAGAACATTTAGACAAGATCAGAAATAAAGTACGTCCAGGATAAAATTTGCTTGAGATGACCCCTTCGAAACAGTGTCAGTTTGTCCGATTAGAACCTCAACGTAGGATTCGGATTAACTTATAAATGTCTAGTAAAACATTCCGGTTTAAACAAACATAAAATGCGAGATATTTCTGCAAAGATAAACCAAACATTTGTATATATACAATACCAGTTTATCAGAAAAGAAATATATAAAGACAACTTTGCTGAATAAACTTTTATTCATCGATAACGTACAGATTAGTAAATGTTTAGTGAGTGTCGATATGTATAGTCTAACGCAATGTAACATTTACTGTCATCTCACGTGCAAAGGAAAAAAGTATGCACTCATCACGAAAAATTGTGTTCTTGCCTGTATTTTAAAATGACACTGGTTTGTCTCTATAGATAAAGCAGGAGGGAAACATTATCCTTCAACAGTAGCATGTCGACATCATTTAACATTAGCTTTGTTACGCCGTCTAAATTTTTCAATATGTAAAATTCATTCAAATCCATAAACATGAATGTTGTCGTCGTCCTCACAGCCAACTATGAGCTGTCCCTTTCGTCTGTCAACTGCTAATGATATGACTATCCCGAGTCCAGATAAAACCATTTTGCATTTCATATAGTTTGTGGCAGATAACTGAAGCACCTTTCCCGAACCTGCGCAAATATAGACATTATCTCCGACTGAAACAATATTTTCGATGTCATCCTTCGGTATATCCTTGCCACAAATATAGTAACGTTTTTCTTGTGCGACCGTTCTGGAAGATGATGATTCTTTTACAAGTTCAAAGCAAAACATCCTGTTGAACTCTGCAATTAGAACATCATTCTGGTCAGTTAATTGAAGTGCCATAGGATTTGTAAGTTTTATCGGCCATTTTCTTTTGCCAACAGCTTTAAAGTCCTTAACAATGGCAATGACCTCACCAGTTTGTGCGTGTAAAATATGAAGCTCGAGTATATCTTCCTTTGAGTTAACATTGCTGCAAAAATCTTCATCCGACATAATCGCAATAATATTCTGACCATCAAATGCAATACAATGGGTATACAATCTCGTTGTAAAGCCACCTTCGTACGTTACGGAATCACTCTTTGCTTTATACCTATGAATTCTTCTCACGTTTTCAAAAGCTACAGCAACCATGTCATACCCGATAGCACACATTCTTATCGGTTTTCCCGGCAAATTCAACGAAGTGAGAATTGAAAGGCTTTTTGATAGTAGCTTCAATTTGGCATTCTCTTGATCAATTAAAAAAAGTTGCCCAGTTTGTAATAAAACTGACCCAATAATGGAGCAGATATTTGTATCGCTTACATCTTTAACGCAAGGCGACATTACACTCTCGAGTTTTTCCATTGATGGCATAGAAGAAGATGTCTTTATACAAGTTTGTTTTAAACCAAAGTTAAGATATTCGCTCAGATCAGCTAATTTTGTTTCATTTCGATTTTGAATACAATTCTCCTCTTCTATTGGTGTTATAGCTCTATCTTTTTCGATAACAGTTACTTTTACAAGGGACTGTAACTCATTTAACTGTGGAGTTGTTTTAAAATCCAGCCTTCTGTATCCTTTTCTTTGTAAGGAGGTGACGTTGGTTTTAACAGACTGATGTTTCTCGTGTAGCATAAAAGCCACAATCTTAGCAAGGTCCTTATTTTCACTTTTCAAAGCTGCTTCTAAAACGCCCTGACATTTAATTTGTGATTTTTCAATTTCATCCAGCTCTTGCACGTCTTTTTCGAGTTCTTGTACTATGGTTTCTGTTGACGCCTTTGCTTTGTCTGTTGACATCTTTAAAATTTCCTGTAGTATAGATCTATTCTGTCTGAAAATGTGTTCTTGATCTTCATGCAAACTAGTTATATTTTCAGTCTTGATCTTTCTAACCAATTTCGTTGCATGCGAAATTACATCAAGTTCTTTTTGCATGTCACTGAATACCTCTCCATGTTTTACTGCGGTTATATTTGTTATATTTCTACACTCAGTATGAGTATCAGTTAGACATGTCGAACAGACATTTACATCATGATTTTCACAATGGTACGTAACGTTCATATCCGTATGAAACGGGCAAGTTATCATAGCTTTAACATCTCTTAATGCCTCAGCATTCTTTGGAAAACTGTGTGTTTGCACCGAATGTTTTCTCGTCATTCTGGCTTTCTTGTGTTCTTTAATGCAAACATGACATAAATACTCAACACAAGTCCAGCAAAATCCTACGGCTTCCTCTTTTGTGTCATCAAATAAACAAGGATCACACGATATTATTTCACTAAACTTGTTCATACAAGTATCCTTTTCGTGTTCATTTGCCGAAGTGTCAACTGGACTTGAGAAATCCATACTCGTCTTCTTTCTAGATAAACCTCACGACCGCAATTCTCAAATAAGTTCTTTTCCAATTCTTGTTTTTATGTCCTAGTCTTTCCACACATATTTTGAAAGGACGCTCTGTTGTTTGGTCTGTTGATCTGATTATTCGGTATAACTTTTAAATAACGTTCAGGTCTATTTTCTTCCTAGCGAAACCAAATCGAAAAGAGTTGTTTATAAAGCGATCCGTATATCGAACAATTTATCGTATCATGTCTGACGTCAATGTAATTAAACATGCATATAACTGTCTAAGATTACAGGGATAAACCGTGCATGTCAAACTCGTAAGGATTGAAACATAATCAAGCATAGATCTCAGTTATGTTATATAACCTATACTTTGTGTGTTTATAACTACACAGCATACACATTTTTTTATTCATTCATTTGTTTTCAAAAATTGCATATTATTAAACTAATCGTGTTTAGAAAGAAAGAACTAGTATGTAAACCTATTAATCTCTGAAAAAGAAACCCTCATAAACTCTCAGTAATTGGGAATTCTCCGTTGTCTAAGCATTGTTAAGACATTTAAGACAAATAGGACATATTACTAAGGTTATTTACCTATTTCTTTTTGTGTTAAATGAGCACCATCTTTTGTTTTGTTTAATCTCTTTAAAGATTGTAAAAGTCTTTCTAGAAATATTTAGGTTTACATATTTTCTAAACACATAAAGTAAATGAGTTTTAAGAATTTTGCAAATATAATTAGCTTTTGTCAGGCACTGCCAGGGTTCTGACCTTGTAAATTGTGATGATCATTTTTAAATGGTTGCGTGTTCTTAACATATGAAATTGAAATAATACAATAACTATTAAATATCAACAAACAGCAGTTGTCTTTTATCAGGGTGTTACCTTTGTGTTGTTTTTAAACGTGCGGTACACTGTACATGTATAGGTTGTAAAATTTTATTGTAAAATCAGGTAGTTTTATTTAAGCCCATGCTATAGCTTTTGGAAGAGACTGAATAAAATCAGTCTGCCATCTTGAGAGACTGAATAAAAAGAAGTCTACAGCTTTAGAGAAAATATAACCATGAGACATTAAGTACATGTAAAAGCATTCTGCAATCTTGAAATATCATCGACTATTCTGCAATCTCAGCGACTGATTAAAGCCGTTCTACCATCTTGGGAGAATGTTTTGTACTTGTGTCGTTCAGAATAGCATTGAAGGCTTTAACTGAATGATGACAAGTTCAACAAAACTAGTAGATAGAGGATGGTACAGATGAAGTGTACATAGCACATACAAATGTACCCTTGACTGGAGTTCAAATTTTCACACGTTTATTACACCCTTTTTTGCATCTTCAGAGTAATACTCTTTGAAATTATGTGACTTTTCAAAATGACAGTATAACAACCTGGTCAAGAAAGATACATGATCTTAAAACACAAGGAATGCTTTGAAAACAAGTAAGAAAAAAGTTATACTTGTTCATTTTTATTGAAGGATAGAAATGAAAACATACCCTACATATTTGGTTTATATTCAATATTTGATTATGATAGACAGAGACATTCATTGTGGTACATTTTATTCAATAGAAATAAAAATCTTATACATTCATACATTTTGGTTGTAATTTCTGTAATATTCTATTTAAGGAGTAAACATCTTTGTAGTTAACTTCTTCATGTACTTCTGATATATACATGTACTAGAAAATGGCAGACAAAGTATCAAAAGGCGATAATTCTCAGTTCTTTTCAAATTATGGATAAAAACGGAAGTGTCACAAGGCACTTCTTTTACAGAGGCGTTGTCTGGACAAGGGTGACATTATCATATAAGCAGGACTTTTCTTCAAAAATCATTTTTAAAGCTCTCTGGGCTCAATGTGTATTTATTATTACTTTCTTCTTATAACATTTCTGTTTGGCAAATGAAAATGAACTCTGAAGTTCTGCCACCTGTCACTGAATTAGAAAATACGATCACGCCATATTTAAGATAAAGTTTCAGCAGTTAATGAACTGTTAAAAATACTTATTGTGCGTCTTTCAAGATACGACATTTTCCTGACTTTCAATGACGTGTATGAATGTTTAAATATTATCCTTACAGAAATACCCTCACACTCGTGTATAGAAGTCTATTTAGTATTGTATTGGTTTTTTGTAAAATTACATTCATGTATGTTATTGGTTTGGTATCTCGGGCGAGGACAGTCTTCAACTCCTGAAAAAAATCCCACAAACATAACACACGTATTGTAATATGGTGCTTGCACTTAACCATAGAAAAAAAACTTAACTTACATATTATCCTGTATTGAAAGAGTGAAAAGTTATATGTAATCATAAATATTGCATGCATGTGTACATAATTATATAGCGTCGGAGGCCAGACTGTGTTTCACAATGAACAGTCCGCTTATACAGGGTATAATTATGAATCTGAAACAGTTTTTATGCAATTCTTTATTAAGACTGTGACAATGATTACTACCCGTCACCTTCTCAGACATTCTAATAATGAAACTATCCCTAACCTTAGGTGAGCTATGAAACAAGGCGCGTATTTCATCAGAAAAAAACATTAGAAAAATGGATTCTGTACATTTAACATAATCCATTTTTGTTAAAATGTTAGTAAACGAGCAAACACATCATAACTAAGTATTACCGGTATTAAACACATTTCTATCAAATGCAGTGTTCTTTTGACTTCTTTTCAACACAAACAAGCTACATATAGGCCACATGTATATGCATACACACATGCATACACATGAATGTTGTCGTCCTCAAAACAGCCTATGATAATGAATTCTCGTTTCTTATCAACGGCTATCGATAGTGCATTTTTGACGTCAGATATGATTATCCTCGCCGTCCTGTAGTCTCGTGCAGACAATCTGAGAACGCTTCCGGAGTTTGTACAAGCATAAATAAATTTTTTATCCGAGGCAACATTTTGTATGTCATCTTTCGGCATATCACCGCCACATATATGATACCTTTTCTCGCTGGCGAACGACTTTGACCTACTATCTTTTATGAGTTCAAAGCAAAGAAGTCTGTTCTTTTCTGCTATGATGATGTCATTCTGATCTGTACAGTGAATTGCCGTTGTGTTCTTCAGTATAACTGGCCAGTTTCTTTTCCTCGGAACTCTGAAATCTTCTATGATATCAAGAACTTTTCCCGTTTGAACTTGAAGGATGTGCAATTCAATTATGTCATTTTTTGCATCATTTTTAGTGAGGAAATCTTGGTCTGACATAATCGCTATGATATTTTCGCCATCGTATGCCAAACCACTGTTGTACAAATCTGTATTAAAGCCACCTTCGTAACTTATTGAATACATTGTTACTTTGTATGTATTTATTCTTTTCAGATTCTCAAAGCTAACAACCACAGTGTCAGGACCGATCGCACACATTCTTATCGGTTTTCCTGGTAACCGCAAGGAACTCCGAAGAGAGAGATCGGCAGCCAAGCTTTTTATTTTCAAATTTGCGTAATCAAGCAACAGATGTTGTCCAGTTTCAAGCACAGTTGCATCATGAATTATACATTGCTTCCTATCTTTTGTATCTTTAATGCAATAAAGATTTTCCTGAGTATTGATTTTTTTATTCTTTGTTGATGCCAAAGCATATGAATTAGATCTTGGCTGTTTATCATCATCGTTGAAAGTTAGTTCATTCTGCTCTGCTATGATATCGCTAGTTTCAACTGGAAATTGATTTTCAAGTTTTTCAGCAGAGGATTTCTTCTGGTGATCACGCTCTGAAAAGGCTGTATACTCTTTATTTCCCATCAATGAAATAGAATGACGACATTGACTCTGACTTAACAGAGGTGCCTTAGCATGCTGCAATTTTACAGGTCCTTTCTTTTGCAAGGCACCAACATCTTCTTCGAGTGATTTTATTCTTTTATCCATAACATATGCAATGACATTTAAATTTTCATTACATTCATTCGCTGAAGCTGCGTCCAAGACTTGTTGATACTTTCTATGGGAAATGTCCATTTCATCTACTTCAGTTATGTCTTTTTCAATTTTCTGTACTAAAGATTTTGTCAATACCTTGGTGTCAGTTTTTGACATATCTAGTACTTCCTCTGTTATCGATTGATTTTCACGTGAAAAACGTTCTACATCTTCGTATAAACCTTTTATATTTTCTGTTTTCGTTTTACGTGTCGAATCTATAGCTTCTGAAAGTGCACGGAATTCTTCCTGTACGTCATTCAATATGTTGACAGTATTTTCTGCTTTAACGATTTCAACTACTTTCTCGCAATTTGTGTGGTTTTCAGCCCGGCATATTGAACATGCATACGATAAATGATTTTCACAATAGTAAGAAACAGTCATATCTGTATGTAAAGAACACGTTACCATGGCTTTAACTTCTTTCAATGATTCTGCATTCTTTGGAAAATCGTCCTGTTGAACAGCGTGTTTTCTAGACATCCTGGCTTTTTTATGTTCTTTTATGCAACTTGGACAAAGATACTCAAAACATGTCCAACAAAACCCAAATGCTTCCTCCTTTGATTCATCGTATAAACAAGGATCACAAAAAATGATTTCACCAAGAATTAGCCCTGGTACGTTTTCTTCAGACTTTTTGCCTGTTATTTAGCAATATATCACCAACGTTCGCATCTGTTTGAGTAACATCCATTGCTATGTTTTACATTTCACATACACTGCCAAAAGTGTAACGTTGTTAAAGGTGATTTATGATCTAGGACACTGTATAAAACGTATTTTATCGATCGTATAATAGGTGGGTAGAAAAATTCCTCTACTGTAAATATTACGCGATCAAAGGGAGTTTACAAAGGAAATAAAGAATGTGTTTAAGTACAAGCAGTTACCTTTCATACACGTTTTCGACCTGCAATGTTTTCAACTTTTTGAGTAGAAGGTGACGTAGCATAAACCAAAATATGGTATCACTGATTGATGTAGGCTATCAGAACATGGTTCGATGTGATATTGATTGACGCAACATGCTCACTCAAAAATGATTGAGTTTTGTCATCAGAAATTTCTCTTATACGTGTATATATTATTGTCGGATATTATCGTTTCTTCCCCTTGCATCAATTTCTTGACAATAAGAACAAATAATACAATTGCATAGCACGGTTTCCCATGCCTTCAGATCATTTTTTTTTCATTTTTGTGCGTATGTACGCGTCAGCATGATTGTTAATTAATACACACGTATACGTACATGAAAGCGAGGAAATATTATGATATTGAGAATACAGTCGCACAATATTTTATTATCTAGCGATTGTAGAATTTCAATGATCACTCTCCTCTGTTACAATTCTTCTTCAGGAGAGGAGAGTATGATACGTTTGTTGATGTCTTTTCGCAGAAATATAGTCTCATATATACTAATTTATTTAGTCTCATGATGAGTTTACTTTCAGATCTTCATTGCTTTTGGTTGTTTTATGCAATTGATTGGGGAAAGAACATGTTAATTGGTAAGAACTAGGCTTCGACAAATCGGATGCAAACTGATAAAACTGGCGTCTTAAAATGACCTTCTGTAACTGTGCCCTTTCATTAGATGTGTTTGTTTAATTTAACGTATTCCTAGGTAAGATATTGCAATTCACAGAACTCCAGTGTCCTGGTGGTCGACGAAGGTTTTTATCATTAAAGTCTATTGTCAAAATTCAACGCATACATCGTGTCTGGAAGTAAATGATTTCTGTTTCGTTTGTTTTTAGGGTTTGGAATCGTTTCTTTTAAGTAATATTGCAAATACAGAAAAACGGAAATTTCGTTGGAAGTCTTCCATTAGTTTAGTCTTTTCAGTTTATGACCCGATATTGCCCAATACAAATAATCAATATTTTCCAGGTTCGCGCCAAATTACTCCTTTACACTGGTGAATTAGGAGAGTTTGATGCGCAAAGGAATAAAATAGGACAGGGCGCAGTAAACGCGCAAATAAAACTATGTGAACAAAAGTCGATGTATAAAAATATTGACACATTTTTTCAACATGTATGTATGTAATTGGTTAGTACTCGACATTAAACGAATGAATAAGATGTTCACATGATCTAATGTGCGGGTTGTTATAAAAATGCTTAAAACGCCGAAATTTTACTAAAGGTGTTTTAGAAAGAAATAATCACCTTCCATCAGTTTTTCAAATACTTTGAATTTTAAATGTGATTGTTCTCATGCTACATTTATTGATATTTCTCAATTTTACGGATATGAAAAAAGACAGTTTCAGTTAAGAATAAAGGAGTTAGAAACTCGAAGAGAAAAAATCAGTTTAAACAAATCTTTAAACTCATGACATTCACAAGCATCCGAGTATTTATTAGCTTTCTTATTACTACAGTGTTAAAGAATTTACTCTCTAGTGCTATGGGTCGAGCCCATTTGTTTTTAATGAAATATGTTACTATAATAGGAGGGCCAAGATGGTCCTATATCACTCACCTTATGACAATATGTGACCAAACTCCAACCCTAAACTATATATCATAAACGCAAACATTCTCTTTAATCATGACAAGACAAACCTTTTTACCAATTTACATGATGGTTGTATTGTAAACGTCACTTGTATGGCCCCTTGCCCTAATCTTTGACACCAGATGATCCATATTAAAATTCGATCTACATTGCATCAAGATGATTACCAAGTTTCATGAATATTCAATGATAAATGCAACCTCTATTGCATACACAATCGTTTTCTAAGATTTGACCCTGTGACCTTGTTTTTCACCATAGATAACCCATATGCTAAATCAATCTAGAATTTATCAAACTAGTCATTTTGGCCAAGTTTCATGATGATCCAATGAAAGATGCAACCTGTATTGCATACATAAGACTTTTCTTGAGTTGACCACGTGACCTAATTTTGACCTCATATGATTCATAATCAAACTCGACATAGATTCTATAATGGCAGTCATTCTGACCAAGTTTCATGAAGATCCAGTGACAAATGCAACCTCTAAATGCATACACATGGTTTTTGTATGATTTGACCCCGTGACTTAGTTTTGACCTCACATAAACCTTATTCAAGGAATTAGATTTCATCAAGGCAATCATAGTGACCAAGTTTCATGCAGATCCAATGAAAAATGCAGTCTCCATTGCATACACAAGGTTTTTCTATGTTTTGACCCCGTGACCTATTCTTCGACCCCAGATGACCAATATTCGAACTCGACCTTGATTTCCTATCAAGGCAATCACTATGAACAAGATTCATGAAGATCCAATGAAAAATGCAGTCTCTATTACATACACAAGGTTTTTCTATGTTTTGACATCGTGACCTAGATTTTGACCCCAAATGACCAATATGTGAACTCAACCTAGATGTATAGTCATTCTGACCAAGTTTCATGAAAATCTGATGAAAAATGCAGACTCTATTGCATACACAAGGTTAAGTGTGGACAGACAGACACACGACAACCAGACAGACAGACGACAGACACCAGGCAATCACAATATTTCACCATGAGCACCTTGTGTCTTAATCACTTATTTATATATTGTGCTCTTTAGGTCTTCAAATTTAATTTGCAGGACTTGTAAATCAGTATACAGTTACTTATTCTTCTTAAAATGACGATTCTAGATGAAACATATAAAAACTTTCATTTTGTTTCTTAAAAAGGACAAAACTATATTTGTCTCACTTACCAGCTTTTCAAAATGTAGTTTATTATCATTAATGCCAGTCATCTTATCAAGTGGTGGGTAATCAATACATTTATTACGTTGTATAAACAATGCAACTAATAACAGATTACATTAACGCACAGAGTCTGACGCAATACGGGTCTAATTCATGCGAAGTTAGGAAGTACTTTGGCGATGACTGCCCAGGTTGATATAATATTAAGTGATTAAAGAGGGACCTCGGGCAACGATCGGCACCTCGTAAAAGTTGCAATGCACTTGTTAATTTTACGTAATTTATAATATAAAAATCAAACATATCTTAAAATGCATTTAATTTTCAAGATATGTCTTAAATAAAATGTTGATATTTCATTCTGTATTGAAACATTAAACTTTCGATTACGATAAAATCTGTGTATATATATTTAAAACTGACACCTTAGAAATGCTGATAACACCTGCCATTGTTTTCAATGATACTTCAAAAAACTATTAAAACAAGTAGTATCTTTCATGTATCAAAATGGCAGTAACCTGTTTAGCTAAGTGCGTTAAAAAACAGTAGATGTAATTTATTTTTCAAAATGTTCGTTCAAGTCCAAGGAATTAAAGCAAATTTGTGAAAAGCTTTAATATTTGTATTTTATCTTTATTTTGTACGTTTACATACTTTTGACATTTATAAAGAGACAAGTCGGTATTACACGAGACAATATACACGTACTTCGTTATCTGTCCGCATCATCGATGGCGAACATATTTCTAAGATTTCAAAGCGTATGACCACTAGTAATAGCTTCGTTGGTCTAGTAATTTTTCAGATATTTGTTCGATTTTAAACAAAAATGAAAATGTATAGGAAAGTTAAACACAGGAAAAAAGATGTATACAAGTACCTTAACTTAACACTATTACACAATCGTTTTTGACCAATGTCTTAACAGATATAAATTTTATATTTTCTTCAAAGCTTGACTAATTTTAACCAAAGAGGGAAGCAAGAAGATCACCATTAGAATTGCCATATATTGTAGTTATTGTAGATATGTGAATACATGTTGTGCTGGAAAATAAAATGCCTTTTAAAGCTATTTAAAAAGAGCAAAATTATATAAAATTTGCGCGTTTTTCTTCTTTAGTCTTCTATAGTTATAGTGACAATTTTGTATCGAATAAAGAAGCAAGAATATGTTATTTGATTTTTTATTATTTTACACCATGTTAAAGAAGAAACATTGTAGTTTGTGCTCATATGTGTATAATTTATACGGCTTAAATAACAACAAAGTAATTAAAATTTAAAAAAATGATTTTTAAATTTTCAAAAAAAAAATTTTTTTTTTAAAAAATTATTTTTGGGGGGGGGGGGGCACCCCAAAAAAAATTTTTTCCCCCCCCCCCCCCCCCCCCCCCCCCCCCCCCCCAACAAAAAAAAACACAAAAAAAAATTTTTACAAAAACCCCCCCCCCCCCTTTTTTCTTTTTTTTTTTTTTTTTCTTTTTTCCCAATTTTTTCCCCTTTTTTTTTTTTTCCTCTTTTTTTCCCCCCCCCCCCCCCCCCCCCCCCCCCCCCCCCCCCCCAAAACAACACACTAAAAAAAATATTTTCCCCACTCCCCCCCCCCTTTTTTTTTTTTTTTTTTTTTTTTTTTTTTTTTCTTTTTTTCTTTCTCTTTTTTTTTTCTCTTTTTTTCCTCTCCCCCCCCCCCCCCCCCCCCCCCCCCCCCCCCCCCACCCCCCCACCCCACCACCCTTCTCCCCCCCCCCCCCCCCCCCCTTTTTTTCTTTTTTTTTTTTTTTTTTTTTTTTTTCCTCTTTTTTTTTCCTTTTTTTTTTCTCTTTTTTTTTATTTTTTTTAATCACTCTCCTCCCTCCCCCCCCCCCCCCCCCCCCCCCCCCCCCCCCCAAAACAAAACAAAAAAAAAAAAAATAAAAAAAAAATATTATCTTCTTCTTTCTCCCCCCCCCCCCCCCCCCCCCCCCCCCCCCCCCTCTCTTTTTTTTTTTTTTTTTTTTTAATAATTAAAAAAAAAAAAAAAATTAATATTTTTTATTTTTTTTTTTTTTTTTTTTTTTTTTTTTTTTTTTTTTTTTTTTTTTTTTTTTTTTTTTTTTTTTTTTTTTTTTTTTTTTTTTTTAAAAAAACTCCCCCCCCCCCCCCCCCCCTTTTTTTTTTTTTTTTTTTTTTTTTTTTTTTTTTTTTTTTTTTTTTTTTTTTTTTTTTTTTTTTTTTTTTTTTTTTTTTTTTTTTTTTTTTTTTTTTTTTTTCTTTCTCCCCCCCCCCCCTCCCCCCCCCCCCCCCCCCCCCCCCCCCCCCCTACTATAATATATCTCTATAGTAACAAAATAAGCCAGACTGAAAATTCGGTAACGCCGATAGCGTATTTTCAATAAAGACAATTTCGTCAATAGGCAACCGATTTGCAATGTATTTCTGGCAATGTTTAAATAAGTTGTCCAGATGCATTTATAACTTGTTCAACAAGTAGTTTAATAATTTGTGTTTGTCAGAGAAAATGTGTAAAATGCATGAACACATTTTATGCCTAGTTTATAGAGTTCAGCTATTATACACATGTATCACTTTTATGTTAAATCATTCTGAGGTTCGAATGGAAGTGAAACTTTGGATGAAGCCTCTTGTCAGACCAACGACTCTTTATAAACCTATTAAGTGAGGCAAACAGTCCCCAGAGATAAAACTGAGTATTTGGTGTGCAATGATATAATTGAACCAAAGAAATAACATTTCTGCGTGAATTAATGTGTGAAAATCATATTATGGTATGTGGAAAATTTGCATATATTCTCATTGCAGCATTCGACAAAAGCAGGCTTACTCAGAATTGATCATTTTATAGACAGGACTGGGAAAGCAAATCATGTCTTATATTTAAATGGACTCTAACTAGTTGTAATTACTGAAAAAGCAAGGTAGAGTCAAATGTTTGTTACAGCCGACGGCTTATATCAATATGAAGAATGCCGGCTATATATCAGCTAATTGTTATAGTGAGCATCTCTGGTCTTAATGGTTGTGATAAACATTCGATTATTTTCTGTGACACATGGCATGACTTTACATATATTCACAATGCAACCTTTGGACGACTGAGTGAAGCAGAGTCCACAGCCAATTTTGCGTAAAGTGATTAATGTCATGTTACTTTGACATTTCCAGATAATGTTGTCAGAGAAATTTAAGTAAAACATGGTAGAAGCCATCTCTGATATTCATGTGCTACATATAAAATACAACTGATGCAATTTCTTGGTATGGTTGTTTGATTTGAAATAGTTTGCATTGGTATTTCCTTTATGAAAGCACTTTTTTACCAATTAAACAGCATTTTTATATAGAGGATAATTGTTAGTTTCGGTGTAATTGCACGTAATAATTTCACCGAGTGGGCACCACAAGTGATATATTCACGAGTTACACAGCTAAGAGTGAAAATAACCACATTTAGTGTTCAGAAATTAACGTGATATTACAACGATACCAACAATTTTTATGTTTATTTTATAGTTAAACTACTTTTGTTCAATTTGTTTGAAATAAAAATATAGAAAATCGCAGAAACCGTCATCACAAAGCATATTACACATGACGTTATTTAAACGCCGTTATCGTCGTAGGGTTTCCGGCAATCACTACGTTCGATATACTTTTTGACGTTAATACGGGTAAAAGATTTATTATGCTTATGATGAGAAATTATCCCAACTATGTGTTTAATACGTAATAGAAGTTAGGAAGTATCATTGATCTCAAGCCTCGAGATTTATAAGTTTTTAAAACAAACGTGGTATATTATAAGTAGTGAACTTATATTTGATGTTTCTTATTGTGACAAAAGATGAACAGTGATTGGTATATGTATCAAAAATTAGTCCTGTCATTTGGAAGTGTCAAATGAAACCACTACTAGAATTTTCTGAAATCAAGACGTTTTTTGGTATGGGCAAACTGACACTGTATCCATACACACGGGACGGAGTGTAAAGACATGAGAGCAAGAAATGTTGAGCTTAAGTTAAAATAGGAGCCTATCATTACGGAAATATACGGACACGACGTTTGCAAGTGAAGAAGCAAACGAGGAAATTAGCACACAGGATCAGAGTTGAGGACGGATTACGAAGTGTTCAAATAGTTGAAAGTAAGCAGATGACATCTTAAAGGAAGTTCTTAGAAAGGACACAGGCGCTGTGCTACGATGACTATCGGTTAAACAATTATTGTGAAGGATGAGGCATCACGTACATATTAAATCGAGAATGAGAATGGACGTCAAAAGAAAGTCAGCATATTAATATCACAGTATGATTAAAAGGGAGATGCGTCAAGGAAGGACAAAGATGCAATCAATAATGAAAGGACCCAAAAATGGTACAAAAAGACAAATGTTTCAAAACACGCATGAATGCAAAACAGAACAGGGAGACATCTTACGGAAATTAAGTGTAAATAACTGATAATATTGGCACCAATGTGACAGAACAAAAACAAAAAGAATTCCGATGTAAAGGTAAACAGATGGATGGCCCATATGTCAATGAAAACGAGACGCAAAACTATCAAAAAACAGAACATTTGTTATATACTCTTACCATAAAGAAAGGTGTAAAGGACAAGATAAGATCAGATAAGTTTTATTTTCAGTCAGCAAAAGTACAAAAAATAACAAAAGCCGTGAAAGGGCGTTTAACCGACTATTAAATTAACAATATATAACAACTTTTGTAAAAAGGCTGAAAGAAAAATGCCAATATAGCATATAGATGAAGGCTGCTGATTACATATATCTAATTTGCAAGGCTACCAGGCAAAAAGTTACCAATTTTCTTGCTAAACGCAATCGGCAATGGTTTATGTTTTAG